>LYUA01000204.1:617794-635908 GCA_002093875.1 Calopteryx splendens | reverse complement strand
TCTCAAGTGCCGTCCCTTCAATGCTGTCTGTGCCAACTCTCCCCTTTCCCTCTCCTCTTTTAAACACACGATTCCCCTTCCCTCCCCTGAACTCGTGTATACATATCTCTCAATGTGTGAACGCCAAGGTCACAAAAGTTCCTTCGTCACTAGGAGAACTGGCCAATCGATTTTGATGCCCTTATACAAATCAATAGTTAATTTATTAGCGAGTCTAAAGCCATAAAATGTTACCTTACGACTTCAGAGGTGACCAGAAGACTATGGAGAGTAACCAACCTACCCACTTTCTAAGAGTAACTAATCTGCATATGGGGACAGAGCAATATTGAAAGAAATATTAAGAGCAACCATTGAATTAACTGTCGAACCGATGGAGGACATGAATGAATTCGGATGAGAAGTGAGAAGTGCACACATTCAACTGAAACCGTATATAACCGTATATAGTTTTGAGACATTTAACACGTAAATCAGACTATTTAATGAATTTATTTTTTTTAGGGTTAATTGACAATGAAATTTTTTAACACCCTCGTTAATGGTTATGCATGAATTAATTATGAAGGAGAATCGACAATATTTTATGAAAAACAAATATTTGCCCTAAATAGCAATCTGCAATTAATTATTAAAACGGGATCGTGCCGTAGACAGAATAGGTTATCACAAACATTACAAGGTGTTCGGTGGAGGGGGGGAAAGGGATGAATGAGAGTAGGGGAAGTGAGAAGAGAAAATTGGGGAAATTCCCAGTTTGGGGGCACTGTTGGTTCGCCAGCCGCCTTGAAACCTATTTCAGGTAGCGGCAGCATTGCTTCTCCACAGTGCGTAATCAAGACCACCAATAAAGTACTTATGTATCCGCTGTTCGCTGATAAGTTTGTGAGCCATATTCCGATTCATTAAGCTGGGATCGCATTCATAAACATTACTGTTAATTGTTTAATGCTGTAACTTAGCAAAAGTGTATAAATTGCGTATTCGAAAAAAGATAATTGTGTGTATATATATACATATATTATGTATATAAACACACATATATACATACATATACATATATACATACATATACATATATACATACATACACACACATATATAAATATATTTAATGTGTGTGCCTTTTTTGAAAGGAATATCGAAACTAATCTATAAGTAATGTTCGTCTTTAGGTCTAATTATTTCAAGTTACGAAACTCTTGACCATTAATTTCGACACTGTCTGGCGAAGAAGATATAGCACCGTAAGGTATACGCCCCCAGACAGGCAAGATGCATGCAGACTATTTGAACTTCCCTCAATCATGGCAAATTTCCAAGTAAATGATTCATCGTAATTGCGTCCTGTCAATGGATTTAATTAAAGAGAAAGGAATATACTTGGCAATGGAACCATGCACGTTTAACGAAGTGAGACACACCTAACTCACACAAGCGAGCTGTATTCACCCTCTTTTAACCCAAGAAAATTTAGTATAGATTTAATAGGTTAAGGCTATAAATGTGTGGAATTTTAAGAAAGATAAGAACTGGCGACGTGAGAATACAAACAAAAAGAGGTATTTTCAAATAAAATTATTCATAATTCAAATGCTATGTGACAGATGAAATCATAATACAAAAAGCCTTGATGGATTTTAAACGAGATCAGCAACGTACTTACCTCCAAAATGTGGTGAAATTGAAGCATAGAATTTAGAGAATTACACGTCAAATCCGGTAAGAGCCTAAGCAGGCAGAGACTGGATTGATTCTCATGCCGGTAAGTTAATACGCTGAGTCTATCGTGAGCATTGAAGTAGCCCTTTCCTATTAATTGTAATCGACGGGAAACATAAATTATAACGATTTTCAAAAGTATTAATACTAGCGATGTTAACTTTGGTATTTTCGTCAAAAACAATACAATTTAATCTCGGTACGAGATTAATAACTTACAATACTAACTAAAAACAATTAATTATATATCACTGGTTACAGGAAAATCAAATTATGTATCGAAGAAATTATACCATAAATCTGGTAAATTTCATTTTAATTCGTAGAAAATGATAAAATTACTGTTTACTTTCTATAACTATATATTTTTTTTAGATAATCAATTATCCATTTATAAAATTGGATCAAGATCAAGGAATATATCCTCTTACCCTCCTCGGGGTAAATAAATCATTTCCGAGAGGAAAATGGCCCAAAATTTCATAAAATATCTTTACTAATTTTGATATGAGCGTATTACGATCATTGCAAATAATTTCATCAACAAATCTCTAATTTTAGTGCAGTCTGTTCCACTCCTATTTTGAGACTAATTTCGTTTTAACAGTAATTCAAGGCGTGGCATTGAGGAAGTGTCTGATATCCATTAATGAGGTAAAATTTTTTCTTTTCGTAAGAAACTTTTCACTGCGGCCAATTTCAACTTGATACTATGCCCTATCAAGGTGAAGCCGGTCGTAGTGAATAATAATCTTGTGGAGAAGTACAAAATTTACCTCATTAATAGATATCATTCATTGATTCAAGCGAACAACTTCTAGGTTTATTTAAATATTAACTAATCAAACCAAATTTCGTAAATATTATTTGACAGGAAAATATATAGAGCACCGTTGACAGTATTAATATTCAATTTTAAAAAGCTTCGGTGAAATTGTCAAAGCATTAATGAATAAAATTCAGTCAAATGAAATATTAACTAGAACTATATTTTTAAATTGATTTTATTGAAATTTATTTTATTATATTCATTAATAATTCAATTTATATCATGAACATTATTTTGCACTCCTTCCTTCAGCCAACTGAGTGAATCTTCGTGTCCTGCGTCACTATTCTATGCGGGAAACCGAAGAGGGCAACCGAGGAGGGCAACGCGCAGCGTATTTGAACGACCACTTCGGTGCGTTAAATACTTTCGAAGGGGTTTTGGATGCGGGGAGGGTGGGAAGGGGGGTGGGAGGCGGGTCCTCTATTTTTCAAAGGCTAACAGGGCAAAGTGAAACCCTGGAGGGTCTACTTCACACATGCGTAATGCGTCCCGGTCTAATCCTCAGCGTTTGACCCTTGAGAATGCTCAACTCCCTCCCAGGGCGAGTGGAGGAAAAGCGATCACGCGGCTGCCTTAGCAGAGTTTACCTTGTGCCTGCTTCTCGGCTTAAGCGTCCTTTCACGACGTGAAAATTCGTCATTCTGGCCTAACCTATCACATACTGTTATGGTATGGCTATATGGTATTCAGCTATTTCAGGAGAACAGACGTAAATTCGATTCATCAGAAGAAGACAGACTTACAGAAGTGCAGGCGCTTCTGTAATTTTAGAAATGAAATAACTCCAATACATGACATAAGCAACATAAATGGCATAAATCATATTTTCATCTTTTATGGCACGACCACACACAATCGCATTAATTTTCCTCAAAGGCACTTCATCTTTTATCCTCCCCTTATCTGATTCTCGCCTCACATCTAATTTCGGATTTCTTTATTATGTTCCCTCAAGTTTTGACACCCCAAGAAAGTAAACGCCTGAACCGAATTTAATGAAATGCACATCAACATTTACCTCGTTTCCACTCCCCTTTATTGATTTCAGCAAGAGGGAAGATACAATGTCTCTAGTTTATGCTCTAAAATATGGCTCAATTAACTCCAATTGGGTGCCATAAGGAGGAATATTCATGATTTTTAACCAAGTAAAGTTTTCCAACTGTGGAAAAACTGAAGAAGGAAAGGCAATTGACTGGGCTTGTCAACGTTGGCGGCTCAAGTTAAGATACGGGGAGCGGAAAACAAGCACTCTGACTTTCCCGTACTGCGGACATCGCCTTTGCCCTTCCAACGATAAACTCACGTCGATGTGAAATTACCTCATTATCTGACGTCATGGAAAAAGTTTTTATTTGCTACGGGCACCAATATTCTACAAACAAAAAAATTATTATTTCCTCCCGACCTCCGAGAGACGAGAAAAAGTCGTTCCACGTTTTAGATAACAACTATTTTTGCAGACATGACGATTATTTTACACCAATTTTTTTTGTTTAGTCCTTTTACCTACGTATTATGAACATTTGGGAAATCTTGAATGAACGGTTGACATTTTTTTCGGCGGCCTAATGTTGCGCTAAAGCTAGGAGAGGCAAAAAAACGGGAACTTATTCTATTCACGCCGCAATAGTTGAAACTACAGAAATAATATTTAACCTTCTCTCTGCAATCAATAAATGGGAATGGAAACGAGGCAAATGCTGTAAATTTCCTTTAACAATCGGACGAGGCGTTTACTTTCTATAGGAGTTCAAACTCGAGGTCCGTTATTAGTACCATTTTCTCGACGCAAACGAGTTATTTCGTGCGGGCTTGAAACGGATCAATAAAAATCTCTTTTTTCGACCCATTTAGAAACACATTACAATTTAAACACATCTATATGTATGCAAATAATTATTTTATGCTTAAAAAATACCTCATTCCAATTCTTTCACGTTTGGGGAATATTAAACGCCGTGAAAAGTGAAAAAAAGGGTTCTGTAAAGGAATTTGAAGAACATTCACCGAAGCACTTAAGCATTTGACGCACAAATGCCTCCTTAAATCAAACTTCTTTCGGACCAAATGGAGAAAACACTTGAGCCAACCCATTAATTTATAATATATGTGAAAAATGTAGCACCGCAGATTTCAAATTCATATTGTTTCACGTCGCTCGCTCCTCCTACCTCCATCCTGCTCCGGATCTAAAGGACAGGTAGGCTAAAGGAGAAAGTGAAAAAAGGACGTTGCAATCCTCTTTGAAGGATACACAGCGGAGTACTTCCACATTTTATGAGTAATTACCTCCTTACAGCTGGAGTACGTCGAACGAAATCATAAAACATGGATGCCCCTCCAATGCTTTACGAGTAATTCACTGAATGCGCATTCCTCAAGGTCATGAAGAAGAAGTAACTCTCCGCAGACACTCTCCGCATGGATCTCCTCCCACATCGCTCCCTCCCGTACCCCCATCCCCCGCCCCGTCCTCTTAAACGCATCGCCTTATCGGAGATGAGTCGATCCCCTAAAACTGCTTTCATTTCCCGCCCTCCGAGGGAGTGAGTGTCACACTACTAAGTCTGTCACTATCCACTCCATTTCTCTCTCTTTCTCCCCAAAAAGGACTCCCTAAACCCCCTCTTTTTTTCTTCGGGGACCCCGTCCCCCATGCCTCTTCGACCCACCCCACTTCCTCGGCGAGCCCCTGGCTCCACCCCTCGCCCTCCCTCGTCAACCCTCAATCATGCCTCGGAGGAAACACCCTTTCCTTTCTCCCCATCCCCTATCTCGCCCCTAATGCCGCTCTATAGCTACGATCCCACCCGCTCTTCTCCTTTCATACACCCGAATCCAGATAAATATTCACTATGACTAATGGCCGTGGGTCCCAGGGAGGGGAATATTGCGCGAAACTCCATGCATCCTGAGAAGCATAAGACGGAAAGAAAAAGAGTTTCTTCGTTAAATTCAGACTCACAGATTTGAAAAAAAAATACGGAGGCAGTCAAACCATTTAAGTGCTTGGCTATTAATCTGACTACTTAAGAAAACTTTGAAAAAGTCATTACCGGCGACCTAGTTAGCGCGCAATTTCTTTTTTTTAGCAAGGGTCCTGATCTTTCGATTTTAGGAAAACAGAGAAGGGTAATAAAGTAAGTAGTCCGAGTTATATGATGTTTCGCTAACATTTAGACCAACATTTACGATATGGGAATAGTTTCAAGAGCCTGCTTGATACCTTCAACAGAAATTGGGCTTGAAAATCCCCGGAGACATTTCTTTTCATCTCATTAATCTATCGAAAACAAAAGGTGTGATTTCTACTGTATGTTAGTGTTGTTTTGCCAGAAAAAAATGACGCTAAGAGAATCGCGAAAAGTGGGAAATTGAATGAAAGGAGCAAGTCAGTTTTCGCAGAGGAAACCATATGATAAAGGGGAAAGGCTAGTGGCTATCTACCTCGGGAGGAATACGGTAGCAGAGGGCAGAGGATCTTGAAGACGCAAGTGCTCTTTATGCAAATTAATACAAAGGTTTCACTTGTACAACTTCAATAAAAACAATATATAAGTATCTTGAGGTAAGGTCCAAAAATTAATTCATCTATTCTAGGCNNTCCATCTTCAGGGCTTAGAATAATTTCCTCAGGGCATTCATATTAACATAACTTTAACAGTTCTTTAATAAAAACGTCGTGGAAAAAATTCAATTTCCACACCACACTGGTAAGCAGGGCAGAAATAACAAAATTAGAAAGATATACTGATTGATTTAGCCGTTCATCCCCGTCACGAATCGTGGAAAAAACAGAAAGAAAACCAACCTAACAAATTAACATAGGCATTTCTCAACTCTTCAGGCTTCTTGGTCAATATTTTCATACCTGGCGCCATAACAGCCGCTACTACTCGTCTTGGAGGTAGCTTTCGGGGTGCCATATAGACATAGACAAATGCAAAACGAAAGCGAAATGAATAAAGAGGACTGGTTCTCAGATGGTTCAAGAAATTTGGAAGATAATAACTTTGGAAGAAAGCGAGATTTAGGCGCCGGGATCAATCGGAAAAATTATTACAGTTCTCTTCAGTTTGGAAAACTCAATCACAATTAGCTAGGAAAGAAATATTTAACGCTATCATTGATATGCCCTAGAAATTTGCGAAGCACTATAATTTGAATCTGGCATAACTTGAGTTCAATATTCTATATTTGATCTATTCAAGGAAAATTTTAATATTATTTAGCGGAAGACATCCATTTCTGAAGACGAGAGAAATGGGGAAGTTATATCCTAATTAATGAATAAAGTGTAATGATACGCAAAGAAGTCGTGTAAGGACTGTACTTAGAAGAAGACTGTACTTAGTAAGAAGGTACGTAAGGACTGTAACAACTCTGAAGGGAACAGGATGTTCAACTTTCCGAAACAATTTGAAATAAATTGCATCGGCAAAAACATCTTCCAAATGAACAAAAATCTAGTGGTCACGCTGCAAATTAATGATACATCTAAAAAAGAACAATGATAAATAGATTAGTAGAACAGTGATCGAAAAGATCTCTGGGAAGCAGTGATTAAACTGAAATATTTCAAAGATAGAAAATAATTTGTCAGTGCATAAGAAAATTACGAAATTCATAAAATATCCCAAACCAGACGTTAGACTGGGAGAAGAGAGATTAAAAAGTATAAGCGGAATAATTCATCGGAAAACATTCATTGGACGTCACAAGCAGAGATGCTCAATTAAGGGATATGTTAATGATGGAGAGGCAACTACTACGCTAAAAAATATATGGTACAAATAATGAAACATTGCTGAAATATATTCGTGTGGCTCCGCATGGAACAAACATGAACAAAATTGGAAAAGCAGATGAGAGAATTATAAAGAACTTTTGAATAACGGCGCTGGCGGTGAATGCTGAGTATCAAATGAAAAAGCAGTAGGTACGTATGAGATACGAGAAATTATTCCGGATTCTTCAAGAATAAAAGGCCATATGGTCTATGTGGTAGATGCATCACATAAAAACAAGAATAATAGATTGGGAAACTATATGATACAATGCATTTATTATTAGGAACATAATAGAAGGGACAATAAAATGGGAACCACTATGGGTGACCAAATGGGACGGTATACAGGGAGGAATAGTTCAGGCAGGAAAGAATGGCATTCATTCAAAAAATCAATGGATTGAAAGGCTAATGAATGAATCGTGAAATAAGAATAAATTAAGATAATCAACTCATTACTTAATTCTTCGGGCCTGTTCCGTGATTGCAAAGGGCGAGTTTTCAAATGTTAGCGAAAATTATATTCAATTAAACTTTAATATAAGTCAGTTATCGCATAAATAACAATATCGTTGGCAGGATGATCCTTTCAGAACTTGTATTAGTGCAAAGTACGAATAACCAATAAGGAATTGTTTTCTTTTGAGTTTAAAGCAAGAGTTTGTACCATACCACTCTGTGAAATTCCTTATTCTTCATATTAAAATTGCAAATAACCTTATCAAATTAGATTATCATTAGGATTATTATTAGATAGAGAATTAGATTAATAACTTAATACTTAGTAATGATCGTATTCAATTACGTGAAGCTGCTTCATATCATGAAACAGTCTTCAGATGCCTATTTTAGGAAAACAGATATTGATATAGGCATTTGATAAATACTAATATTTGAACACTATCTGTAACCCTTGAAAAATCACGGTATTACATTGTTACATATGTATTTTTGAAAGTAAATATGCCTAGTTATTATATATATTTTTTTTGTATTCACGCCCTCAACGAAGTGAAAATTCACGTACTAATATTCAAAACAAATTAACGGAAAAATTAAAAAAAAGGCAAACGACTTCGTTTTATTCCAACTCATCGGGACTAAATCAATGTTTAAAATCATTTTAGAATGCTTGAAATTTGAATAAAAAGCTGGGGGACACATCCACATCTTTCTTTTGAAACCCTGGCTCTTGTCACGTTGGCTTTTATTATGAGGGAATTTTTCCAACTTCAACTGGATGTCATGGGGAAGAACAAATTACTAAGTAGCCAGAAGAGATTAGTAACTTAGACTGATTATTTCATGCTCATAAAATAAATTAAACTCAATACGGAGCGCAGTGCATTGCCCATAGGACATTTATTAATGGTTGCAGTGCTTACCAAATACTACTTATCAAGTCAGTACACTATTAACTTAACATCGATCTCTCTAACTACTACTACTACCGCTTCACAAGTGAGTGTAAGTGAGAGTTAGAATATATGAGTGCTGAGTTGAAATGGAATTCGAGTTCAGTTGTAGTCCTTTTTCAGGCATAAAAGGCTTAAAACGCTCGCCAAGCATTTTTCCCTGGCGATGAAAATACCTTTCTCCTGTTCTGAGAACCGCCCCCGAGCATTTTTACCGCAAGTCACGGTTTTCATCGGAAAGATTCAAATCCGACAGTTTTGCCTCGTCATTGTTACGTTCATTTTCGTCCTGTCGTCGTCGCTTATATCTTTACTGGCCCAGGAAATGAATCGTGGCAAGTCTTCATCTTGCAACTAGTCGATTTTTTTAACCCAGCCCCACGACTCATTCATTTCCCTTTCTTTGCTTTTTGCTTCCATCATACTTGAAACATAACCGCCAATGCATGCCAGCCGTTCGTTAGGTACCCTACCCTCGTAGAGGAAACTTGCTGACATGTAACCGCTTCGCTAGCATCTAGCCATTCAACGAATTATTTGCTCGGTCTCACGAGCACTCTCATTCTCATCGTAAGCCACCGTGCGAGAGAAACGAATTTGTTAAAAGAGGGAGGCTTCTCCATCAGCACTATAACCAAATGGCAGCGGCATGCCCACTCGTCGCTGACATGACATCACTTCCGGTTGTCTCCGGAAACATCAGAAAGGCAAGCTCACTCATTTCGTCAATTTGAGAGAGAGAGGGAGAGACGACGATTTCGCTCGAGCTACCTTTCTCAACAAAAGACCAGAGTGTTCGGTCCAATCCCACCCTGACGGACAGCCGTTGGAGAGTAAGCACTTCCGGCGGAAGAATTGAGCTGAAGGGTGAACGATGAAAAAAAATGAACTGTGTATTTCTAAACTTCTCTTTAACCACTTCAACTTGTAGGGTGATTGTCGTGATGACTGTTTTTCGGTGAGAATCCTATCTGCGACTATCGAGAATCGTTATTGCATATTCTTTTGCAGTTAATTTGTTTTTAAGTCAATCTGAGTCTTGCGTGGAAAAAGTCTATCTCGGTGCACGGTCTTACAAAATGTGCCCAGCCACTTCCCCATATGCCGTTAAATATTCGCCCGGGAAACTTTTACCAAAGCTTTACTTCGAATAAAAAAAGGTTTGACACCAATATTAATACGTTCAACGTCACTGTCCATTTAATTACAATGAACACGAGCGACCGTATTAACTTACGATTTGTTTCCCTCTGTTTACATATACTGCTTTCATCGGTCATTTACTTAAATTAAAATTTCACTCTCATTCATTCGATATTTTTTTATTGCTTAAAACAATAAATCAAATAATGCGCACCGGGTAGGGGAAAAGAATGAGATTGACCTTATATTTTTGTATGTTTTCTTTTGAATTCATGGCGTGAACTGCGTAAACCATCAGACCGACTGAGACTTGCACATATAGTTCCAACTAGGTGAAATAAAACCTCGTGTATAGTATGAGGAATCTTTGTTATAGGTCAGACCTATTATCTTACAAGATTATCACATAAATGATTTAAAATTGGATTTAAAAAAACGACAATTGAACAACTGTATTCAAATTCAATGGTCAATGTTTTACAAATAAATTTCAAAAATCTTCCTAAATTACCTCGCGGTTTTTCTTTGTGTAGCTCACATTCACGCAAATTTTAATTTAACTTTAATTTTCTTTGTTATTTTCGCCAAGTTAACGAGAGGATTTATACCTCTTTCGAAAAGATTCCAAGTATTTGGGGTGAGATAGGCATTATTGTTTGGCTTTTATTTCTAAAGCACATTTGAGTGAAGATAATACTCATGGCAACTACTGCGTTATTCGTTAGTTATATCAACACAATACAACTTCAGGTAGAAAGGCATCATCGAATCATACGACCATACGATTTGTAAGAGAAAACGAGCAATTTGTTAGGAAAATCATGGACTCCACTCATAGATATCGGTATGGAATTTGTCTGGTATGGTTTACCTGCCCTGCCTGGTATTACACGTATGTCACGAGGGGCCTACATCCACGATCCGGCCTGTCCGATACACCAACTGAAATGTCTCGGGAAAATATTTATTATTTTTGCTTCTAAAATTTAAGTATTATTTCTTAAATCATGGAATAACATTCTAATTATTTTCTGTTGCTATTTTTATTCATTTTTCAAATGTTCCGTTAAGTACGTACATTTCATAGCAATGTTAAAACAATTCTTAATATTGGATGACTAATCGCTTGCTAAACAAAACTAACACCATGAACCTGCTCACTTCACATTACCTCCACCCTAACCAAATCATCCCTCTCCCCCATTCAATCTCATACATTTTAATTTCGTTTAAATAATGAATACCGTCAAGCAAGATAATAAAGCATCGATCCACATTTTACGTAACCCGAGCGTCCTATCTACATCACGGACTTGCCCAAACTTCGGCTCGACGACTCGTACCTCACCGATTCCTCTACCCTGAACGACACGGCACACCCGACCCTCATTTCGACCATATTTCCCCTCTCCCTCCCTCCCCACTCCTCTTCCCCCTCCGCTAGCCATCTCACCTCACGCAATTTATTAATTAAGACGGAAGGAGACGTCGTTTGGACTGATTGGGACTAAGATCCCCCGAGCATAAGGGGCTGGGGGCGTGGGAGGAGGAGCGGCGGCTAGGAGAGGTTTGTGGGGATGAAGGGGTCACGGGCAGGGAATGGGAACTCAGGCACGTAGCCAAGGGGGTGGTAAAGAGACTCGGGAACCCCTCCATTTCCTCCCTTGTCCCTTCAACCATCCTCGGCATTCTAGGGCGTATTCTTCTTCAAAACCACCGAAGAGAAATAACATCCTAACGAATGGATGTGAAAGGGATGAAATGTGACGAAGATAAGGCACGTCTGTACCTCTAGCAGAAACTTTTTCATTTTCTTCCAACCATTTGACTTTTTTCACGAATTTTCCGCTACTTCTATAAATTTATCCGGTGTTACAGCGTTCAGCAGCAACCTAAGCGGGGCATATGCAAGAGAATTAGAGTGATGAGCTAACAGTGTAAAAAATATAAGAGAGCACTATGTGCCCAAAGCAAGGCAGACCTACCCATCGATCAATACTTCTCCCTCTCTCGCTGATCGAGAATAAAATAAACTAAGAAATGCAAAAAAACTAAGTACCTATATGTTAGTGCAGAATTTTAGAGTTACTTTCTAATTTACAAAGAGTAGGGGCACTAAGATATATACGTACGTACTCTGCTAATACCTTATCACGTCATTAAATGCTTTCTACTTCATCCCTATCAATGCCCCCAATAATATGTATTGATTAGGAATTATCAAGAAGGAGGAAACTTATTATATTATAATTATCACTTGTGAATAATATTTTAATGAGTAATGTAATGTAAAAATTACACCTCCCTCTAGGAACACTACTGCCATTAGTAAACACTATCGTTACCGTTATTACACTACTTCCACGAATTTCTTACAATACTCAATGACAACAACTATTACAGTCCTTTAGCACGAAGCAATCATAGCAGACGTTCATGCTAGGTAAATCGAGATAATTCTGAGAAAACTTTCGAATTTTACAGCGACTGAGTGACTCCGGGCAAGATGTAAAATTTTATCAGAAACTTTTTTAAATAATTTTCATTATTTTGTAAATTGAAATAAATAAACGCATAAAGAGATGCGGTCAGCCTCAAAAGGGTTTTTTTTAGTTTTACATTCAACGTAAATATCAACGATGAATTGCAGAAAATAATTGCGTTTACTTAGTAAAAAATCATAATAACAATCAACTTCGCAGAATATTGAGCACAAACGTTATTCCAAAGCGGCAGAATTTCACTTCCTAACAATTCAAAATTTCTCGTCATCCTAAGAATTATAATGATCTAGTGATTTTAATGTTCTCAATCGAATCGTTCAGTTACTGGCGTTTGAGTGGTGCGAACATGTTTTTAGCTTAGTACTCGCCATGCGGTAGCTAGTTGATTTAGTTACTTCATCATTTACGATGAGACCCTTGTAATAAGTAATTGAATTTTAATTGGTAAGCCTAAAAATTAAAGAATCTGACAAAAAATTGAAGTTACTGAAGAGAAGGAGTATCTTTCTCTTCATACACATCTGAGAAAATGTATCTAATTATTATTAATATTGTCGGATTTAAGTCATAGCAACACAAATCTTCCAGCAATAGATTCTTAAATACTTACAAGCATGGTATAAAAACTCAACTAAAAGTGACAAAACTACTTCTGGCAGCGCACAGTTAATGTATTTGAATATGTTTAAGGCAAAAAAACAATCTAGTTCAAAAATTCTTAAGCGCTAAAAAAAATCGATACCAACGAAGACAGAAATCAGAATGAATATTTTCATTGAGTGTTGGTCATAAAATTTAAATATCTTACGATCCAAAAAAACTCCGAAAAATCCACGTTATTTCTTTATACGAGCTATTTGCCATTTTTATAGGGCGTAAAAACAACTCTGAGGAGAAAAAAGTACGGAGTAGGTAAAACATTAATGCATTATGCCACCACTCGCCGTCGCTGAAGTGCCTCGACCTTTGCATAATAATAAACGACTTTTCGACGCTAAAAAATGCTGTCTCTGTTTCCAAAACCACCACGAGCCTGGCTGAGGGTAGAGAGCGTGTTAGGCAGAGAAGGGAAGAGAACGAATATATATATAGTTTGTAAATTACTATTTAAATAACATGGGGACTGTTTCTGAAGTCTCCTCACTCATCTTCTGCGAAACAACCTCCGCCACGCCGTCTCCGACGTTCTCAAAGGACACTCCTTTTGTTTGAAAAAAGTAAGAGGAACGCGGGAGAAAGAAAAAAAACACAAGAGGGAAGGGGATAAAAAATGAGAGGGGGAGCGAGCTGTCGGAGGAGGGATGGACGAAGGGGGCGGGGGAGTAGGGGATGCAGAGAGAGGCGATCCAGGCCTGCCAACCGAGCGGACCTAACGACTTTTATCCGACGCAATCCACCTTCCAAAATATCGAGCTGAATGGTATCGAAACAAAATCTTAAAAATATCAATCGATCCATTGTTGACCATAGCGCTCCGAGAGTTGTGAGTTAACAGCATAAACTTAAACTCAATTTTCGGTAATGAATTAAAGAAATCGGTACCACCACTTCGCTAGAAGTTTTTATTCTAAGATACTTTTTCGATTACGTTGAAAGAACGGCCTGCGATGAAAAATTACGTAAAGTGGAAACCTCGTAATAACTTAATGATCGATATGTAACTTATTACAACAGGCATATAACAAAAATCCATATCAGTGTTATATTCAGACAATTTTCATCCAACTCAATGGTCAGGTCGAGAGGCATTCAGAACCTAAATGATTTAACCTTTGCTTCAAAAAACGCCATGTTGTGAGTGATGAGAAATATGCGTGCGAAAATTATACAATATTTACAAGATGATGGATTAATATACCAAAATGCAAAATAGGCGGCAACTCAGTTTATGATCCATAAAACATTTACGGAGGGAAATCTACCCCCCGGAAAAAAAAGTTGCCAAGTTGAGAAGACGTTCACAATGCTGGAACGCAGACGTTGAGAGGAGAGGAAGGCCGGCGTGGGGCGGAATGGGAGGAAAGCAGGGGCGTCAGAGTTGGGCTAACGCGGAATGAATTTAATGGACCTAAGTGGCGGAGTAGAAGTGATTTGGAGAGACGCTGAGGGATTCGGGAGAGGGGAAGTGAGAGAGTTTAGAAAGAAGATAAGAGGTGTTTGGAAGGAAGGGAGGGAGGGAAGATGGGAAGGCACCGTCAGTCGAGGACATTGGTACGAAAGGAGGACGGGCGAGGACGAAAGGGGGCAACGAGGGAAAGGACGCGAGGGGGAGGCCGCCGCGAAATTCTTTGAAGAAGAAGGGATGAGGGTGCTCAGGGGAAAGAGAGGGGATGGGGGAACGATGGCCGGAGGGGAAGTTGGCAGGAGAGCGGAGAGGATGGGAGTAGACAGGCAAGGGTTTCCACGACTTGCGTGGAAGGAAAAGAGCGGAATGTAATGCATAGGGATTCAGATAATATTATCACCATCTTCCACCCAGGTCTCGAGTTTCATTTAGCGACGGAACTGGTCGACGGGAGTGGAACTAAAGGGTCAACTTGCGGAATCTGCTGAAATGTTGCCGTAAAAACGAAGGCACGGAGATTAATTCATCTCTAATACGAATAATATAATCCCATTCTTTTGTTACAACATAATCTACTGTTACTCGGGTTTAACAGTATGATGGGTCAGCAAAAAGTCATGCCAGTTTCGTGGTTAGAAGTTATGCAATCCCATTAACTAGAGTTAGCGTTGAGATCCATAATGAGAAGTGAGATATGTAGTACCTATTGCATGCCACTTAATGTGTCAGAAGTTTAAGATGGATAGATAATGGCCTATATAAGGAGGGGTGACAAGGCAACAGTAATTCATTTGTTTAAATGAGCCCCATGTTACTCTCGGAGATAATTAATGTTGCTCCTCCCTCCCTTACCTTGAAGTCTTGGAAGTTTCAAATTCTACTTCAAGTCCACCCCATCAGCCTCTGTTTTAAAGTGCCAGAGGTTATCCCAATTAAGTGCTTTAACGCAGAAAACTATGCAATTTCATTTTCTACGAGCCTGAGAAAGGCTCCTTTGTTTATTATGCATGCATGTAATGAAAGTAACGATGGAAACTAAAAATTAACAATTGATTATAACCGTCTTTTATTTGTAATTACTCAAATATTATACTTTAGCCAATATATTTCATTTATCCCTTTACCTGCAAAATAAACTTCATGTTTTCCCTTACCTATGTTATCTACCGTATTGCAACGAATACGCAAAACACGGAAAAGAATAGTCAAGTACTTATGCAATATATATTGTTCTTAGATTATACATTTGGCAACAAATCAAAAAGGTAAAAATTTACAATAAAAGTTTTTAAAGAAACCGATGATGCAGTCTTTGCGGCATTGAATGTATTTGCATACTTTATGGCATTTTAAATTCACATAGCTAATAGGATGCGATTTATTTCCTTATGTCATCTTTGACTAGCAAAAAAAGCCCTAGTAGGTACCAGGAATAATATACACCCAGAGTTTAGTCTGAGGATCCAAAGGCATCAACGGGGCTTGAACCCAGGATCTAATAGTGAGTAGCCGAACGCTCTAATCATTTGGATAACCCTTTTATATCCCCCAATCCCTTTCAGTTACTCAGAAAATAACATTATTGTCCAAAATTTAGCTTCAGGTCAATTTGGAGTAAGGGGGAAGATGGGAAGACTGAATCAGTCACAGTAGCAAGAAGGCGGGTCCGTAAAAAAAATTAAAACAGGGAAGGATTGCTTCAGAATGGAAACCGGATGAGGGAGGAGGAGTAGGGTGAGTTTAGAGAACGTACAGGTGAGACTGAGATGGGTCTAAGGCAAAGGGTGGAAGGAGCGGGTATAAGGAATGAGAGGAGGGGGCGTGTAAAAGGGATGGGGGGAGTGCCACTCGCGATGCTACCTTTAATACTTAATGGAGACGCCCTCTCCCACTTTTCTATGATTCAGGACGAAGGATGATCTCCTCTCGCCCACCCCCGCCAACCGTCACTTCGACTTCGCCCTCCCCACTCCCCGCCAAGGAAAGGAAAGAGAAAGAGAGAGGCCCCCTCCCACCGACACGTCAACTCCTCCCGTCCCCTCATCCAGAGCAAGTACCATCTCAATATATAAATACATTCCCGACAATCTCTTATTCCTTCCCCTTGGCACTCCGTTCCTCCTCGACTCCTTATCAACCACGCCCTCTCCGGTCCCTTACCACTCCGCTTCCCAAAATTCGCTCCCTTCCTTCCCGTCCCCACCCCCCTCTCGGAACGAAGCCTTCCAACTCCTCCCAGGCTCCTCACCACGTTACTTCCCTCCCGCCCACCTCTTTTCCATCTCTTTCCTTGCCCATTTCAATGACTAAGCACGACGTGAAAACTCTTCCAATGGATTCCCTGCCATCCGCTCCTCCCTTACTCCCTTACATCGCTCAGAATTTCGCCATGAATTAATTACGGATCCAAAAACGTTCCACTCTTCCTCCACTCACCCTATCACTTCAAATTCCATCCGTGCTTCACCTTATTTTACTTCCATGAAACTCTCCTTTATTTCCGCGAGAGTCTACTCGCCTACGACCTCCCCTGCTCTCTCCGTGAGCAACAGACTAAAATTTAATGCGATGTCAAAACCAACCTTCCGGTTTCATTACGAAGGTGGTGGCGACAAGCACATGCAACGTGGGATTTTTCCGGTTTGATCGCATGTTTCGCCACCTGAACGCGGGTGGACTCGGAAAATATTGATTACAAGAAAAAATATGCAAGCAAGTAATGCGCATATTTCATATTTACTCCCGGAAACTTCACAGCAGCTAATTAGTAAGCTTTCCATTGAAATATTAAATTTTCAAGCTCGTTATGTCTTATGTCTCGAATACACCTTTTTAATATGGAAAATATGTTTAGAGATCGGGTACCACTTCTTTTTCCTTGAATGAAGAATTATGAATGAAACAATAAAATACAACAGGATGCCTATTGCTCATACGAGGTGTGTTGAAAACCCAAGGACCGTTTTTGTATAAAAACTTCACAAATAGTGTTTGGGTTTGAATTTATTTTTACGTGAAAGTGCAAGCCTTCTTCAAACTAATTTTCGACATAATTTCCACCATTTTTGAGACGTTTGTCGTAGGTATCTGCTTCTATTTTTTGCAATTTTTAGGTCAGTCGACTGGCATACGGTCTGTTGTACGATTTCTGCATGCAAAAAAGCCGAAACCCGCAGAAATTCATCGGCGAATGGTTGATACTTATGGTGACAGTGCAAATAGTGGAGGAATTGTTAGGAAATTGGCAAGACAGTTCGATTATGGCCAAAGGAATGTGCATGATGATCCTTGGAATGGGCGGCCTTCTGTTGTCAGTGACTATTTGGTCAGGAAAATTAATAAGAAAATTCGGAAGAATCGGCGTTTCACAATTTCCTCACAAGGAATTTTGCGAAATTTTAAGAGGGCTCGTCATCATTCGAGAGGGAGTGTTTGTCATCATTGGTGGCGTCGTTATTTGAAGACGGGAATAAACAAACTGGTCTCGAGACACGGAAAGTGTCTCGAAAGCGACGTATATATTTTTATAAAAATAGTTTGAGATATTCTCTTTTGCATGAAACAGAATTAGAACAAAAACGATAGGCGTGAGGTTTTTTATGGAAAACGATGCTTTTGAACACACCTCGTATTTATTTATT
>LYUA01000204.1:581806-596243 GCA_002093875.1 Calopteryx splendens | reverse complement strand
CCCCCCCCCCCTCCTTCCTTTCCTCCTTCCTTCCCGCCTTACCTGCTTCCTTCCTACACTCCCCCCCTTTTCTCTCCCCGGCCCTGGTCGCAAAACCATCTAATCCCAGAAGATCCCCCCCTCGAGCATCCCCCTCTAACACCCTCATCCAACCAGAAAAAGAAAACACCCCCGCCTCTCTCAAAATTTATATCTCACTTCGGAGGTCTCCGCAGAGCCGCGTGAACCGCCTTGTCAGAGTACAAGAATTTTGAAAATACCGGTCTTGACCGTGAGAGAATTTTATTCACTGATATTTTTCAAAAGGGGCGAGTGAAATTTGGCTCAATCTACAGGGCGTCGTGAACTGCGAGGTGATACGGGGATGCGTGGCAGGGGGTGAGTCGTCGGATAAATTTTTATGTGGACATTATAAATTATTATCTGGAATTAAAGAATTAAGTTTCAGAATGTAACACCGGGAAAAAGTTAATCAACGATGAAAATTATAATTTGAAGGTTCCGTTTGTTTTTTTAGTTAAAAAAAGGTATAAAAATCCGTGGTCTTACTGGTAGCATCCGCTCATGACGTTTTAAAGGGAGAGTGATAAATACTTGCTCGTCATTTTTTCCTATTTTACATCTCTGTTATTGAAAAGGGTAGCAAAAATATGATAAATAGCTTTAGGAATGCAATAAGTCCATTAGATTCCCAAGCAATATTGTTAAATATATAAACGCAGAATTAATTTCACCTCTATAAAAATAGATAAAATAAGAAGCTCAATACATCCAGTCCGGTATGGAAATCGCACAATTTGTGACATCAACGTTGACTTATGAATTTTTATCCCTCGCATATAATCAATAATATTGATGGCACATGCCCAACCCCGTGTATTCCTCAGTCTCTTCACGATGGTAGTGATTGGGTGCCGAGATAATAAACTTCTTTTGGATCAAAATGTAGAATAAGAATTAACAACGATAATATTCTCAATGGAAATGAAAGCTCTACTTACTTTCCCAATTTTATAAACCCCGCGCTATTCTCACAGTATCTTTAACGACAATAACGATAATATCGTAAATATTATTAAAGAAAGCACTTAGCTAATGCGCTTTGAAATATAAAATAATTTCAAATTACATTTTACGCGCAGCACCCTTTGCAGAAAAAAATAAGGATAATTGACAATGAAGCTCCTTACGTTCACGGGCATGATAAACAGACACTAGCTGAATATTAACAAATACACGAACAAGATGTTACGTAGAAAAAAGACATTGCCACGCAATTATAAAATTGTAAAATTAATAGCAGAATATTTTTGTATTCTATCCTAGAAAATTTTCTTCGATGTGCAAGTCTACAAGGATCGCAGAATATACACCGCTACTTCTAAGAAAACTCTCCCTCAAGACACATATTACTTCGTTAGAGTGTGAAGCATGTGCTGTGGAAGCAAACAAAAAAAGTAACATTGGAAGCAGTGGGAGAGGGGTGCTTTAGAATAGAGGTGAAGCTTACTGATCGAATGACAGACACAGTTCAGCCAAAAGTAGGTGAAGAGATAGGAAATATGGAAAATACTGAAAATCGGAAAATACTGAAAGCGCCAAGGATAAAACAAAACATATTTGGAGTGAAAAAGGCTCGAGACAAAAGACGATTAGCAAGGAAAATTAAACAAACAAATACAAAATAAGGCCTCAGGTGAAATATTAAAACCACAGTAATCAACCCGAAGGATGACTTGAAATATATGGATAATGGTAGCTGCAAAAACAAATAATAATGAAGCCATGAGCATTACACTGATGATTAAAAAGGCATACCCCATTGGAGAATCGAGTGGGGAGCTGATTCAAACTAATCCTAGATGATCTGGATGATTGATGGCTACTCTGATACATGAAATAGAAATACATTTGGAAGATACATATGTGTGACACTGCTGTATAGAAATTTCGACGAATTTTCACTCCTAGGGAGAAGGTTAAACGTTTTTGTGCTGCATGGACCTCTTTGCAGAAGTGAGAAAGGAGTGAGGGAACGGATGACGACCTAAGTTAATGAGTTAAAGCCAAATTGAGATATGTTTTTCACAGTAGGAGCTGACGATCTGTAGACTTGACGTTTAGAATACATTTAAATGTTACTTTCTTGTGAACATTTAGATCTAAGTTTTTAAGGCTCAAAACAAAAAAAAATTGGGGTTTATTTTTAATAACTATGAAAAAAATATTTATCCATGGTAGATTTTGGTTTAATTTCTTATAATTTTACATTTAGCAGAGGTTTTCCGCTATCCACTTGTGGAAACCATGATTTTGTCAACAGCCAAACTTGAAGAAACATGAGAACTCAAAAGTGAAAGTATCATCGGGGGTCATCCAGAAATTTCTACCCGTTTAGAAATAAAAACTAATAAAATGAATTAATAAAATATGAAAATGGATAGCTTAAATATGAATATTTGTCCAAAGAGACTCAAGTAGTCCACAGCAGAAGAACCCTGAGACTCAGGAAATCTGGAAGATGGGATTGGTTCACCGGAATGAGGAATGAAATAATGCGCTAATTGAACGGGAAATGTGAATGCTGAGGTATGAGTGAGATAAAGATATACTAACGGGGCTGGGACATGCTTCTCCGAGACAAAGACGGTTGAAATGCTGTAAAGAGTGCCACTAATTGGCAGCGTGTATTCGGAGAAGATAGTTGAAATAAAGTAACTGTCGTCATTTGAGAGCAACACAAAAAGATATCGTATTCTAATTAAGCAAAGCCTAATTTTGAGGTTCTTCGTTCACCAGAACAAAAACTTAAGCGGCCACAAGACACAACAATTGAGTGCCTAATGGCTTCTACTATAAACACGAAGATACTTGAGGCTCTAATTAAGAGATCAGATTGTGTGCTGTGCACCCATATTTACGAGAGAAGACGATACTAGAATTCGGAAACTTAAAAAATCCAAGAAGCAATCCTTAAATACCGATTATATTGTATCCTGTCAACACCCTTAACGACGGAATTTTTACATCATATGGCTATTTCTGCGTATTAATTTTTTACTCCAATTCCAAAAGCATATTCTTCCTCAGAGCTAGAAGGTGCAAAAGTGTTCCTTTTCACGGATAGTCTAAATCCTTACAGATAACATATATACCTACTACATTCTAGTTTTTACATAAAACATTTGTAAAACGTCGCTTGTTTTAATCACGATTTTCCTTACACGATTAACTAAAATTCGCATATCCTCTCTTTTTCTCCACTGTCATTGACTCCCCGAAAGTTGTGAGGAAACCAATTCAGGGACCACTCACACGCTGTCGTGCAGCAATGAACTTTAAATGTCATTTATCCACCGACATGCAGTCACTTATGATGTTACTATGAATATGTATATGTTTTGTTGGCAAAGTTCCGAAGATAATCCGAAGGATCAGTTCCTTGGGGGAGGGATTGCGATAAGGGTGAGGGAGAGAACCTTGTTACCTTGTGAGGAAACACAAGAAGTTGTGACGCGTTTTAATAAGGTGATCAAGAGCCAAAGTTAAATTAATCAGCACTCCAGGAGGTTGAGCAAACAGAAATTGCATATTCCGTGACGGATAACTTCGTAGTGGTTGGAAAAATATTATGCCTTCACCTTTGTGCTTTTCAGTTAACAATTTCTAATAAAACATGGAAAAAGCGCAAGGAAGATGCTAAAATATTGGAAAAAATATTTGAAAAAAATAACTGATCACTTTCAAAAAGCAGAAATGCAAAATATTAATGTAGCAACTTGAAGTGGAAAGAATCAAGCGATTTTACAATGTGAGGGCATATATGCACACCAAAAAAAGCTACACGCTGCACCATGAATAAACGGCATGATAGGTAAACATCCAACAAACGACAGATATCCTTCACATGCCACAATTTGAAATACATGTATATCCATAAAACACTAACCTCGATGATAGTTAACTTCCGCACGTGAATCTCTATGAAGTAGTAAGAAGATCATGTGAACTTACCTAAAAATAAAAAGAAAGTTAAAAAATTTAAATCAATATGTCTAAATCTTTGTATATCTATGAATATAGCATAGCATTCAAGTATAAGTATAGCATAGCATTCGTGACCAGTACTACAGCATAGATACAAGATATACTTGTATTTTCTCTCATTTAACTTAGTTTTATGTGAAGATAACCGAGAGCAATTCTTCACAGATAAATTGTTGAAAGTGAATTATTTAAGCCATCAAAACACCGGACAAGGATATTTAAAAATGAGTTGCTCGGAATTTAATTATCACCAAATAAATATCAACTATTTTCCTTTATAAATTTAATCACATTGTGTCAACATGTTGCAAAGTATACACAGAATATTTTGTTTTAGATGAAATGATACTAAAATTTCACAGTACTGTATAAAGCAACGAAGGAAAGAACTATACTATTAAAATTACCTCGTTTCTATAGTGGTTCAAACAATTAGATGAATAGAAAAACAACGGTTAAAAACTCGTAAGTTAGAGGATGCAATATCTCATTAAAATTGACCGGCTAAGGGATAGAATTATAGAATTATATAACAATCTCACCTATATCTTAAAAGATAATTCACTTGTTCAAGAAAGATAACCGCAAATCATTAATTGAAATTTATACACATCTAATACATATTTTATTTTTAATCCTTGCCTAATTCACGCAGCGACAATTTTTGTCGAGGGGAATGAGATTTTCCAGAAGAGAGTCAAAATATTTACCGCAAAGCAGAGCAATCATATACCAAGCACAAAAAACGTTAATACATCCTGTCAATGTTCCTTATTTTTATTTATCACATTAAAACAGACAGTAAAAAGAATTGATATTCAAGAGAAAGGTAAAAAAAACAATAGCCTATGCAACTACGAAAATTTCGCACGTTTTTTTCACTATTGCAAACATACAAATTTCACGGCTTTAGGTGAAACAACTGCTAATCATAACGAAAAGGATCGGTGAAAAGATTCATTCAGCAGAAATAAAAAGCTCTCTTTCACTCATGTTTTTCATGAATTGTCACGACAAGGGCACTCAAAAACAACCGCACCTCAAGAAGAGAGAGAAATGCAAATAAACCACTCAGAGACGCGTTATAAGTCACCACCGACAAAATAAAAGGGATTACGGGTGGGCGCCAAGTCCCCTGCCCGGTCTGAAGGGACGGATAAGGATTAAGGTTAGGTGAAGGCGCAGGTGTTCCTCACATCAGTCCATTCGGCGGTCCTCTTCCCTCTCCTCCTCCACCTCCACTCTCTCTCTCTTACACGCCCCGCAACCCCCACTCATTCCCCTGCCCGCTCGCCATCTCTCACTGCACCCCAAACATTTCCCCCCAACCCTTTTCCCCCCCCTCGGCCCCTCTCCACCGCTCTTCCCAACAAAGCCCTCCCTTTCCTCGCCTCCCATTTCTCTTGCCTCCGTTCCTTATCCCCCTCCGTTCCTTGGGTCTCATCAGCTTTCTTTTCCCGCTCGAGAGCCCTGGCCCACTCCTTCCCCGACGACTTCCATGAGGAAGATTAATATTCTTCTTGCGCCGCGATTACAACAACTCTTACTCTCCTATCACAGCTCTCCACCACGAAAGTATTTCGTTTGAGACATGATTACGTTCACGGAAATTACCTTGAATTCGGTTTCGGCCTAAATTCGGCTAAAAATAATACTTAACTGAAGGCAAATTTTTCACACAAGGAAGAATATCTACCTATTAGGTGCACCACCTTCTTTTCACACGGGTCCTGAAGCTTCCAAGGGTACGCGTAGGAACGGCCATGTTCCATCCTCCGTTCTGATCATATAATAGCCGAAAGCCAGATTAAAATATGTCCTTAGGTACACAGACATATGAAAAAATCATTTGCTAGCACTTTAGCAGTTACGAAAAGAATTGCATATTCATGTACTCTCAGTATATGCTATTTACGCAATGCCATTTAAGCCGATAGAGGCTTTTGTAATAATGTAGAGCTTTTGTAATAATGTAGAGCTTTTGTAATAATGTAGAGCTTTCCTTCACGGTGATATACGAGGACTGTTGAATAAAGAGTTGACAATAAATTTTCTACTCACATTATTCAATGTTTAAAAGTTGAATTTTATGTTACATAATTAGCTTAATGAGTAACGTATAGAGGAGGTTAGAAGAGGCTAATGCAGAGTCTGTTCTTCTCTATTACACCATTAGAAGATGGTTTAAAATGTTTAAAGAGGAGAGACAATCAATTACAAAGGAAGTTAAACCCGGAGTTCCAGTCACTGCTCTTACACGGAAAGAAACATCAAGCGCTTTAGCCAATCTGAAAGAGGATCGTCAAATAACGTAAACAGAACTATCGGAAACATTGAAAATTTAATTGGGTGCCATTCACATGTTGGTATCAAAACATCACACGGGAGTATTTGTGCGCGGTGGGGTCCTGGACAGTTCCTTCGAGCCGAACCACGAGACGCTCGCGTGAAGGTATGTTCGTCGCTGAAGTTGATATTTCGGGAGGGGGGGTTTCTTTTGGCTACATCAATTTGATGCTGAGAGCAAACATCAAAGCTCTGTGGAGAAATATCCGGCATCACCTACACAGAAAAAAAGCAAAAGTGTTGGCTTCTGCTGGGTAAGCAATGGTCATATCTCATTTTCCACAAAATGAAGGAATAGTGCATCAGCATATCGTGCCAGCACACACAGCTGTTGATGGAGTATACTATAGGGATGATCTGAAAATTCTTCAAGGTCAAATCCATCCATGGCTAAAGGCAACAGACTGGATACTGCACCACGATAAAGAGCAACCAGGAACCGCGAATGTTGGTGTCGAAAATCAATGTGAGGTGTGTTCGTCATCCTCCCTATTGTCCATGCATAGCCCTAAGTGACGTTTTTCCTGTTCCCCAATGTGAAGAAACATCTCGGTGGAAAGCAAACAGTAGCCGTTGGTAACCTGAACATTTTACAATTTGCAACGACTGCCGCAGAAATCAATGAAACATACACCACATGCAAGTTATATCTAAAGCTAACAACATGACAAAAATAAATATTTACGCATTAAATTATGCGAGTAAAAAATTTATGATTAACGCTTTACTGAGAATTCCTCGTTCATCACGAAAAACTCCTGGTTGTAACAGTTTTATTAAGTTTTTCATTTTTCAATATTAGGGTATACATGCAAACACGATTTCTTTGCATATCATATAACATACATTTGACATATAATATAAGTGTAAAGGAAGGGTAGCGCTGATCATAAAACTCGCAGAATACACATAATTCGAGAGAAATAAGAAAGGACGCATTCCTCTGGTGCTTTGAGGAAGTAAAAAAAAATGCATAAAGGCATTTGGGCAACTTTTTGGGCGCGTATCCCCGGTCGAACTGGGAAAAATCTCCCGGTTTTACACAACGAAGGAGGCGGCAGCCGATGAGAACTGCTGAGTCGACCCTCCCCCAACTCCCTTCCCACCAGCCAACGGCCCACCTGTTCGATAGGCCAGGTTTGTTCGGCACGCGGGGACTTTTGAAGAGGGAAATAGAATGGAGAGGGGGGTATGGAAGGGGGAAAGAGAGAGGAGACTGGATGGGGAAAGTAAAGAGAGGATACGAGGTAAAGGTGCAGACGAAGAGGAGTCCACTAACGAACGAGAAAGTAAACGGAGGGGGTGCAGTGGTACGGAGAGATAGAGAGATTGAAATGTTGAGAGAGAGGGAGAGGCAAAAAAAATTCGGGTGGATCAAGCAGAAGGGGGTGAACGGTTTGTTTTTCTGGGATGAGAGCAGAGGCCAACGGTGCACGGGGGTTGGAAATATGGATTCTGACGAGGGAGAGAGAGAAAGACCAGAGGAAGAGGGAGCGAGAGGGAGAGAGAGAGAGAGAGAGAGAGAGAAGGAGGAGGAAAATAAAAGCGAGAGAGCCTGTTGGAAAAAGTTTTCGGCTCGCAATCCGCAGATTGGGGGCCCAAAGGCAGTTCGTGGAATGAAAAAGGGGTGGTGGGGCAAGCGAAATGGGAACGGGAGGGTAAGGAATGGGGGTATAGGGGCAAAGGGTAGAGATGAAGAGTAAGTGAATGGGAAAGAGAGGTATGTTACGTCGGTAAAAGCCAAAGGGGGGGAAAGGGGAAGAGTCAAGAGAGAGAGAGAGATATGATGAAGTCAAAATGTTCATAGAATTGGGATAAGAGAGTTTTCAGAGCTAAAGAAGTAGTGATAGAGGGATGAAGCGCGATGGTGGTCCGAGACAGATAAAAACATGCCAGTTAACGAGGTGGGTTTTCGAAGACCGAAACTGAATAGTCCAAGGAATAGAGCGTTGACTGCACAAAATATTTAAAATCGTGAACCGAATAAGATAGTAAAATTCTAATCCTTCATTTTTCCTCTGCAGTAAGACAGGGGACTTTATACTTGAAGTATGCAACGAAACGCAAGGCTAGTTCCTAAGGCCCGGTGCCATTACCAAAAATGTTGCCTAGGGTCTTAACTACTAATAAAGAAGTAAAAAAGAGTCGGGAGTATCTCTGCATATGTTTTGTTATATTAGACAAAAACTGATGCATTAATTAAGTTGCAACATTATAGTTATAGACAAGAGTTTAACTTAACTCTTAATATTTTATAATATCCTAAACTGCTAATTTATGGCATTTGGGACGGATACTAGTGAAAAGTATATAGTGAACAGATACTAGTGAAAAGCTAATATGATATGATGCCTGGGAAATTCTAGGTTAAAATATTTAATGAGCACATTATTATTGTGGTTCAATTGGCTTTCAAACTGTCACAAATAGAAGAAGCTATGAGTGCTATCGCTAAATTTCAACTGATTGAATTTGGGTAAAAGGCAGTCTTCCATCCAAATTAATATGAGAGCTGCTTTATTATTCTATATTATATCACAAACAAGCATAGCGGTTTTTAGCAGTAACATTCCAGTACCGTAAGTATAAAATATTCCATGAAGGAGAACTCATTACTTGGGATAAATAGAAACCCTAGTATTAATCAAGGGCTAAGAAAAAAACGGAAAAACACTTTTTGGCTTGTGTCGTACTGCTCGCGAGGAAGGGTTTTAGCTAAATCCCATGAAGTCAACTTTCATTTCCGTTCCGGAAAAGAAAAAAGCAACAAAATAATGCAGAAAAAACAATTTTTATAACAAAATATATTTTATATGGGTAGAACTGCAATTTAAATTTAGAACTACGAGGCAATTTTAGTAGTGACAATATTCGACGAAGTTTGGAGAGCAGGAAAAGCAACTTATTAGTTGAACGTTGATTTTGAGAAGGGGGATTTATCCGTAGTAGTAATGAGAGCACACTAGAAAATAATATTGAACCTAAAGTGTTAATTTTTTAGGAATACGAGGCGCTAATTTTGAGGTTACTTATTTAGGGTTCTATAAATTACGCCGCAATACAAGTATGTTACACGAATTTGGGTTGTCATAATACATCGTTCTCAGTAAATATATTGCAGAGTTTTGAATATTTCTGAACGGAACTTAAAGTTCAAGGTGAGTTAAGGCGCCAGCATCATAGGTTACAGTTAAAAAAATAACATCCTGCCAGTCCTTTGTAATTAAAAAACACCATATTGTCTGGATACTGAAAATTATTTCCAAAATATGACGTTTCACTGGATTGGAGGTATAGTATACTGAAGGGAGTGTATTAAAACGTGTTTGTCGTTCTGGAATACTGACATTGTGATAAGTAATGAGAAAATTAACTATTTTTTGGCATTATTGTAAAAAAAATTCTTTGGAAGCTAGTCAAATATTATGAAAGTATACTAGATATTTATTTAAACGTGAGGATGTAAGGGATAATGATTCATTCAGTGTGGCATTAACCGACTGTTAAAATATATTCATTCTAGGCTACTCTGAACTACTGTTAAATTAACTACAAGTTATCATGACTGGATGATGGTGGTGATGAATAAACAGCTACCTCAATGTTTTCAGGAGCATAATGTGAAACAGCATTTCGTTAAGTAGTTGACGTTTCAATCATATTCCACAGTTATGGATTGATGCATCAACCTATTTCACAATGAATCTTGCACGCTAATGTGAACAGAATATAGAACATATAACACAACGCTGTTATGTGGACAGCACGTGTTCTTCAGAGTACAGGAATTTACAAATTTAAATTGGATGGTTATTTTACCTATTCCTGAGAATAATTCAGGAAGTATGATACATCAAATTTAATGAAAATAATCAAGCTGAGAGCTAATGCGGTCGAGCAGTAAAACATATGAACCCGGCCAATACGAAATAATTGCCGAAATTGGGGCGTAACTTGATAAAACATGAGGCTGGGACCAGTGTTGTTTTTGAAGCCATATAGTGGCCCAAAAAATGCATTGGAGTGTTATATTTTGATATCATGGTGGCGAAGCATTGCTCCAAAATTACGCTCTCTTCCAGGGATATAGCACAGGTGTAATTCACTGCGAAATATCCCTAAAAGTCCTTCTTTTTTGCCTCGTGAATTTCAATAAGGCACTCAACTGAGTAGAGTGAACAAAGTTAATGAAATAATCGCGGTAACAGTCGACTGGAGAAATAGACGTCTAATTCAAATCCCATCCATGAAACAGACTGCACAAGTAGGGAGGATATTGGTTTAAGAACGGGAACGGGCAGTGATAATCATGGAATTAAGACAGCGTTGGCTCCTGAAGAATAAATGTGAACGAGGCCCTGATTAAGTCAAATAAGTGAATGATAAAACTTCAGTCAGCCAACTGAGAGATTTTTATAAATGTTTAGTATATTACGGGTGTGAGACTTAGGATAAAGAGATAATATATTTTAATATTATTTGAAAGAGACGACTATATTAAATAAAATGTAGCAGGTAAAACGATGTGGGTAGATTTTGTGCTTTATTTAGTTGGAAAAAGGTCATAGCAATAATTTTATTGGATAAATAATTGCAATTCCAGAGGAAGCATCATAAAAAAGTGAATAAAACTCCAGAACTCTAAGTAGACACGTAAAGAAGAGATGGATCAACATTTTTTATGAGGAACGTGACGGCACAGTAAATTAAATTAAAAATAGGAAGGATTAGCGTAGAATGGAATATTTTGAGAAAAGATCGGAAAATTTATACTGAATATAAAATGAAAATAATCGAGGAAATATAAAATAGGGTGGGCAATGAAAGGGGTTAGCAGAGGGAATAAAAATAGAAAGTAAAGTGGATGACGGAGATAGTAAGACATTTAAACATTTTTCCAGTTGAGAGAAGGTTTCGTTGCGTGAGAGATGATGGAAAAGAATTCCGAAAAATGCTGTTCCAAATGCCATACTTTTGGTAGCAAAATGATTCCAAGAGGACAAGATATAAAAGTTAAAATTTCTTTACGATCAAAATAAAAAAAATATTCCTTAAATTCTCTTATTCTATCTCTGTTCTCTGATGAGTGTTATAGCCATATATCCCGAAGATGAGAAGTTTACGAAAACAAAATTTGTTAAAATGACCGGTTTCACATAATTTTATGTTCGACCATTAGTGAATTACCTCACCTTTAAAAGACAAGGACGGAGTCTTAACGCCGACCCAATGCACTTTTTTTCACTTATGGGCTGTGTAAGTAAATTCAATACAAAAACTGGATTATTAAATGTAAGAGCAATTAACTATTTGCACGAAGCACTAAGTGCAGTTTTTTTTCTGTTACTAATTAAATTAGCTAAAATATTGAAAGCTAAACTATTGAAATTTACCTACAAGCTAAATTAATGAAATAAAAAACTCTCTGGAGATCATTTGTTTCAGAGAATTTTACTAGAACTGCGTTTTATTTCTGTGTAGACGTTTCTTTGAACAATCACCTGCGATTCGTCTTACTTGGATACGCTATTTCACCTACAGTCAGAAACAGACTAGATAATTCCCTTAAACCTTTCCTAATCGCAGAAAAAATTTTCAAAAAGATGAAAAAAGTGGGGAGAAATAGAAAATTTTTTCTTCCATCATGGACTCGCCCTTAATCCAAATAATCACAAATCGGATGACTCATACTTAGGATCCTCCTCTTCCCGGAGGCGAACTTATCGAGCTTGGGCAGGTGGAGTTCATACAGCGACGCGGGAGGGAAGAGAGCAAAGTGGACTAGTGAAATGAACGCGGGGAAGTTCGGAAAAGCGAGGAGACGGGGCTGGGGAGACAGGAAAAGAGAGAGTTTCGATATTTCATCGACATTGATTCCACCCCTTACCCGAGAGAACAAAATGAAAGCGGAAAGGAGGTGAGGGAGGAAGAGACACGCCACGGAAATTTTCTTTCGATTCGACATGAGGAAAAGAGCATGCATCTTAAATGATTACAGTTTCGCGAGGTGGGCAAACATTGACCCAACTAAAAAACCCACGGAAAAAAAGGCCAAATCCAGTACCTACCCTCCTCCACCCCGGGCTAAAAAAGTTCGGCTGGGCTAAAAGTTTTGTGGGATTCGCATTAATAAATTTCGTTCCCAGCCACTCATTCCGAGGGCGTAGAGGGAGGAGAGGAATGAAAAGGGAGGGAGGGGGTAGCAATAACGGGAAACAATCCCCGAATCCGAATGCGCATTAATATCGGCCACTCGAGTCGATATGAGGGGGAGAGAGAGAGAGAGTTTCACCCTTATCCAACCTTTCCCCCAACCCCCGTCTTTCTTCCGTTTTTTTTTGGTACCCTCGTTTGTTTTCCCCGTGGGATATACATATTTAATCGAGATTTTCACCGCAGGATACGAAAACAAGAAAAAGCCGCACCCGCACTGATCATGGAAATAATACGGTGAGCACACGGACGATTTCGGGCAGAAAGGAAGGAGAACTAACGGGTCAGTAAATTTAATGTCGAGGAGAGGGTCGAACGTTTGAATGACAACTAATGCGAAGCGAAGGGAGCGAGGAGGAAAGTCGGCTAGCGCTCGCATTTGGGGGAATTGAAAGGCAACAAATATTTTCTGAATTCCGGATTAACAAAATGTCATTCATACATTGGATGCACCTGAAGAATTATGACTAACTATTAACAAAATCTAAAAGCCATGAGACCTCCCCCGGACTGCATAAAATGGGTCAAAACGGAAAGATGCATTAGAGGAAAGAGAAAATGAACAAAACAAAATATATGCGAGTAAGATGAACATATATATATATATATATATGTATATATATAATATATATGGTACCCTTATTGAGCTATATACACACCGGGATATTATAGAAAATATATCAAGTTAACAGGTTTAGGCCAGAATCATGTTTTAAGAACGCTAGTCTTTACGACAGTACATTGCAATTCGGTCTTTTAATAATGATCAATTCTTTTTCTTAATCGTGGATTAGATGAAGCGTAGAGAGTTATATTTATAATAGCACTTGGAAAGTTTAAGCTCGTAGGTAACATTAGTCCACTAGTTTTAAATTTCTTTAACGTCACATAATCTTGATTCCTATTTCCACTTCGTTTGGCATTTTTCACTTTAATACATAAGAAATTAGGCCCTGGACTTATATGAATTGATGAAACAATTCAATTTTTATTAAGAAATATACTTTTTCATAATTCAACGTCTGGGAAAACGCTATGTATTATTTGAAAATTGCCGAAAATTTCACTCAAACTATTTTTAAAAACATCTTTTCGAACTTATTAGCACAAAAAATTACATAATAAGATTAATTACACTAAACTTAAAACAACTACTATTTCTAGTAATGTTAACTACACCTTTGGAAATCTTAATTCGCTTTACCATTTCTACGTTAGACCGATTTCCGTAAGAATATAATTTCTCCCCCTTTTTCTAAATACAGATCTCGTACTTACGTCTGATATGGAATCCTATGCACCTTATGCTATCGTTCAGGATTCCAACAATACAGCAAGGATAAAAAAACACATTATCCGCAGTTTCAGAATTGAAACGAACAAATAGAAAAGTTGAAAGTTCCATGAAATCATTTCTCTCAAAAACAAGAAGCCAAAAAAATTGCCACTCCCGAAAAAAGCATCGGTTTTCCTCCCGTTGCCTGCCAGTTCTGCTGTAGTGGTTTCACTCCATGGGACCGGGATCTTGGCCTCGTGCATCAAAAGGCTGACGCACATAAATCTCGGATCCCTTCGTCTCTGCACACACACCTCACGGCGCTCCATAACCCGAACCTCCCCCCTCCATTCATCCCCCCTCATCACTTCCTCCTCCACGTCTCCAACACTCCTCCGAAATACGCCCCCGCAAGGCCGCTCCTCACCCGATGATGAAAAGAAATGCGCTCGCGTTGACGAAAGCACGGAAATCGATTCGAGGGGTCTAGGAGTACGTGTCGGCGGAAATATATGTACACAGACACACATATACTGTTAATATATATATATATAT
>LYUA01000204.1:569753-581176 GCA_002093875.1 Calopteryx splendens | reverse complement strand
TATATATATATTATAAAATGGTGCGCGGACGCTCTTCCCTCCCCCCCTCCTCTCTCCCCCAGAGACTCCTTTACCCCTTCGTTCTCGCCGCATGAGGCCAGCGATTGTCGTCTCCCCGATCCCGGGTGCGAAACCCCGGGGATGAACTACGCACGCTCCGCGGCTCCGCCCTTGATTCAGTGCTTTCATTCGATGGATGGCGAGAAGTGAGCGAGTGCACGCATTCGATGGAATCGAAAAAGAAAGAGAGTTCAGAGTCGAAGTGCAGCCGTGCTCTTTTTTTACAATACGACGAGAGGCGAGATCGCCAATCATCCACTGCGAACACACACGCAATGCTCGCTCTATTTTCCAGGGAGAGGACTAAATGGCCCTTTAGAAATCAGATGGGAACCGCCGAGGAGCGATTCTTTCTCTGCGCGATCCGTTTCAGCGTGGCGCTGCCCTAAAACTTTTTGAAGTGCTCGCACGAGCAACATAAAATAAAGCCGGTTGGAATGAGAAAAACATTCAGGAAAAACCGATGAAAAGAAAAACTTATTAAAAGAGTCGGTTCATTCCAATTTTCCCCCACGCAAAAAGATTCACTGCAGCTGCTTTGGAAAACCCGATAGCGGAAATTCGTAAAACAATGAACGTATTTTTTTGTTATCGCAGCAAACGAGACCACTTGACTCTCCTCCATTTACGAGGAGGATGTCTCACTACCTCAATTGCTCGAATAAATCGTCAAAAATTCAACGAAGATAGTGTTCCTCTTATTTCTCCTGTATAACCCTCGGAGATGGGAGGTTGATGACACGCACTTTCCTTGTGGCCAAGTTAGCTCAAGACAACCACATAATTATATAAACAAATTAACAAGAACACAGCAATAAATTAACACTTGTATGGAAAAAATGTAAAAAACACAAAAAATTGCAGCAATACAACCGAGATTATGTAATCCGACCATCTGGTATTCATTCTGGCAGCTTTCTTCTGTGTGATCTCACTACACCCTCCTTTCCACCAGTACTATCGACGTTCAGCAAACCGTCTAGTTAAACGTTGTAGGGAAAAATACACCAAATTACCTTTTCTATTACTTTATTTAAATGCTTTCTCTCTAACTACGTCACTGGGCCGCAAAACATCTCTACTCCATCAGAAAGTTAAAGCTAACTGTTAAAACCCAAAATTTAGGAGATATTGGCGCTTGTAAACGTCAGATTTTATAAATATCAACTCCCAATTGAATAACCTCTCATACAGAAGTACACCAAAGAAAAATAACGAAACAAAGAAATTTCACGGAGTCCATTCTTTTGAGTAAGTCTAATATTGGAATTACTACAATATTTCTACTACTTTCTCCATCGTCATAGGATATTCGATTTCATAAACATTTTCCGTTTCCACTCCTGCAAAACGTTCAGATAAAATTAATAAGGTCGATCCTTCAGAGAAATCATTGCCATGTTCCCACATTGCACTTCGGTTAACTTGAATACCCATCTACTGAATGCGCACAACACCGAAAATATTGCACTTCTTTTGATCCCATGAGACTACAAAAACTGACAGGCATTACATAGGTATACATCACTAATTGAGCATACAATTCGACCATTGACTAAAACTCAAATGAGAAAATAAGTTACGCAAAACCACTTGAAAAATCCAATTAAATTTCAACGAAAGAACTTAATTTGCTAGCATTAAGTTTAGACTAAAATCAAAGCATTTATCCGCAAAGCGAAGGACAAATTAAATTGAGTGCGTTTATGGCGTACATGGTCATTGACATTTTAATCTAACAAGAATATATTTACACACATAATAAATGAACAAAAATCTTAGAATTGGCTTCTATTGACATGGATTATTAACCATTAACTGATACAATAATAATTGAAAAAGAATTATAATCTTCCCTAATTTACTTTCGTATCACATTACCAATAGAATATTCGCTTAAATAAATAATAATATACACATACATAGACTGTATGAGAGAAATGTTCAAATCAGTTCGGCATATTATTAAACCTTGACCCAATAGCCTATTCCTTCAAACAGCTTTTTAAAAATTGTTACCCTCCAAATATTATTCTTCAGAAAAACCCTGGTCCCTCTCCTTTTTCTAAAGCTATTTGCTCCCGTTCTGGTCATCCAAAAGTGAGCTGTGCTGGCATCAAAAACCAAAGTCCTGACGCGCGAAAAGTTCAGCCTACAAATACGCCAGTGCAAAATACGCTTACCGCCCCTTTTGGCCAAAGTCTCTGCAAGGATGAGCATTTGGGGTCTCTGAAGGCCCTCTTTCCACCCTCTGAAGCAATTTCAGGTATAAAACACTGAAGACGATATACCCGTGAGGTGCGAAAGGAATGAAAAAAAAATCGAAAGAAAATGACGAAACACAGGGAGGGGAGGATCGACAAATATGGAATCTTGGCTCATTGTCATTTCGCGTCGCGACCAACGGGAGGACGCGAGACCTCCCTCCCTCGCTGAGGAGAGAAAGAGAGAGAGCACAATAGCTCGCGAGATATTTGAGGCAACGGGAAATGAATACGCTCTCTCGCAGCCTGAACTCGCATTCCTTCGAGACGAGACGTAGGAAAGAGGGATCGCTATGGCGCGCGCGAAATGCTCCCCTCTCCCCTCTTTTCAGGGGAGAGGGGAGCTGGGAAAATTCGCAGGCCAATAGAGAAGGAAGAGGTCGTGAATTAATGGACAGATGAGGATGAGGGGAACGTACAGATGACGGGTCGAGTTGAGGAGGCTAAAGTTAAGGGGAGACAAAAACGGAACGGAAGTACGATGGAAGCAAAACGAACCAAAAAAATAAGCATCTAGAGTGGAGGGAAAAAATTACTAATACCTATAATAATAACAACAACAATGATTAAAGGGATCGAGGGTCGGCCGGCTTAAAGTGTTAGGGAGAGTAAGGCGGAGTGAATAAATAAGAAAACGGAGCGAAAGGAAAAGGAAATGGGAAAAAGAAGAGAAACGCTCTGATGCAAGGAGCATGGGATGAGAGCGAAAAAAAACTACGGAAACACGTTTTGAGGAAAAAATGATGAGGGGGGGGGGTGAGAATTCGTGAATGCCAATCTTTTTAATGCGGGTGTCAAATGGGGAAGAGATAGCGAGGCATGGGGATGGGAGGGGAACGGCGTGAGGAATGGGTGGGATGGAAAATATTTCGTGCGAGGGTGCGGGCCCTCGGAGAGGAAATGAAGACAGAATATGGAGGAAGAGGGGGAGGGTGGGAGGCAGGGTATGTGAAGGGACTCTGAAGGAGAAGAGCCCGATTCGCTATAACGTCTGGATTCAACCGTTACCCGCCAACACCCTCCTCATTCAATCCTCTTCTCGCACATTCCCCTCCCCCTACTCTTTGCGACGCTCTATCCCCATTTTCAGTTCCATCTCCCTCCTCACCCAAACTCCCTCCCCCTCCTCCTTCCCCCTTAACCCTCCACCCGCGCTCCGGCCGATTCTCCTCGCTGCCTCCGACCAAATTGGATCATTGGCAACTAATGGGATAGTTTTAGTCAACTCTCATTCGTGTTCAAAGTATACTGAATATATGATACGCTCCTTATTCAATTTTAAGACGCCCCAGGTGTCAGGCGAACGTGATAAATAGGATGTTCCGGGCAACATTACGCAATGTTTTCTTATGGTTTCGCTGTGGTGTTGTTGATCTTACGTTTCAACGAGCATAATTTCATTCCAATAATGTGATTACTTGACAGCACTGTATCTACGACCAAGGTGAGATTTGAATCAATGAACTTTGAGTCAGCTAATTACCCAACATGCAACCCGATCTGAAACGTTTTCATCCCCCAGGTCCCCTAAGTCTTTCTTATTACCTTGCAGAGGCCTGCTGACACTTTAGCCTAGACACCTAGCCTCTTTAGCTAAACTCTATGATGTTGTACAATAATTAGAAAGCAGGTGGAAATCAACTAGCACGTAATTCTTATTATTCTAAGGATTATCGTACACTAAAATTTATGCAAGGAAAAATGGCTCAAATATGTACAAAATTTTTATATTTGAGTGAGAAAAATAATTGCTGAACTATATTTGACTCACCAAAAAAGATACCTGGACTAAAAGATACACTGAAGAAAATACCTGAAATTAAAATGATCCATTACACAAAAAGTGCGCATTATATAATTAGGTTCCGAAATGCCACCTATTGCATGCAAACTAAGTCAATCATACAATAAAAACTTTTGTCAGATGGAATAATGCACGCTGTAGAATTAAAAAAAAATAATAAATATGTCCGACTCTAGAACTTACCAAGGACTAAGAATGTACTTAGCAGCCGTTTAACCAGTAGGATGCCAAATTATAGCTACATAAGAGAATATTTCCACTTACACTCGAATACTCCGCTAACTTAAAGCTCTATATGCCAAAAAAATTATAATGACTAAAGCAAGTAATTCCGCGCAATATATATATACGAAGGTACATGTTTTCTTGGAGATAATCCAGTAAGAGCGCCGGTAAACTATTGATGTACCATAACAGTAATAGTCATACCATTGGTATTTATACATCATTATTACCCATATAAATTTAAAAAATTGCGTACCCAACAGCATCAGGTCGTACTGGAGCAACGGCACATTTCAAGTAGAGAAACGGTAATTATCCTCTCTTTACGAAAATAATTCAAGGTAATTAACGCCCTCACAGATGCCCCCCCCCCTCCATATTCCAAGTCTATTCCTCTTGGATGGGATTTTCAAACAACCCCTTGGCAACAGTAACATAGAAACAATGATATGCTTCCAAGCACGTCAAGTCTAGGCGGAAACCCCCATTCTCTATCTCCTTCCATTCTAGTTTCCCCTTCAAGCGTGCATCCTTTCAATCCTGTCACTCTTCCCGCCTCAACCCCAGTGCTCACCTCTCGTACCGTCCCCAACTCTCCCTTCGCCCAATTCAACATTCTCTTCTCCAATTCTCGCTCCTCTCCCTCCCACAACCCCCCGTTACGATCACTCCGCCAATCCAGCCATTCCGAGGGAGGGACAGGATAAGTGGTTTGTCACCCAAAGGGAACGTCGAACTACGGAGGGAGTAAAAGGACCCTTTTCGTTTTCGAGCCCTGTTACCCTTACAGTAACGGTAACATTAAGGTTGGCGTAGCGGAGATTTTCCATCCCACGAGTTGTTAAACCGCCAAGAGGATTGTTTTGGTCGTCCGAAGAAAACTCTTGTGATTATGGGCCCTTGAAGACTTACGTAACGTCCTTCGGCAAAAGCTCTTGGTCGAAAGGTGAAGAAATTTCAACCTATATTGATGTTGTTCTGAATCCGTTCACTATAGTACAGGGGCCAGGAATTACAGGGTGAAACAAATGGACGAATGTTCAAGAGATCTCATTTAAGAAGCTTATATTGATATTTTTACCGGTTCGGGTGCTGAGTTCATTTACCAGTGATGAAAGGCGGCATACCTACTAGTTACACTGAGGCAAGTGTTGGTAACGACTGCTGAGGCCCACTTCCTAGCACAACATAGACTAAATTATCACTACTGCACCAAGTGCATTCCATTGGCGGGCACAACCTCTCCGTGTTATACCGAAGAGCAATAATTTACCCATTGTGTAGCAACCATAATTTAACAAGATTAAGTGCGTCGTTAGATGAGAGTGACCTTGAACTAACTTTTGTTCGATATTGTGAAACTTCATGGACATCTCTCTTATTGTTTTCTGCCCATCACCATAGGAGTTGAAAATGTTGGTGAAGTTTCGAAGGAAACTTTGGCATCAAGGCTCTTATTGAGCTCTCACTCACTGGAGGAAATCCATAATATCATATTCAACATTGTTGACGCCACTTTATAATTTGGGCACAAAAACTATACGCTGGCCAAATGGAAGCAATTTAAAATTTCAATTGAGTGCTGGACAATATCTACGCTACGTAAACATATGAGACAATCTATTCACCACTGGTGCTGGTTATCAGGAGCGGAATAATCGTTTTACACATTAAACTTCATAGTGTAAACTATACGAAACGTCTAAATCGTTTGATTTGCTTTTTTCCATCATTTATGGCAAATTGAAAATTCATACCAGTTCCACAAAAATCCATAAAAGTTGGCTTCAGAAATTGTTGCATTTATCATCGAGGAAGAGAACACAACTTAAAGTCATTTCAGAAGTAAAATCACGGAGTTCATTTTTTTGAAAAGAATGTGAAGAAAGCAAAGAGAAAGATAATTCAAGATTCCTCGTGATAGTTTTCACTGAATCGCCGACGCGTGTCCGACATCGAGCGGAGGGCCACGAAACACTCCTCTCCGCCCTACATCAGCCGTAAACCATAGCCACGGTGGCGAGGAAGATGGAACTAACTTTGGCGGAAGGGACTATAATCTGCAAGCGCTCTTAGTTTCAGAAGAAGCCAATTCGGCCGAACACACACAGCTCCAGCGGACGCACGCAGGAGGACCCCGTCCCATTCTGCTCCTCCATCAGCCCAGGCATTAACGACCGTTACGGCCGAGTGGCCCATAACCGCAAAAGAAGGAAAATGCCGACGGGATTCATTTTCCCTTCTAGTTATTATTCCGGAGCTTCATTCTGGTTCGCGCACCCCTTCAGCTGCTCTCAACTTCCTTCTCTTCCTTCCTCCGAGATCCCTCGTTTTATTTTTCGGGGACGCCCAACCTCTTTCCTAAACCCTCTTCCCCGAACCGACGCCCTCTCCTCGCCAGAGCGGCTTGTCAGCCTCCCACCCCCTCGCCATTTCTCTTCATCTCGCCTCACCCATCGATTCTCCTTATCTCCACCCTTCTTCGTCCATTTCCACGTGCCTACTAGCGATTCCCTCCCCTCCTCCCCTGACCACCCCTTAACCACCGTGAAGTCAATGCCGATATGAGCGGTTGATGACGCTAACCGTCATCCCCTATAGGAGAGGAATGTTGGCAGTATCGTATCTCGTGACGAGGGGGACGAACCATATGTGTAACTTCCAAATCCAGGACTATTACAGCGCATACCTGTCTCACCGCTAGCGCAGCATCGTCAAGGGATTTGATCATTCTTACGGACTTATTTCAAGTGCCCAAGAGCAAACTACTTTTATTCTTTGCAATCAATAATGTCAGTAACGATCCTCCACCTCCTGAAGACCCATTTTTAGTACTGTGTCCATGAAGATGGCAAATCCCACCAGAAAAGGCTGGTTTTAAAATAAACTCCAGACGCAATCGTCATTTTCAATAACACTAAGTAAGAAGAAGTTAACCAGAGTTTTTATGTTCAAGGTTGATTTAACCTTTTTCAGCCTTTTATCTAATTTCTAATCAATTTAGATGGTAACCATGATTAGGATAAGAGCGTTTTTGGTACGCAAATACTCTGAATGAAATCTTCCTTTCCCGATAATTATCAATTTCTTATGCGATTTCTTATGACTAATGCAAAATTATTCGATGGCTTATACAGACTTTTTGTTGTCGGTGAAACACCCCGGAGAATTATTCACTAGGCTAAACTACTAGTCTAAACTTCATTCGTCACCTTATTCGCCTTGCTCCTCGCCTCATCATATCCTCGCTCATGTTTTACTTATCCCGTGACCCAATTGTCATTTTTTAATGCCAGTTTATGAAAGATACTATTTAGGCGTATGGCAAGGATGACTAGACAAGGCCACGGCAAGTGAAGGAGAATTAAAGGATAATATTGTCGTATTCGGCCAAATACGCCTCACATTGTTCTTCTCAACTTAGCNCCTCATCATATCCTCGCTCATGTTTCACTCATCCCGTGACCCAATTGTCATTTTTTAATGCCAGTTTATGAAAGATACTATTTAGGCGCATGGCAAGGATGGCTAGACAAGGCCACGGCAAGTGAAGGAGAATTAAAGGATAATATTTTTGGAAAACAGGGGAGAAAGAGGCTCTTGAGCATCATACCCGTTAAGGTGATTTATTTTAAAAATTAGGTTCAACCTCGCTGAGATTTCCTGAATTATTCTCATCACGTATTTCACTCAGAAAAAATAAACGGTGATGGCCAAAAACTATTTCCCCTTTCTGGGAATTCCACCAATCTTTTATGAGTAATCCATCCCGTTTAACTAATGAAGAACATGAATTGAACCGTATTCTCTTATCAAAATGTCCCCGTTGTAATCTTTAAAATGGCCTCAAGGTCTCTGTTCTCTGATTCCCAGCTCATATAATCACTATCTCCTTTTTATGAGATCGATTTGGATCCCGTCGCAGCATTCAACTGCTCAGCCCCTCATCTTCACAGTGGATTCAACTACAATTCTCTTCTTGCATAATGCTCGGATCAGGGTCACCCATTTTCATAACGCAAGGCTTACAGTTTTTTCATCCCTGTTTCTTGGATACAATCGAATATGACGAACTAAGCCGTCTCGTCTCCGCAGGTAGATGTAAATTTTAAACAATCTAGCGTCGGTAACTGTACCATAGATTCAGCGTTCAGCATTCTAATCACCGACCGAGATGCCAATCTCGAGCTTTGAGCATTCGGATTGAATTTATTAGAAACGAATTACTTCTTTTGACGAGGTATCCCCATTGGCCTTTCAACCTGCGGTGAATTAGCATGATATTTTATCTATGGTTTTATCTCAAGCCTATAAAAAACCAACTAAAGATCCTCAAAACTCTGAAGATTTAATCATCTAAACTAACTGTGCCTTAGGTCCTTCAAAATATCATTCGGATATTTTCATTTCAGAAAAACTGCGGCATAGCAAAGAACGTCCATCCCTAAATTTAGATATGAGAGCGAGACCTTCCGGCCGGCATGTGCGTTGCTCACAGCAATAATCAATCAGATTGGTGGTTAAGATGTTCTCAAACTCATAAATGGCTAGCACTTTCATGGCTAACATTATATTCATCCAGATGAGATTGCTGGGTTGCGAAAACATTTTAAACTGTAAAACTTTTATTTTTTAAATTCACAATAAAAAATCTTTTAGCCTGCAACTACTTTGACAAAATCCTGTTTTCCGTCATTTACATTTGCTTTTGTTTATACCTGAGGCAGCAATGGAATAAGCACGTAAATAATCATTTAGATATCAAACGAATCCAGGGAATTGGAATTAATAGCACAATGTTTAAGGAAAGGCAATGAATATGAAAGTATCCCTCAATATCAGTAATGGCTTGTTGGGGTTTTACATTTTCAATGCACGCTTAAGACTACGGTTTAGTGATGTTCACAATAATTTTCACAAAAGCATTGCAACAGTACTAAAATATTTAAACCCTGCAGCACAAATGTATGAAGATTAATATGAAACAATTGATTCATCATTCGTTACAACAAATGACAATAACTATGACTTGCCCTTAAATATAAGTTACCAATAATGACAGTCATAATAAGTACATATAAAGAATAAAGCATTTAGTTTTCATAATAACTGCGATACAGCAGGATGTCAAACATCACGGAAAATTGACGAAAATAGCTTGAGGAGCCTAGATATGATTGTGTCAGATGCGGTAGCGACACAAACCGTCATTATTCTCACGGTGACGGGGTTTACTTAGTGGAAATTTTCCATGATGGAAGAAAAAAATATAAACTTTGTAATTCCACTCAATCATGATTGATTAAGTGGAATTACAAAGTTTATCTTATTTTTTCCGTCATTATTCGTTTGATGTCATCTAATATTTCTGATATATAGGTATAATGAAGCAATTTTTATTATAAATGCATAAATTACTTCTCTACATTTGCTTCTAATCTATAGAAATATGAAAAATATTTTACAGAATTCATTTTCCTGGTCTGGGACTGATACCGAATAAAAGTTAAATAGATGTGGCGGAAGTGCTATTTTACGTCTCTTTTCTCCTAAAACTTGATCAAGTTTTCATTGAATACCCCTAATCTTGAATTCGTCTCAATTATCACCAGTTCAAAATAACGTCCCGTGGGTAGACACCAACTCTGTCTGAATGTAAGGGAGGCAGGTAAAAGATGCAAAGAAATACGCAGAGTGCATCATTTCATGCGGCGGTTGGAGACTAAGACACAGGGTCGGTATTCTCGTCCTCACTCGTCCTGATCCCGCACTGCATCGGGTGACTCCTCGCTGTCCCCGGCCATTTCCCGGCTTCACTCCAACTTCCACTCCCACGCCTGTGTGCCAGTCCGCTTATAATATTCGATATCCCGCCGACACTGCCTCTCGGGCTCAATCTCCGTTACCCACATCACCTTCTGAGAAAATGACGGGAGGAGCAAGCAGCGGGTTGGGGGGTAGGCGAGGGAGGGGGAGAGGGAAATGCACGGGGAGAGGGGACGGAGGCGTGTGCATACATTTTCCAGCGCACTACGGCACTCAGGGAATAGAGGCGCTGGCGTGATAAGCAACCTTTCTACTCGAAGGAACCCGCTGCGCCTTCCTCCTTAAACCCCAAGGAGAGATATTCCTTGAGCTCTTAGGACGGGGACGAGAATAAAATATCAAAAATGTCGCCCGGGACTCCCGCGGAGAGCGCGGAGAATTCGAATAAAATGCATCCTGCAAAGACCGTGTGCACAGAAATAATGGAACAAATTAGGAAAATATTCTCCCTTTTAGACCGTCAAATTTTGAATTGGAAATTCGGCCTTATTTAATAATCTCTGCTCCCGCTCCATTAATGACATTTAAAAATCCTTACAAACTCATTATTGACAGAAAGACGTCTCAAGTCTTATCCTCTAAACACTTGCTCCTAATAAAGAAATAGTTGGTTATTTATGTATATAGTTTGAATGACGATCCTTCTACTGGCTATTTGACAAAACTTTAAAACCAATATGACACAAATATGATGCAAATACATTTTTTCAACTTCAATGAAAGTGTATATCAATGAATAACGATCAGGACCTGCAGGACTCTACGAACGGGAACTCTCCCCAAAAATTTTATTTTATAATGCCGTTAATGTCTACAGTACAAAAAGGCATAGGTACATCAAAAAGCACAGAATTAGGGTTGCAAGCCGCTAGATTAAAAAAATGAATCCCAGTTTTTTAGAAAAAAGTTCAACACAAACCCTATCCAAGCAAAACTGAAGGCAATCTCTATGAAAATTAATCGTTAGGAATAAATTTTATACCTCCAAAGTTTAATTCTCTCTCTCTGTGAGTTATCGCCACCATGGCACGTGACTTCGAAGACAACCTACTCCCAAGAAGGGATGGATTTTTACACCCTATCGTCGCATCGGGAACATAACACGTCCTCCAGTTTACCCAGCATCTCTAATAAAGCACCCCCGCCGTCATCGTCCCTTAGCCCCAGAGCCTTTGACGAAATCTCCCAACTATTCACTCCCCGCTATTTCCTCCACTCCGCTCTCCCCCCCCCACCCCACCCAA
>LYUA01000204.1:539746-552353 GCA_002093875.1 Calopteryx splendens | reverse complement strand
TCACAAACAGTTCATAAAAACTAATTTTTATTCCATTCAACATATATTTTGATTACAATACTGTTTCAAATATTTGTTTGTAAAAAGTATTTTTTCAGTTATAACATTATTATTCATTCATTATAGACCACAAACAACCTGCAGACCGCAAACGACACGAATTCCGATTTTTCTACAAAGCTGGTACGAGAAAAATGGCATTAGAACCAAACAACACTGCAGCAGCGTTGAGAAGCAGAAATTTCACCAGGGCGCATTGATGGTACGTTACAAGAAGAAAGGTCCGGCAGTAAATTGTATGTTAGAGTGAATTTCCCGGATGGCAGTGCCACTACGTGGAAGGCGACGAGGAGACACCACACTAGTCTACCTATGAGCTGTAAACCTAACATTCATAGATATGATACTATCTGTCTGTCTTTCTTCTATTAAAATATGCCGGATGCAAAAAAACTAAAAATTCGAAGACTAGGGGAACAACTAGAAGTAGAGCGTCCACCGTGATGCAAAAATATAGAGTAGAGACAACAAGTGGGATCATAAAAATATATATTGTGTGAAAATGAAGCGAACGTGAAGATGGTGATGCCAAAGTTTAGGATAAACATTTGGACTCAAGGTCCGATGTCATACACGTGGGATTCGAAGGTGCACATGAACACCTGGAGGAGTACTCAACATGCAATTAAAAGGAAAGCTAGTAAAAGGAAATTAAAAAACGATCAAAGTAGCTGACTGGTGGAGAATGGTTAGGAAAGGTAAATAGGGAAGTCGAATGGTAAAAACAGGGATACAATATCAAAACACCATATGAGGAAGATTAGCGGATTTACACGAGGATGATATGGTAAAAGCAAACACATCGTTCGAGTAATATCAGCTCAGAAGTCACATATCAAATACACCGGGAGACTGATACACACAATAATTAGACTTCAATTTTTTTCATTCAGAGGCAAAATGAAGTAGTTTAAGTATAGTTCTAAGTTTAGCCTTAAAATGTCTTACAATGTCTCTTGTTAGCTTTAAGGTTCAGCTTTGGTAGAAATAGTATCCACAGCCTTATTATAGGTCATGTAGATTTATCTGCGGGGCATATAGTGGGAAACAAATGCATTGAAACTTGTATGTAAAACATGCGTGAGAAACATGAATGGCAGTCAGCACGACTATCAAAAAAAAAACTGCGAAGAGACTAATATTATAATAAAATGTATTATCTACCAAAAAATTAATTAAATAAGAATTAGAGGGGAAACTCAGATGATACCTGGGTGACCAGTATCAGAGATAAAACGCATAGGTATAAGGCTTAGATAAAATAAATACAAGAAGAAAAATTTCAGAATTCAAGAAACGAAAAAGGAAAATATCATCCACAAAAAAATATTAAAACCAGTGATAAGGGTGATAAAAAAAGATAAGCAAGGAGTAAATATCTACATTTACGCCTAAATACTATCCTGGAAGCCGCTGTGAGGGCGTATATAAGAAGGTGTTAGGTCACCAGCCTTTAATAACATTGGTTGTTATTTTTATTAGCATCCCGCATCCTAAGACACATTGGATACTCAAACTGCCGTTCGAGTTTCCTACTGTTATAATCACCAATTGTGCAAGGAAAAAGGATTTTATGTATCAACATGTTCTACAGTTAATTTCTCTACTTACCGTCTTAATCTCGTCTATCAATGTAATCTGAAGGATAAATTGCCCTTCCTGTTTCAGCCTTAAACTCAAATGATTTGTATCTATCTAACAATTTAAGTGGTTCATGCAATCTCCGTGCTTTCTGTGTCTCCCAACCGAAGCATTCCAATAGCAATGTGGCCCTTTCTGTTCGTTCAGAACGAATTCTCACGAAACGGTTACCTTTTCTCCGAATCATTTTCAATTCCGAGATTAGTTACTTTTACTCAAGAGTCCCAAATGCTCGAAGCATACTCAACATGAGATAAATAACGCGTAAAATAACACTCTTCAACTTTTCTATTAGATAATTTAATATAAAACTGCTTAAAAAATATGGATGACAAAATAAAGAAGGGAGATATGTGAAACGGATTAATGCAAATGGAGAGAATGTTAGGAGAAGTAAAGACGAAAATGAAAAACATAACATCAAGGAAAGGGAATATTATGATAAAAGATAAAGATATGTTAAATGAAAAGAATATAACTGAAGGAGTCGAAACGAAACATTTGGAAGGTGGACTATATAATCAAAGATCCAAATCAATATACTCGATAAAAAACAAAAAGAAAGATTTATTTGATAAGGGGAATCGGAAGGAATATTTTAAGTATCCTGAGAGCTTTCCATCAGTATTGATATCGAAAATACATAAAGTAAGCATTGGCAACACGGGGAGATCGTTCCTAAAAATAAAGAGACAAGCACTCGAGCAGCATATTCTTAGCAAACGGCAATACGAACGTAACGAACAATGACGGCTCATGAAGGAACGTACTAAGAAAGTTCCATCCTCAATAAAAAATATTTAATTCTGTTGAAGGCACACTCAACCGTAAATGTCAAAACATTGCTAGGAAACAAAATAAGTCATGCAATCCGCATGCAACTATGCAACATTAAAATGGAATGATGTGAAGACATTTGGGCGTTCGTAAAGGATAAAAGGGTAAGCATTTAATCTGGTAAGGACCAACTATTGGTGGTATGTTCAAAGAGAGCAAAACCAATCTTGGTCTCATTTAATTTTTTTCTCAGCGTCTGACTTGAGAAAAACCAAGTGACAGTATTTTACATTTAACGACATCATTATTTTGCCCAATGAGGTAACAGCAACTCTTTCGTATTTAACCAAACATACCCATTACCTAAAAGGGGAAAATTAGCGAGTAGCAGCTGGCACTAATGGCCAAATTAACCAATATCTTCCAAAAAATGCATGACGCGTAGTTTTGGAATTGGAGTAAGTTCTTGATAATGTTATACAGTCCAAATATAAAAATAATATATAAACTGAAATACAGTAAAAAATAAAAACATTCACTAAATTCACATATTTCTTTCCCACCGTAAACTGAGTAGTACCAGACGGCTCGAGTTCGAAGGACATGCAAGTACTCGTTCGTGTCTCTCATATAAGCCTAAGAACACTTTATGTTCTTTATTTGCATAGGTTATATGTACCTGAAACTAACTGCAACATAAGACTTCACATTATCTTCGTTTACCGAGAAATAACGACTCATGCTAGTCGTGAACAAACTTCAACCAATACAGAGCATTCATAAACGGTTCATCGAATGGGATTTAGAATTTCACTCTAAAAATGTAGGCGAATTCACTTCATAAAAAAGAAGATAACAACCGAAATCTTGAACACTCCAAGGTTCCCATAAAAGTGTAACTCACTTTGATAGAGTACTGGGTACCTCTATGTATATAACCTGGGTTAAACATGTGTAGTGGGCATATTCAGTTCCACCCTGAGGAATCATTTGTGAATTACCGAGATAAAAAATATTGCGGGGAGAAAATAAAGACAAAATACCTTTTATCCTTATTAAGACCATTTCTTACTTAAATATTCAGACTTAAAACCCCGTTGAATATAAGTACACAGCCATCCCAAAAATATTTTTCATGAATTGGACTAATAGGGAAAATTTGCCAGCTTCGTAAAAAAAACTGTTTCAGGAAAACACAAATGGTCACGTAATTAATTCTTAACGTAGGATAGGAGTCCCAGAGTTTCGAAGGCTCTTCGTAGATTAAAAGTTTGACTAATTTATCGTTAGCGCTTTTTAACTTGCGACATAGATGTAATTCAGGCCCAAGATTTCCCAATATACTCAGACAACATGGAGAAATAAATAGTCGAACAGATGGATTTCAGCACAAGCGTCAACCTTAAATTCATACGATTCACATTTATCAAGTGGTCAACGTCGTTCATGTAATCTTGGTGTTTCCATCACCTCCCCATCGAGAATTTCCAATTAAGATGACAAGAAAATTATGAGGAATTGTAGAGAAAGATTAATAGACCGTAGGGCTGTTAGTGCCGTAACATGTATTAGAAATTTCTCAAATTGATTTTAATAAAAATCAGGATATGAACTCGTGATATATTACTACTGTAAAAATGTTTCTTTAATTTTTAAAGTCCAGATGCCTTTTTATCAAAGCTATAAGTTGAATCTCAAGAACATATCATGTGAAATTGAGACGTGATTAGCGTTTGTCCAGATTTAATGTTAAAGTTATAATCTTTGGTGTGAGCATGCTATGAGAACAAGTAAATTTGCTTTCAACTTTCAAAAATAGTCCACAAGTAAGTTTTAATCTGATAAAAACGCACATGTGCGATAAATTCAAAGTGTAAAAATCATTCGCCTGAACCAAGATTCGAACCCGGATCTCTCGATTTCCGGCGGAGTGCTTTAGCCAGTTAAGCTACCCAGGCGTCCTTCTACACGTTGAAATTCTGAGATCTTTACTTCGAATCCCGGTTAAGGCGAATGATTTTTACACAGTGAATTTTTCGCATATACATGCACAGCAGCGGGTGACTCCGTTTAAGTTACTGTCGAGGTATTACCCGCAGTTTCTTTGATAAAACGATGCTTCTAAAATATGCAGAGAAGCTTCTTTTATGTATTTAGTCAATAAAACCGCTAACAAATTACTCAAACCTCTATTAAAATCAACATTCTATGCCCAGTATTTATTTTAATTATATTTTTATGCAAAGTTTAATCATACCATACCAACAGTGTAAACATGCATATTAAAATTTGTTAATAAAGATATCACTGGGAAAAGTTTCCACTCAGCGCAAGAACTCCGTTAGAACAAAATTGCATTTCAAATAAAACTTTAGAGGGGATTTTATGGCCGGAACTAATCAGTTTAGTTTAGGCATCATGTTTATTTCTTGAATAAAATAATTCTCTGCAGTTTTCATTTATGTTATACTTCTTTAATTAATAAGGATACTGAACTGAATCAAATCTGAGACCTATTATTTGGGTAGTGCTTAATTTACATTATATCTTCGTTGATGCGCCATTCAATTTCCTGATCATTGCATATCATGTACTTTTAGAGAATACATTGAATAGTTGTATATAGAGAATTTGTATACTACACCATGTATGTCTCCGTAAAGGATAAAAAAATCTCGTTAGAAGCTGAAAGAGGACGCTAAGGGATAAAGGAGTAATCCATCTTCAAAAGGATAGTATATTTTTAATTAATACTGATTGCCAAAAGGGTAAAAATGAATTAAATCCATATAATAAATGATGTATCGCGACAGCGATATTGTAAAAACAGAAATTAACTATGAATGGAACTCAAAGTGAAGATCATTCAGTGCTACCGTTATCTCCTAAAGATTTATTTTCTCAGATTCTTTAGAAACGCGGTGTATAGAAGTATTGAAATACTAAGGCCAAGTAAAAAAGCAGTCGTAATGAAAAATTTTAATCATAAAACAATGCCCGATTGCTAAGCCTTCATTGGGAGAAAACAGAGCCAAAAAACTAACTGTGATGGATTTATGAAAGAATTACTTGCCTTAAAATAAAGAGTGCATACAAATTTCTTGGTTGGATAAAAATTATTTATATCTTTTAATAATATTCAATCCTATTGTTAACTTATTAATGTTAGTTATGAACCAGTTAAGAACACGATCCTAGTTGGAAAGTTATAAAAGTTTTCGTAATTAATTAGACCGAAGTTTCCAAATCTGAAAGAGGAGACTGAATTTTCGGATGATTTTCAGACAGAATTTTCAGACAACTTTCTGCACACAATGCAAATTATATATGGCTAAATTAAAAAATAAGATACATTTTTCACAGAATTAATAGTCTCGTACTAACAAAAAAAACTCAAATTCCCAGATAAAACAGTGACAGTGATGAAATCGTACACATTTTAGGGCCCATACACAAAACTGTAAACCAAATATAAGGGTGTATGAATACAATATATAATTTTTGAATTTACTACGAACTAATTAAAACATTATTATATTTTTTAACAAAGGGAGCAGAACAGAAAACAGTCCCAGTTTTCTTTTAGCCAAGGGGAAGCCTGGCGTATTTTTGTGTAATTTGATTTTCGTTATTTCATATGCTACAACTGGAGTTTGTTGCGTTAATTATTCCCAGGACTGAAACGCAATTTTCATTGATATAAAATACTAATAGGGTTCTCCAATTTTCGGACACATTTTAGGCAAGAAATATGTACAGCCATTTTAAAACCAAAACTTGAAGCCATAGGCATAGATCCTGTAGTGCCGCAACCAGATATACATAATGTAATACGAATTGCATATACTCAAGGGGTGTCAGGGTCATTCATCATATTGGATATCGTCGTAAATACCTATGATGGCGGTAACATTATCGAATAAAAATTTTCCAATTGAACACATGGGTCAATGAAATTAAAACCTGTATATGGGCGATGATTCGGGAAACATCTTTATTATTGGTGTCCAAAACACATTCTGGGGTTAATGGCGAATAGCAGAACTTAGTCCGAAGGAATTCTTGACAACACGACAAATAATTAGCAGCCTAAATTTTTCCCTATCGCTAAGGTGTTTGCCCGAATAAATAACCCTAGAGGACTGAAACTGAAGTAAATCCTGCGTTTCGAGACCCGTTGTGGAAGGAGAATCTTAAACTCATTATTGATAATTGATGATAATATTTTAAGAGTATAATGAGCACATTTGAGGAATTCACTAATTGAATGCTGAATAGCTGTTTTGGCCAGAAGATTCATATTTATCAATAATTAGGGTTGATAACACAAATTTTAAAGAGTTAAAATTAAAAATATTAACCCAAAATAAATACTTCTGCATTTATAAGGTACGAGAGGGACCAAGAAAATTGTTTCAAGTAAGCACACAATTACCTTTAACATTTGAAAGTGAAAAATCTTAAGTATAAACGATAAGCAATGCATCAAGACCTTCATACACCATTTAATTATTTTATTGGTGGTTACCATGAGATGAAGTTATCATGAGACATCGAACGAAGTACTTCCGTTTCAATTGATAGCCCTAAAAAGCGTATTATTGACTGCAGAGAATACATGAATAAATGGATGAAAGAAAATGAATTCAACGAGTTACGGTAGATTCTAGATATATCGTCCAATCCATACATGAGAATTACCACATCGTTCTGGATGGACCAATCGTCCGGGACTAGGAAGGCCAAAAAAAGTACCTTTATTTAGCTGGGTATCACATGGGAATGTGAAGTCACACGCACTCCTAGCAGAAAGGAGGGCTGTCTTTGTGCTGATGTGCTACAACAAGGGATATACGTAGGGTTACACAGTCGGGTACGTGTACAGACCACCGGCAAGTAATGCATCGAACGGAACGTGTACACATCGCATATTCGCATCTGAAGGCCCTAGAGGGTTTGCATAGTAATGGCTGTTATACGCCGCTGACCTCCGTGGATTGCATGTTTCAATTCCTAAGGGTATAAAAAGAGTTAGTGCCCAAGAACGGAAATGCAGAGGGTGGAAGAGAAAGACCTCGCCGTAGTCGAGAACTGCGTACCACAGCGCTGAGTAATGGTTGGCATTTTGCACTGTATGCATGTCGCTGCATGCAAAGTCTACAATCAACGAGAATTCATTAAAATTAATTTCACTGATGCATAAATGATGAAAAAATAACAGTTGGCAATAGAACCTTTTTTTAAACAATAGTTGATGAACACAACGCACCAACCATATAAGAAATGAGAATTTTATACTTTCATAAGCTGATCACCTTCCAATCAATCGGCGGTAATAAATTCAGCATTAAAAAATGTATAACCTTTAACCACCATTATTTTGTACACTTACAAGTAGCGAAGGGTATCATTTTGGCGGCATTAAATCTCTCATATTCTCAATCCTTTCCTTTATAAATAACCAATGAATCCAATTTCTTCCGTTTTCCTACATTTTTTATTCAATGTATAATATTTCACATAGTAAAAGATGAAATGGGTTAATGAAATATAAATGCATGTACATTCATTTAAAAATTACACCTGCCGTGTTAATGCGAAATTTAATAATATATTACTGAATTATTTATGTATTACATTAATTAATTATTTTACAACTTTAAAAAGAAAATATAGTTTGTTTATTTAGTATGCCTATTTTATTCATGAACATACTTACAAAATACGGCGATAGCTTGTAGCATGTCATAACTATTTTTAAACAGAATTACTGAAGAGAAAAAATTGGTTTCTTTAGAAACAATTGCTAACGTGATCCATTGAATGCAATAAATAATCATAAATAAGAAGTAATGCACCCTTTTTCAATTTTTCCATTCAATCAAATTTAAAAAATTATTTTCGAGAATCTATGATTGAGAATATGGCTTGTAAAATTTAATTCAATTAAAAGATTTGCCAATTTTGCCATCTGCAATACATAATAGTTCTTTAAATATAGACGAAAGCATATCCTTTTATATTTCTAGCAAAATAATCTAAATATACATAAAAGACTGTATATTCCAAGAATTCTAAAACTACTTATCCGTTTATGGAGAATCATGAGTGGGTTCACCCCAAGGATTAATCAGTTTTAAATTGACCAACCCATTTACGCGAGATTTTGATTCAGTGATTTTTGACAAATATCTTTAAAGATTAAAATAATGTAAAACAGAAAAATGGTGATCGATCAGTAAAGGACTATTGTAATGGGCCGTAAAATATATTAATTGTGATAACTTCTTTAAAACTTTGCAGAACATTGAGCAGCAAGCCTAATGTTGTTACGATTAAAACTAAATTGTGCTCACTGTCAATTAAAAATTAGCAGTGCAACTACGGACCCAAATACGAAGTTAATCATGTCTACAAATGACTCATGCCATAGAAATATCATATTTTGAATGAGACTAGTAAATAAAGTACGAGTATCTACTCGTAATATATAATATAATAATAATAATAATATATATAATAATAATATATATAATAATAATAATATATATAATGTATAAATAGCCGAGCAGTTTCAATAAAATGGTATGTATAATCATTTATATTTAACGAAGCTAAATTATGCGACAATTATGTTGGTTGATGGAATAGAAAGGGATAAAAAAGACCAGTTATGTGAGCTGACAGTTAATGAAACATTAATGCGGAGAAACGAGACAACGAAAACCAATCTAAAATGAATGCCCCTAGAAATTGGATGAGAAAACCAGTAAGAAAACCTTAAGACTGAGATCCTGAATCTTTGTTTATAGATGAAAGAATATGAAAGTGTGTTTCAAAAAATTAGAATAAGATAAAACAAGAGAAATATTAATCTGTATTGCTACATGTAAAGCATTATATGCATTATAATCGAGGCTAAAAAAATAGGCTATACTATATTTCTGATAGAAATCCATTTCCGCTTCTGAATGCTTTGGAGTTTTTATTTTCATAAGTCTTGCTGAAACTCTTCAGTACCTTCAATATGTACACATTACTACATTACGCTGGAAAATTGATTACTAAAAGATGAAGGAAACTTTTTATCGACAAAGTAGATTAAAATTGTGTTCATACACTAAAATTACAAAGAATCAATTACCCAAACCGTAAAATAATTTATGATCCCGGAACTTAATGATCATGTAATTAAAGGTTTGTAAGATGAAATAAAAATACAAAAAAGAACAAAACAAACATTGAAAAGGCTTGTGAGAATATTGAGCGTGAGAAACAGTTCCTTTTGACACGCGAAACAGGCGAGAGAGGACATAAAAGGGAAACTATGTAGACTGCATAACACGAGAAGTAAACATCCACAAAGGAAAATCAGAAACTATGACTGACGACCATGCTGCTAAAGCAAGGCTGCGGCATCTGGGCAGGAAGAAGAAAGAGAAAAATTTTGAGATGCCCAGAATGAAGAATTCCAAATATTCCAGCAACCCAAGTAGAGATATGTGAGTAGGAACGAGATAAAAGAGTAAGAAGGGACGGGAATTCGTGTACCCCTTGAAGGTACCTACTCAGACCACGGTAAAGAGACAGTCGGAGAGAATGAGAAGTTGGAGAAGGTGATAGGTTTCTTTTGCCTGTAAATAGAGCTCAAAATACAGGTTCACGTACAAAAAGGAAAAGACTACAGGGGAAGAGGTGAAATATGATTAGTAAAAGAGAAGCTTATCTCACGCTCTACCATGGAAATGCAATGAGCTCGTTTGGACTACAAGAATTACATATTTTAACCTACCTCATACGAAATAAAATAAATACGTGGGTACGTCTCGTATTCTTGGTCTAAAGTTTTTGTCCTAGTCAAGTCAAATTTTACGTGGGGAGAGAGCGAAAGCAAGACACTGACAATGAGACATACAAGAGATCAAATCATTGGAATCAATCCGATGTACCACCGTTTACTCTGATCCTTTTAATGAATTGGAATAACTACATAACCACACAAAAGGCTCCAAAAATTAAAAAGATGACGAGAGAAAAGTTATAGAATGGAAAAATAATTTATATCTGCTAAGATTCAATCGTACGGCAGGGTTGGATTACTTATATTCAGTTAATATCTACTATTTGTATTTAGCTCAATAAATTGAGCATACTGCAATATAACGGGAATAAAATAATGTCACGACTACGAACTTAATACAAAAGAAGTAAATACGCCTTAGATATTTTATGCACTTAGAGACCTTAACAACGAGGGGTACTCAAGTAACTAAGTGGACGAGTGGAATTCATAAATGAAGTTGAAAGTGCCTTGAAGTTGAAAGCAGGAATAACAGACCTAACATTAAATGATACGTGTAGAATCACTTCACTGCTCTCTATCTCTACTCAGATTACATTATGGTAACCTCCTCATACGCATTCATCGATTCTCATCACATGGATGACCAAGGAAACATTTATAAGCGAGTGAAAAAACATATATTTTGAACGCCCTGGTCCAATCATTTTTTTTTACTCAGGCCAGAAAGTTTTGGGGAAAATATGACGGAGTTTCGGGTATTGAACGGGGTGGAATGCACGCTGAAATTCAAGGTCGCTCCGTAAAAGTTTACTTCGGAGAATCGATCCAGGTCATTACATTTGCATGCAATTAAACTGGATACGAGCCAATTTCTCCGGGACGACGTTCGCCACCTGGTGAGATCACAGGAAACAAAAAAGAGAAGCTAAAAGCGTTTAGCAAGATCCATGGGGAAGAGCGAACGTTGCATCAGAATTCTACACATGGGACACAGTGGCACTGTGCCAGACAATATTAGATTGTGAGCAGACATACATTTGGACTAAATTAATTAATCGAAAAGGTAAGTAGATTTTTTGCTACGTCAACCATTGGGTGCCTATGTCCGAATAATTTTTACCGTAAACTCACGATGACCCATCACATGTTGCACACGAAAACAGCTTTGACAATTTTCAATTATAAAAATACGAAAGTTAGAATAGAATCCATAAGACAACATTTTTACAAACAGCGATGGTCAAATTTTTTATTTAAGAATGAAGACGAAGGAAAGCAATTTTATAAGGAGAGAATGCGAAGATATGCGACAATCAGCCAGTGACAATAAAAACCCCTATTTCTCTAACTATAAAAAAATAATAAGTGCATATGGAGCACCGCGTCGCTAATTAATTTATAGGATATAACAAAATAAAATCAACAAAGTTCTCATCAAGTAACAGAACAAGATATAATGATGAATATGCATATGCTAAAGGCATAAAGAAACATGAATAAGTACTTCTCATGAATCCTAGTGCTCTTCTAATATGAGATTCTGCAATGGCAAATCAATATCAAGAAAGGCAGCCGAAAGCCGTGAAATTGGGAATTGTTGAGTATTTGGTGGTTAGTATTAATTTTAAATGCGTGAGAATGGGTTAGGTGCAACAAGGTCTCTAACTTAGTAGCCTTAACGAAAGATAACAAGTGGTCCATGGTTTAGCGTCTTAAGCAACGGACAGGACTTCACATAAAGTAGGGGAGACCGGGGCGGGTTGTAACAGTTTTTACTTTCTATTTTTTTCTGCTCACCTAATACGTACAAATAAATTTTTGAAAATGTATTCCCATTAAACCAAGGATCCCCATTTTCACCACAATTTTTAAAAAAGATTTAGTTAGTTATTTTTTTACATAAATCGAAAAACTCTCTGATGTCAAGGGTTACAACCAGCCCCCGGCGTGAGGCAGTTTGTAACATTACTAATTTCGTCTATTAATTGTTATATAATACTATTGCACTTCTAACAAGCTTTCAAAGGCTCCTTACGTGATATAAAATCAAATAGAAGACATTGTGTATCATTATACCACGAAAAAAACAAACGGGGTTGGTTGTAACAGCTAAAACTTGTTGTAACAACCTGCCCCATAGGACGCCATTAGGGATAATAAAAAATTTTAGGTTCTAACCTAAAAAAAATTCATAAATCTATATGTTCAAAGAATGCCATGATCTAAAAAAATTATAAAAGAGTTAAGCGAAATATTGAGGAAAGAGGTGAAACCATAATAGAAAATATTTCCTTACAGTATCGAAAAATTGATTTTCTCCTCTTG
>LYUA01000204.1:469978-484125 GCA_002093875.1 Calopteryx splendens | reverse complement strand
ATTGGGGGGGGGGTGAGTTTAAACTCAGTTTCGTTTATATTACTATTTATATGTGGGAAAAATGAGTGTTTGAGCATCTGCGCGAACTTATTAAGAGACATAGTAAGTCATTCTTTGGCTATAGAGGTGAGGTCCTGTATCTTGGGCCTTTCTATAAGTCTTTGTTTGTTCCCTCCACAGCTGGAGAGCCTGCCATTCTAATTTCTCTCATTACGCTCAAAACAAATTTTGAAAAATGGATTCAATGAATTTGAACAGGTGATTTTAGATTGGATAATCTCTTTGAAAATCATTTTTATACCTATTAGACTGAAAAAAGTTGAATATTGCCCAATTAAATTTAAATTATTATTGTACATCGACGTCTGAAAGGAAAATCTCGCCTCGGGTAAACCGTAAAAACCATGAAAAATTTGTGAGTGCCACCCATTGGGAGAAAATACTTCAGGTGTCTTCCATCAACCCTAGCCTCGTACACAAATGTTTGACAATATATCAAGTGAAATACTAAAAATGCTAATTGTGCGGTATCCTGGCTTCAGTTTCAAGAATAAGATATATCCGACGACCATAATGAATGAAAACGTATAAGTAATAGTGAACAAAAATACAGAAAAATTAATACAAGGGTGCGGAGGATAACAATCAAGAGCAAGTGAAGAAAGCAGCAGTAGGGCACGGCTCGGATTTATGCATGCGGGCGATGCGGTGCAGAGGCTGTTCGCCCAATCAGAGGAAAGGATTTTGAAGCTCGCTTGCTATGCGGTGCCCTTCTGTTTGGGCAAGTGACCTCCGCACCGCCCGCACGCACGAAAATCTGGCCATATTGTACAGGGCAAGAGGAAAATTCATTACGGAAAACTGAATGATAAAAATGGCAACGGAGTATACGCAATCCGGGGCTAAGGATTCCTTGAGAAAGGGAAAACAAGAGAGGAAGTCCAGCGAGGAAGACGAATGAAAAAATGGCCACAGAAAGAAGTATGTGAGAAAGTAAATGTTTCAGTATGTGAAAAAATTACCAATGTACAGTGAACATTTGAGATTTGCAGGTAACCAATCTTTGGATTGAAATAACAATAAATGAGCATCCGAATAATTTGCACTCACGAAAATAAATAAGGAATTCATGAAATAAGGAAAAACATAGTTTTTCATTATATCATGAAAATGAACTTCCACTTATTTGAGCCTGATACCATTGAATTCAATAAGGGGTTCATTTACAACGAAGCGAAAGTGAAGGTTCATAATAAATTTTAACCCTATGGACGTAGCTTCACTAGCATTCCTCCACAAGTAGAAAACAATCATTTAGAAAAAAAATACTTTCAAAGAATTTGTAGGCCTTGTCGGTGTGGAACAAAAAAATTAATCACTTGCTAAACCTTCCAAAACATTCTTCTCTTTGGAAACTATGTATAACTAGTTCGTTATTATAATAGTAGGGAATGCATGAAACAGTTTTAGTATGAGAAGAATTAGGGTACTCCGAATGTAAAAGGATTCAAAGCGCTAAATGCAACAAATTTTATTAATGGCTGGTGGTCTAACACCCCCAGCCACATGGCCTTGCGGCGGCTTGCAGAGTAAGATGTAGGTGTAGATAATTCAAATCACAAATGCACATACGAATTAGCAGAAATACCGAAACTACCCTGTTTCTTTTACCATCCCTGGAGGACACTTATTTGTCGCAACTGGGAGTTGAAAAGTGCCTAATGGCACCCAAACTGAATGTATCGAATAAAAAAAGCTTAAAACACTCTATATACGCTCACAGCATTAGTAATTCATATATTTTCAACTCGAGAAAAGCTATACAAATTCATTTCAGTAACTTAGCACATGAAATATTACTATCATTACAGTCAATAGGAATCATTAATTTTTTTAGGGGGAACAACCTAATACTTTTGTCGTAACACTTTCAACATGATCTGAATAACTGCTGACAAATTTTTTCCTTCACCAGATGAATTTTATAAACAAATTGACCATAACTAAGCAATTGAAGACTAGCCATAGACCTTGGGGGTAATTTATCATATATAACGTAAGTGGTTCATGGTTCACTAAGCATGGTTCATGTAAGAGCTAAACCATGATCGGCTATGGCTCTGTCCAACCATTTCCCCATAAAGTTGTAATTAATACACCGATAGTGAATTACAGAAAATTTTAGTTAGCTTGACTATAAAAAGGCTTATTCATATATTTTAACACAAATTAATGTTTAATTGATTTTTTAAACTTTACTGAAAGTAGGATATGATTTCGATACTTCCCCAAAGGTTCACTGAAATGCGGTAACATTTATTTATTTTACATTCATTTCATCTGTAAACGGTATGCTTATGCTCATAAAAAAATTACACCTGTGATCACATTAATGAATGCTTATCAATTTTTCCCAACTTAAGTCCTTCACAAATTGAGAGACATCCTACATAAATAACGGTATGAAGGATTCAAATCAATCCCACAGAATATTCTAAATTAAACAGACAAATTTGGATTAATAAAAGTCGTTAGGGAGCAGATTAATTTTTCATTAAGTCAGGGTGCGGACTTCCGTATTACCATCCAAACGAACTTCGTTTGATACTGCGGGTTAGAGATTCAGCTAGCCAGCAAGTGGATTCCAATCATTCTTTTAACCTCATGGCACCAATATGAAACGTATTAGTGATATATATATAGGCTTAGGAATATAAAAAGAAAGACATTATAACGAACTATAAAGTATAACAGTAAGTGGGTTGACAAATACACATATTAAGACGCGTACCGTGTACTTAAAATAGGCATAGTAGCGTGAACGTTAAGGGAATGATCCTGCAGGAAAATAAACACCTGGCAAATGGGAGAGAATTGACGACCTATACTCTTTAGCAATGATGGAAAGAGAAGATTTTTTTCGAGACTTAAATACATGGTGCTTAGTATGGTATGACTCAGAAAATTAACCTTTGAGACTCGAGGCGTAAGAGGAGGCTTTTGATATGTTTTCATGGAGAATGGAGGCAGAAATGAGCTAGATGGAGAGAGAGAAGTACTAAAAATAATGGATCAAAGAGAACATCGGTGGAAGGAATTCAAATAAGAAATAACAACAGGATGTAGAAGAGATAGAAGGAAGCAGAGGGCTACTGAAGATCGTTATTTAAGGAAAAGTGCTAGGATTAAGAAGGAGAAAGGGGTGGACATTTTTTAGACACGCAGAGGGTTTAACACTACCTATAAGAAGCTAAATAAGGTAACAGCATACGAAAAAAGTGAATACATTAAACATAAGCTTAAAAAAACGTTTTCAACGATATACAAGATATTTCAAAATACTCTTTAAATAAGGATAAGAAGTTTTTGAAAAGCAGAGAGTTCCCTTTACTTTAACGCGACCTTTAACAATAAATCAATAAGCCGGTCAGGTCAGTAAGGTAGGAAACGCGCCCATATGCAGAGCCAAAGGTCGTGGGTTCGAGTTTCCCCTCGGGCACGTGTGTCGTAAAACCTGCTGGTTTGGCCCCTGATAAACTAGATGAAAAGCCAAGAGTAGTTTATCAAAAGCCTAGGACTCACGAACCTCTGCCCTCCCTCCAGAACGCAAAAAAATGTTATCATTCAATTGAGTGATTATTCATTTATCACGGGCAGCTGGTAAAAACAAATCTGCCATGAATGGTACTTTAATCCTGATCCAACTTTATTGGGCCCAATGCAAATAAAATTTAAATTTCCCACAGCTGCACGAAGCTATCGCAGTCATTCCCTCCTTTCGACGAAGCGTGAAACCAGAGGACCATATCCGATTACGAACCCAGGGGAAAATATTCTCTCCTGATTATAACGGCGGATGAGGATGACGAACAGATGATGTGAGCGGTAAATGGATAGAGAGAAAGACAAAATCAAAAGACGGGAAGAGGATGGACGATCAAGTTTGATGGTGGGTGGTAAATGAGTACGAGAAGTAAATTACTGTCTATTCCACTCCAAATTACCCTGCCAATCAAGCTGAGAGTGTTTGGCAGGCAATGTCAAAACATTCTTCGGTAGGAATTTGGGAGCAAGAGGGAACAGGTGTGGAGAAATCACCTCAAGTTTTAAGGAGGAAATTATTACCGCATTTGAGCCTCGACTGAAGACATATTTGACAGGTGTGGTAGGGTGAAGCGTAAAAAGTAGTTAAAGTACAAAAAGTAAAGGAAAATGCGCTAAAAAAATTTCATTTTTGGACTTTTGCATTTATAAATTACCATGATAATTCCACGAAACTGCTCGGTAATGCCAGAATCCTAGTACTCTAAAAAGGCTCGTGTTTTCAATACCCCAACTTGTAACTGGATGTAAATAAGTACTCGCGGGTTGCGAGTGAAACTGAGATGGAGGTTACTCGAGACGAGTAGAACAATCCCGGCTATGATTTTTATAAAATCACTCTGGATTCGTGTCTACTTCTGAGGCCAATAAAATTATTAAGAACCTCTGTCTAGGTGAGTTAGACCAGAAGAATAATATTAAGAAAGCAGATCCTCACACTCGTATATTTTAATGCCAGTTTTCCTCGAACAGCATCACACAGTTGTCGAAACTTTTATAATACACATGTTTTGTAATACCCCTTATTCTTATGCAAACGTTTCATAGAAAAATTCATAACTCTCTCTCTCGTTAAATAATTAACAGCAGGACCTCAGGTGTGTCGCGGGGGGTGATAACACCCCCTGCGACACACACGAGGCGTGCGGCTTCGAGGCGAAGATGCAAATGGAGATAATAAATTCTTGGTTGAATATTACTGCATAATTCAATTTCATTAGCGCGTTGAGGCGCTTGCAATAAATATAGGTGACTTTCCGGTAAAATGGGTAATTTTATACATCTGGCATATACCCTTCCCCGCATTCATCCATTCAGAAAGTGCCGCATCTGCGTCTACGCGAAACTCCACCATCATCCGCCGGAAGGGCGTGCGGCTGGGAGGATGTAATCGGCTATTTGACAAAAAGTAAAAAAATTATTAACAACCTCACGAGAAGCATAACGTTAGTCTTATTGGGACCGATTCGCCATAAGGTTACCATTTAGCGACAATAAAATTCATATCCTCGCGCATTGAAAAAAAAGCCATGCTCGAAGCGCACAGTAATGCATGCAAGATGGAACATGCAGATTCATCTGCAATAAAATTAAAACATGCACTATCTTCCGTAATAGTCTCCGTTAATTTTCCACTAAATAAATGTAAAGTGAGTATTTTTTCCTCACTAAAATTTGGCATTAAGCATTGGCCTCTTGCGGCCCACGGGTAAGCAATTTAAAAAAGGTAATCGATACCTAGAGCAGGATTAAATAATTAATGCCGGAATTCCACAGGATTCTTGCACAAGTGGAAATATACTCTACCTACCTATCCAGATACATTGAGACAAACATTACCTTAATCTTACCACAATTTGTCGCATCACACCACAGTTAAATGAATTTCATTGATGTTTACTCCACAGGACATAGGTTCAGAATCTCCGAAAGACATTAAAAACTTTAGAAAGATCTTGCAGGTCTTATAAGAGACGTTAAAAATATATTAACACAAAATTCCAAATATGAATGAACTTGGAGAAATAACTTTTTAGCTGTGAACAAGTAAATTGAAATAAAATTCATTTGCAATCGCACATAAACCATTAACGCAAAAGCAATGTCGAATATTGCAGTCCTATATCTGAAACTGTGAGACACAACTTCAACGACTACTTTGACGGCTAATGAAAAACATAGAAAACGAAGGACGAAGAGAATGAGACAGAGCATGAACGTGGGCTAAATAAAAAATGGACTAAATCAAGGTGAGCCGCCAATTTTAAAATAACATCACATGGAATAGGGGCGAATATATACAGCTAATAATACAATCATTGAACTCTGATAATGAACACTCAGTGTCCACGTTGTTCTATTATTTAATCACCTAATCATGTTCAATATAAACGATAACGCTCAATTTTTGCCAAATCTCTATTTATCATCTTACTTGAACTAGGAAAATTATTGCTATTGCTATTAAATAAAAATATACCATCATTATTCAAATAAAAATTTGTATTTCTATTATCTACGTGCAACAGCATGAAATACGTTCCTACTTTTCCTATTTCATTTTTTTACCGAAACTCTTATCCCTTTCATACCTGAGGAAATTAGGTTGCTCTCCTCATCGAAGTAAACGTCACGGAGGCGACGCGGTTTGTTCGGCAGATGACGTGCAAGTCACTTGACCCATTGGCTGGATTGAATCCTCCCGATAGTATGAATATATACTGTCATACTTGCAAGGGATTTTCCTGAACTGAATACACCGTGAGATATGGCCTTAGCCGAAGCGGAGCCTTGAAAAATAAACCCTCGTTACTTGCACTCCGCCATGTACTCTAAAAGAAGGCGGAAGCCGACTGTTTGTGCGGGAGGAATAAAATTGTGAGTTGGTGGAGGGTCGATGCCGGAAGACTCTGGTGGAGACAGTGGGAGGTAGAGTGATAGCAGATGTAGGAGTGAGAGGACGACGATGAAGGAGGAAACGGATATTACCGGAAGGCGAGGGTGGGCTAGAAAATGATGTGACCGCGGGGAGGGGAGCTAGGACTCCAATGATTCGAGCCCCTTTTTCCACCACCAACACAAGCATCATCGGATGAGGAAAGATTGCGAGATCGATGAGCTTGAGCGCGTGAGAAAAGAAAAATCGACAGAGAATTGTGTGCGTACTTCGTAATGCGATGAAGAGGGGACTAGTCCTGCTTGGAAAAGAAGTTTTCCTTGAACACAATGATTAAAAAAATATTCGGCGATTAATACCGGTAAGCAATCATGTAATACCAAAACATAATCGACGGATCAGGATCAAGGTAGCAAAAGAGTATCCACAGGGGGATGCGACAGCAAAAAATTTGTATCTCTCAAAATTGCATAGGACAAAAATACTTTCATTCTCATCCACCCTTAGGGTCTAATATCATAACAGTAATAGCTACGAGAATGAAACGTAAAAATTAAATTTTGTACCATATGAATACTTATCACTTACTATTATTTTTAACTATTATTTACTTATTATTATTGACTATAATTAATATTATTATTTAAACTATTATTTCACAAAGTATTTTGTAAAAGTTTCCACATTTCATCAACCTAACAAAATTTGACTCAGTCAGCGTTTCTATTCATACCTATTCATTCATTCATGGAAAAACAACCTACTTTCCTGTGCTCACTATTCACCAATAAAATATACTAAAGGAAAAAACGTTAAAATTCGTAAATGAATTCGTTATACACGTATTATAAGTACAGTGGCAGTACATATTTCATCAAGTATATTTTTAAATGGAAAATGGCATTACAAAAAGGAAAACAGTTTATGTTTTCCTCCGTCCCTCAGCAAAATAAAATTATTGAAAGCTTTTTAAAGATATAAATACGCATAATTTATCCTTGTTCGATGAAATCCCTTATCAGACCACGTTCCTAAAAAGAATTCCCGGAGTAAGTCGGGTAAAATTTCGTGGAGCAAAAGCCAACATGATAATTTTTTGAATAGACGGCATTATTTAATGTATGTTAAGTAACTGTGTGGGTTTTGAATATTTTTACCGATTTATAATTCTATATTCATGACTTTACTCAATTTACCTTATCTGATAAAAGAAGTAAAACTCCACAACAATTTATATAGGAAATTAAAAATCTTAGTAACTACTAAACTTTATTAACCATCGAGAGTCATCAACACTAGGTTTTGATTTAAAGCCGCTGTGCACCCAGTAACCCCTTCTCAAATCCACATTCTTTCGCTCTCATCTTTACCTACGCACACTTGTTCCATTTAGCAAATGCGGGGTATTGCCTCGTGATTTTTCCAATTCACTTTTCCTTCACCAACCATCTTCAACGGCACATCGCCAGTGGCGTATGTGGGAGAGGGCGACCCACCCCTGGGTGTACTTTTTGGGGGCGACACGTACAGGGACTTTTGCGCACCCCCTCTCCCCCGGAGATTTTCATTTTCCAAGTGTACTGCAGTAAAAATGAAAAATCCGATGATCTGCGGGGGAAGGGGGCGAAAGTCTCATGGACCGCCCCGGGCGCCACTGACTCTTACTATACCATAGGTGGCCGTATTTCAGCATATTACCGAAACTTCTTCTGTTCAGTGATTTCATTTGCCTCCTTGCTTGTCCCTTTCTTTGAACAACTCCATTTTGCATGAAGGCCTATAATAAACTCGGTTAATGGTTAAATTTTCATCACCAGAGTGTCGAGTCAAAAACAGTAAGGAGTTTATTTTGGAGGCGTGTCATCCAAAAATTCATTGTTGAATTAAAATGCTCTCCTTGATATTCATATGAGAAATAAGCTTGTCAATAATTACTGCAGATAGCGCATACAGGCTAGATTACGAAATAATTGGTGTCCAATTTTTCCCATTTAGGCTAAATACTTATTGTGAACACCTTCTGAATTCAAGGAATACTTCATAATCATACATTAAAAGTTTACTACTTCCGGAAACGCAGCAAAGTATAAATACCGTAAATCACTGTATAAATAAATTAAATATCCTTAAAACAGATTGTTCAAACAAATACATTGTTCTCAAAGAGGCTAAGAAAGACCAAAGTTGTTCAGCTTTCAAACCGACTAATAGGGATTTCAAAACCGCTAGCTTTCCCAATTGACTCTCGGTTTAAGCAGCATATATTTCTAATAATTCTAACATTTACAAAGCTAACTAAGACTTGTGATAGCGACAAAAAAAATCTCGCTATACTCGCTACTCCTGCCTTTTAGTTAGAGTACACCGATTGTGCCGCTCACTCCACCGCCGGGTTGGAACATGATCGTCGGCCGACGTAAAAAACAATAGGAGAACGTCTCTCCTCCGGCAGATAATAAGCGCAATGTTTGCCGACTTAAACAATTAAATGAGTTTAATATCTCCATATAATAGTTTTACGGGATAAAGGACACCTGGGAATACAAGAGTAGGACCCTAAACCTTGGTTGGCGACACGACTAATACGACAGCGTGCAGGCGAATTGTGAACCACGATTTTGATCACGAGTTATTCAGCATCATTAAAATGCGACTCATCTTTCGCGCCCAGAAATCTTCTGCCAAACGCTCTCGCCAAGAACCTCATCTTAAAATGTAGGTTTAGAGCCCAAAGAACATAAAAAAATGTTTTACTCAGTCTTTCTTATGCTCACACAAGACATTACCCAGACCTTGAAATATTCCATCAATATCATTTTGATATTTTTGACTAATTTATAAAAAAAAATATCATTAATAATATGTGGTTTGACCACCCAAAATATACGATGCGAGAAATTAACATGTAAAGAATACCTTAGTCCTCCAGTTGATCTGCTGATGACTTCAGCATCTTGCCTTTCACCACCAAGGATATCCATGGAAAGTTCACTCTCAGCCAATCTAAATGAAATCCAAAATTCACCTAATCAACATAAAATTAAATGAATATATACAATCGTGTATCACTAAAAATTTTCTTAGCATTACAATTATTGGCGTTACAATTCCAGATTAACATTATAGATAAAATATTAATTGTATATGAAAAACAGTAGAAGGGATGTTATCTAAATTTGAAACGTGGGCCAAACATCAAAAGTATCTCCAAAAGCTGACAATGAGTTACTCTTTCAAATTACGTTAGCAACATGTTTTAAGATAATGTGACTGGTAAATACACTGGATCTTCTATCTTTTAAAATTAAGAACTGATTTATTTTTCTTTATAGGGGCGAGATTAAACAAACTTCAGAATATATTTAGTCATTTACAATACATTCAGAGGCGACGGATTCTGCACAGTTTCATGATCGTAAACCAGCTCAAGTTCGGCCACCTCGAGTGTATACCAGCTCAAGTCTTTGAATTAGAAATGTAGATTTATTTGGGCAACAGCATGGGTTAGCAACAGGACTCTCTCGGATTACTTTTGATTTAAAACTTGAGGATGCACTCAGTTTAGCCATTTGCAGATTCTTATATTAATCACGTGACTAGATGGAAGTGAATCATTTTTCACTGTTGAAAAACTAACAACTTGGCACAAGAAACTCACAAAGGACAGATTTAAAACCAAACATCAATCCAACCGGTACAAATATTGGCTCATTGACACTTGGTGGCCTCTACTTCGGCCACATAAATTCGGGAAATCACAAAAACAAACAATGTCCACAAGGACCAAGAGCAAACGGTCAGTGACACTTCGTCGCCCCAAATTCGGCAGAGAAAATTCAGGAAAAAACACCTCTGACCCGAAAAAGCCCTCAACAGAGGAGAAGAAACGTAGCTCTAACACTAAACCAGACGCAGAGAACCTGAGAATCATTGTTTCTTCGAGGAATTTACTATTTCACCGAACCACCAAGTTAATTTTCGATGTACATCGATTATTTACAATAATTATGATGCACTAGCACCTCCCACTGAAGTTAAATCAGGCGTTTCGAATTAATTACGGCGCAATTGTTAAAGATAAATAGTAATAAATAAAATAAAAGTACTTGATTGTTTAAAAAAATACTTTTAAATTTATAACGATTAAAAAAATATTGTTATCTATATCTATAAAGTACGACATGTATAGGAATATTTATCCAAATTTCTTAACGTTTCATTATAAATAGAAATTATAACAACTAAACAACGCCATTTTACGAAATGAAATTTGACAGCGACATGTTGCTCATAAACGTTCGCTAAAATTTCAGGGCAAAATAAAAGGATGAAATAAGCCACAATATAAGCTAATAGAAATAGTTAACCACATCTGTGTACAGTTTGATTTCAAATTTTAACTACACCTTAAAGAAATATTACTCAAACTTTGACAAATTACAACCGTAAGAACTATGAGAGAAATATTGTATATTTTTTAAATAAAAAACAGAGACTATTTCAAATGTCTAGCCATTAAGTTTATAATACTTAAAAGACGGGAGGCTGATTGGCAATGTCTGTAGAAAGGAAATTACATGAATTTTGTCCTCAATGTTATGGCTCTGAACAAATTTCTCCAAGCATTTTACCAAATTATCAAAACAAATACAACATGTAATTCATTTCCTAATGAAATAAACAGTGTTTCCTGTACCAGAGCAAACATTATTAAACCATATTCTTAAGAGAATTTAACAGTCAATAAAAATGTATTATTTATGGAAAACAATAAGCACTTAAGTTTTTCTTTTCTGCATATCCCTCGAATTATTTTTGAACAGATTTCTTTTGACAATCTGAGGCTGAATTACACACTCCTGGTTCCAGAGTGGGGAAATATATACTATAATGAAACATTGGGCACTTAAATGAAAGTTTTTAGCTGATTTTCTGAGGGGTATGCAATCTGGGCGGCCATTTTGACGAAACAACAGACCCACGAACACTTTTACCAACCACGGCCTAACTTTTTTCTCGGTATTATTCTTTCTTGCCTCAAACCTCGCCTGCCTGTGAGAGGTTCTTTAAAAGTTCGAAGATAAGAAAATAACTACTCGTCAGCCTTTTATTTTCCTATTATCTTGCAGGCACCCTTATTTTTATTCGGATATTAATCGAGGGTCTATTTTTTCAAGAAAGACCCGACCCCGCGAAATTTATTCAACGACACAGCCCAAGTTACCTTAGAGGCCTCTACTACATTTCAATTACATTAATCTAGCGTAACGTTAACAAACCTGCGTTAAAAAAATGCTAACAACAAAATGCCTTGATTGTTTAACCACTAAAAATAATGTTTTTAATGACATAAATTTCATTAAATATAATAATAAAATGGTAGGCTTTCTCAATTAAATTCCTTTCCAGCAACTTGGGACACATTATTAATGTCATATAGGATCCAAATGATAGTTCTTTTTTCATAAATCATTTAAATACAACCCAGACTTTATATTTACAGCAATGAAAAGGATAAGATAAAAATAATTTATTTTCTTCATTAAAAGTAAGAAATATCGAAAAATGAAGAAAATTGTAGCAAAAAACTTCAAAATTCCAATTCAATCCCGGAAAATCGAAGTATAAAAGATAATACAAAATTCTCTCCATTGAAATTAAAGATCACTTCAGCGGTCACAATGAGATTTGGAATTACCATATTCAACATTATATTAAGCGGTCTTATTCAATCGAGCACAGCACCTGGTGTCACAGTTTTCATGAATTAAAATTATTATTGCCCCTCTTTATACCATATTTTTTAATTTTATTAATGAAATTATTAATAATTTAACGCTTATAGAGAATTTCATGTGTGTCATTGAGTACCTTTTCAGATTACAAAAAATCGGAAAATTTCGAATTTCTTGCAAAGAAAAGTGGACATAACGATCTTAGGATTCGTAGGTTGCGTTCGAAGAAATTCGACAAATTAATTGATTAAGATGTAAATGTAAAACACATTAAATAGGATATATCCACCGAATTAATTTGAATAAAAAATACCATAGAGGTATTTTCTGCTGGATAGATATTTATCTTTCAATGGCATGATCATAGGGGCCCCGTTGACCCCCGACGAACCCCTAAACAAATAGTTTTTTAGAATTCAATCCTTGGGACTGAAGGAGGAAGTATAAACCACCCGTCAATGAGTTAATCGGGATGTTGTTTTGCATAATGAAAAAGAGAGAACTGACGATAGTAAGGAACGGTGATCCGCAAAGGTAATTCCACGGCAGATATAATAGTGTGTGAACCTTACAGTTATTCAGTCGGTGAATATTTATCATGGGCACCATGATCCAGGAATCAGTTGATTGGGATGGTGAATATCAAGTTGTTTACCTGTTACGAATCACGTGCGTCCCTAATTAAGTTGAAACTCCATATTTCTATTTTTGTACTCAAATATATGGCATATTTTTGTAACAGAGATTGAGACGTCCTTCAAATGATTTATTTCTAAACTTTCTCTAGCTCTGAACAGTAAGCATATCCCTATGGATTAAAAAAAGAAATAGGCAGAGTATCAGCTACGGATAGCGAAATCGCGGCGCGATAGCCATGCGTGTTTGGATAGAATTATTACGCGAACGGTGGAAAGAAGTAATGCGTGACATTCGTTTTTTGAAAATATTATTAAATATATGCACAAAATTCTGATAGGATGGCTCCATTTCTTCTCTTACTTGCTCAGTAGATGCCATATTAAGTCCACATCTTCTCAATCCAACCTGGCCGACTACATATTCTTTAATGCCACACCCCTTTTTTTATCTTTCATTATGTTTTCCACAATACTCATACTCCTTGTACATTCTGAATCATCGGGGATCCGAGGAGGGAGGATATCACCCCCTGGAACACACGCCTGCTAGCTGTAGTTAAGTTGCTATAGCTGCACCATTTCTCCCACGATGATCCTTTAGAATCAACAAGAAAAAAATGAAACGGAAGCACTTCCCAATTTTTCGCTTGTACAGTTACACCTAATGCGCACGGTGCCTTTTGTGATAATTTACCAAATCATTTCAGCGAGTGCCCACGCCTTCACCATCCTGAAACAGCAAATTGCTAAAAAATATACAGCACGCACAACAGCGAAAACAGCATCATCACGCTAGAGCTCACCAATTTGTTTATTTAATCGAGACGGGACAGCAGAACACGCTAGGCAGCACGTGTAACTTAGTCTCCCCCAAAATATATATTTTCCCGCTCGCTTCGTCGACACATCCGTGTCCTCACCGTTAGCGCTGTTGCTGCTGATGACGATTGTTTCGTACAACATTTTTTTTCCCCTGGAAATGTTTTTCCGCAAACTCGGCGAGCGAAGTCAGCAGCAGACGGACATTTTACTACACGCCGCGAAGGGAGCTCGGAGGTGCTCGAGGCGTTGGAATGTCAGCCGAGAGAAGAAACTTTATAAGCAGCGGTTGACGTCTGAGAAAACGTGGATCACAAAGACTGACGTGAAACGAGGGGTTAGGGGGAGCGGGGGGTTGGTGATGGAGGCGGTTGGGGAGAGAAACAAAAGGGCGCAAGTTCTCCCTCCCTCCCTCTTTCTCTCTCTCTCTCCCTCTCTCTCTCTCCCTCTCTCTCT
>LYUA01000204.1:350908-370249 GCA_002093875.1 Calopteryx splendens | reverse complement strand
AGCTCCTTTTTCCTCCGTCGTGGACACGCAGGACATATATCAGTGTCCCAACCGCCTTCCTGGTGTTTCCGTCTCCTCATAACACACACAAACCGTAATTAAGGGTCGCTTGGAATGTTTTCTTACCAACAAGGCCAATGGGCTCACCAAGGACGGGGTTAACCTATTCCTCCTCCACTAATTTTAATACCATTCTGTCCATTTCGACTCCTGCCCTCTCCTATTGCCCCCTCCAACTTCTCATCCTCCACCTGACTATGCATGTACTTGTTAACGCTCGTACCCTTCCCGGTACGTTTTCACACCCCCACACCATATCCCCTTCCGTTGAGCCCTCCAAAAACCCTTCCACCCCAAGCCCTTTTTGTGTGCTCTCGTTTGGGCAATGGAGTACCTAGACATAACCGTGAACCACATTTATAAAGGGTATATAATTCAATGAAAAAATATTTATTTTAATAAATAATAGTTTTAATATGATTAGATAATTAAACAATAGGTATTTTAAGAGTGTGCTAACTCTGAATTTGTCATAAAAGAAGCAGTTTGCCATCCCTAGTTTCCCCCAAGAAAGCACGGTACTTGACTAGTATATCATTATGTAACGAAGAGATTAGAAACGACGGGATGAAATAAAATTTATATTAATGGAATTACATTATCATCTCTCTCCCTTGGGAAGCAAGGATGTTTGGTAGTTTAGGACAAGAAACCCACGTGTCATAAACATTTTATGCAATGCTAGAAAATATAAAATTTTGACTAATAAATTTAAAACTTTTGGACAGTCATAATTCAACCATTCTACAATCTCTAGTTGACATAGAAGATTAAATGAAAGTAAAACTGTGGGACACGTTGACGATATTTATTATTACAGCGAGCAAAATTAAAAGTAATTGTACTTATTATTCTACTCATTACTTTTTCAAAAAGCAATCTGTAATTAGTTTCAATTTCTCCGATGCACTTTTAATTGAGCCCGATTACATTTTTCCAGTACTTTTCCTATCACTGGCAGAAGTAATAATTACTTACTTCTGTCTTCCCCGTTGAGAATCAACATACAGTTCTGATAGTTGTACTATATGGCACTAACGCTCCAGTGCTTGAGAAGGGTAATGAAGTATCCTCTAGATATGTGCATTTTTTGTTAATATTATTAAAATTTTCAAATAACTTTGACTTTTATAGTACCATAATTTTTAATAAATAGTAAGGTGGGAGAAAAAGTTCCAAATTTGTTAAAATGAAAAGGACAACAGAATTACTACCAATTGAACGATTTTACGTTTGAACTTAGGCATCAATTCAACGAAATCTTTAACACACACATACGTTTAATCCGACACCTATTTAGTAAAATTGAAGTTTGTTTTCAATTTCCCTGTTTAAGTAATTCTTATCATAACTACCATCCGAGGTAGATATAAATTCCATCCATCAGAATTAAATTTCTATAACCATATTTCTTTTTAACGATATTAAATTCCAGGTCGTTCTTCATCAAGTTGAGAGTAAATGATATTCATCAACCAACTTTTAAGTATTCAGTATGGCGTCGAGAGAATATTTTTTGAGCGTTCAATGAACAACTGTGCCGTACGTACTTGAGCTAAATGTGGTCGTATTGTCTTCCTGAACAGAGGAATACTACACTTAGATAACAGTGATATTTGTTTTCTAGTGTCTCTGTGACAGCTAACTTTTCCGTTGTAATGACGTTTATGCTCATTCCTTTTATTTTTTACACATGGCTTATTAAAGAGTATGTCAGTCAAGTGTTAATAGTCTGTGTGTAGCAAAGTAACTCTAATTAACGATATAGTATTTTTTAATACAATGGAGAGCTGCCGGTTACAATTACCATTCAGCCTAAAACACTGCCCAGCTATGGAAGTCAACAGCAAGGTTTAGATAGCCTTGAGGTAAGCAATTAATAAACACGAAAATGCAAGAGATTACTTGGAGGCGATATATCGAGCGTTGACTAAAACCGAGTGAACACAAGTCGGCTGTTAGCACGAGTCGGGTATAATCAGCGCGTCGCCGACGGAATGGGCGATTAAGAAGGAAATTAAACCGAGGGTTAGTTTGGGAAAGCCGTGATAGGATTTTGTGGACAAGGACTGTCGCCTGCAAATCCGAGCCCAATCGAACGCAGAAGCGGCGCGTCGAGCTGTGAGTATAGGGAGGAGGAAACGAAGGGAGTATTTGAAGGAGACGAGACGGGAAGCCGAAAAGGATAGGATGAATTGGGAAAGAAGACCCTAAACTGCGGGGATGGGTTGAGCGAGCCATTCATCAAACTTCTGAGACAGTGGAAGCTCGTAAAGCAACACGTTCCGAAGGATGCACGAGACTTTCACGGTGGATCACTGATCAGCGTCAAACTTTGCCATGTAAGATATATCGCGCTACTTTCATTTTAACCTTCAACTTTTACCTTATGATTTTTTAAATAAAACTAGTTATGAGCAAGAAGACCTTGATCCTTAAGTTTAATGCTAGACAAATTATCAAAATTTACACTTACGATTAAATCTCTTAAATGACGGTTACTATACTAATGCAGGAAACGGATCCACACCATATATTTTCATCTCTATGACTTGGATTGCTAATGAAATAAAATGATTAAAGCATGTGCATTTATGCCAAAAACGTAATTTTGCATAACTGCAGCAATACATTAGATTAACATTTTCGTTCACATCGAAATGAAAAGGTGATGGCTGGCTGCTGATTGCCAACGTCAATGAGCTTTTTCAAAGTTAACAACTTCGTTTTTTCAATCACATTGGTGCCTATTGGTACCTAAGTTGAAAGGGTCGTGACCCCTCCGGTACCCCCGCTACCCACGCGGAGAATTCGACGAAGGAGATCAATAGGGCCACCCTGAGTGTGAGGAGGACACCGCCCCCTGAACTTCACGGTTCAACGCTGCTTTTGTAACCGTGAAAAATTACGGGCGTGCGACACTGCAAAACTTGAATCCAGCCCGAGTCACAAAGAGGCCGCCGCGACGCCGTTAGGGGGCGGCGCGCCGCGGCGCTCCCTAACGCAGTGCCACAGCCACTCCTATTTCGGGGTGCCACTAAATCTACTTTAAACTTCAACGCAATGAAATTACCCTACTTAACTAACCATGGTGTTACTCTGGTGATCCTGCGACGAACGACAGGAGAGTTGGCGATATCTGTTATCCCCGCTGATTAAAAGTCCCAAGAGAATCGCAGATTCCAATTGAACTACGGAGGTTTTCATGTTTTAGTATACATTTAAAATCGACTATAAGAGCAAAATCTACTCGCAATCGCCTCTTAAACATTAATAAATAATTATGGTTAAGTGGAAAAGAAAAAACTATGCATTTAAAGAATAAAAGTGGAAAAGTACAAGAAAGAAAAATATCACGAAAATGCACCTTACGCCAAAAAAATGAAATTCCTCTGAAACAGACCTCCAAACCTCCAGATTGGGCAAACATTTCATAAGAGAATATTATGCGAGGTGCTACCCAATGTACACGTAGTTTACAATTTCATTGACCAAGACCACGTTTTACTGTTAATCTAATACATATGTAAAGTAGAAAGTTTGGATGTATTTTCGCATAAAACTCGAGAATCATAAATTTCACAACTATCAAAATTTTAAGATCATAAAATGTCTTCCCTGCGGAGATAATAGACTATTTTTTATGCACCTAATGGTCTCCGGTTCGACTCTAGACGAGCCAAAGCGTTTCCATAAGAAATAAATGTGATGTTCATTTCCATCGCTAGCAGGATCTTTCTTTTGCAAAATTTAAAGAATCATCGTATAACCTCGAGAAAAGTATCATAAGAAATTATATTCTATACATTCTTATTCCTATCATTTAATTTTGGTTCGAATTCGCGAAAGCTGCGATAAAATATTACGGTATTTAGTGTAAATTTTCATTTTCAATAACACGTCAACCTGAAAACCACTGGCAGTGTTGAGCTCACCTCACATTAGAATATATATTGGCTTTCGGATATTTGAGATTTCGATTGAAATTACGAGTAAAACGGAAATTATTTTATGCATTGGTTTATCCATTCTCTAATAGCTTTATGTTAGATTGTACCATTGTGTTAATAGCGATTTCCGCGTCACCACTTACGTTGTTAATTCCTAAAAACTACAAAGTATCGCTGAGTGCATGGCAATTACAATGATGGTATTCCTGCTGTAATTAATCTTCCCTTATAAAAGTTCATTTTCGAGTCCGTCGCCATTCCATACTCATATTTAGTTGTGGCTGGTGGTCGTTTGATCTATTATGCGTGTGCCATTTCCCGTCTTATTTTATACTTTTTATGTTCACCCTTTGTTCTAATTCTTCACTGCTTGTATATGCCTGTATTGGTGCATTCGTTCTTTCTTTACTAGTTCTAAACGCAGAAACACTATCATAAAATGTGGACTAACAGAAAAATACGAAACGTTGGACAGAAAAATCTGCCGTATACACAGAGCTGTAGTTTTTATAATTACCCAAGTTCAATAAAATAGCTTAATGTTATGTAACAAGAGTCGACTACACGGGCAGTTTCCACTTTTTTTAAAAACTACGCTAAGATCTTAAATATTAGATTCTCTTCTGTGTAAGCATGGCTAATACATTATCACTTCTGTCCTCCCCGTTGAGAATTAACAGGCAGTTGTGCTAGTACTTTATATTTTCAAGCAACCCCATTTGAAGATTTTTTTCGTGAATTGAACTATGTTCCCATACAAGCTGTTAAATTCTAAGTTTTCCATTTCTTCTTCGAATATACCAAAAAGAACATGGCGCTATTGCGTTTAGTGTCTTATTGTGTCCTCTTCCAAGTGTATTTGTCGAGTGAATTCATATCAAGAATTTGGCGAGTAGGTAGATACTAACATTTGTCACTTTAGATTTGCAAAGAAAAAAATAACGATTTCCATTGCCTTCCACTGCTCGGTTTCACTCGATCACAGAAACGGGACACGCTGAACTTAAGTCAAAACTATAGAGCCGCTATAATCTGCTGAGGAGAGCACGAGTAACACTACAGATCCAATCGTCCCCCTCCAGTTACAAACACCGCTTTTTACTTTGCCTCAAAGTATCTTCATTATTAATATGAAAGACAATAAGAATTGACTCAACACACATTCACGATAAAACAAGACCGACCAAGAGCCGGATTTCCAATACAGTAGGTATGACTGATCCCCGATTCTATAAAGGGGTTCCTTTTTTTACCGTCAAGACTTACATTAGTGACGCTATGTAGAAAAAAAATCTACATCTTTCCGTAAATATAAGTGGAAATACAAAATTCGCACCTGCCACGTGGATCAACCTGGATGGGTAATAGAAATCGATGAAAATATCCATCCACGAATAAGCTGCAGATTTCGCGTAATCATTATCAAAGGCAACAGGGAAGTGAGGTTTTAAACAATTTCATTTGGGTCACTGCCCCCAAACTAAAATATGAAAGAACATATTAACCCCATCTTATCATGCTACTTTTAAATCTACGTAAAAAGATTCCAAAGCGAAAATTGCCTGAAAAATTGATGAATACTATCTTTAGGTTTTTGAAACGTAAAACATCATTAAATATACAAATGCTACAACGAAATTATAGCATTTAATCTGGTTCACTCAGAATGGCAAGAGATCAGAAATATATCATACACATACGATCCCCCGAAAACCTCTAGATGGCTGGGCTCAAGGGCTAACCTTCTGGATCATCGGCGGGTCATTCCGATCTTAATATCCTCTCATTCACAAAAACAATGGTACAGTAAGCTTGAAACACTTATTTCGTGGATTTTTTAAATAGCCACTTAGGTTCCGGTGAATTATAATCATATCCCTATGGTAATAACGTCAGTATATTCACAAATATAATCCAACGAACGCAAAACCACAGAATGCCTCCCAATTAAGCATTTCTATTTCATTATATACATTTTTGTACGGATACAAAGACCGTAAAATATCTCACCGAGTTTTGAAATTATCACCGCCATCGAGTTTGCACCAAATCCTCGATTATTTAACTTATGGAAATTTGTTTTGTATGACGTAATAAACATTTCTACTGCCGCGATAGGAGAAGAAAGATAAAAACGTGCGTGTTAGCACCTAACTTATGACAGCGCTGCATGAAATTTCTCATCGGAGACTGCAATGATTTCGAGCTTTCGCCATGCAATCGTGTTTTACGAGTGAACACTAGTAAAGCGAGTGGCTCACACATAATTGATGTCACAACCCAATGGGGAATGGTCTTTAGTCCAGGTGCGTATGGCACATGAGGGAAGGACGTGTACCACGCCATACGAAAGTGAATAAAATTGTCCGCTATAAGGGTGTGAATCCCGTATTTTTTAAAGGGGACTCAAAAAGTTCAACAACTTAGAGGGGAGATGTTCGTGTTGAACGGTCTCCAGACAGCGTAGAAGCATTCAATTCAATGCATTGACAGGATTCAATCGTTTACTTTTTCCGATGCCCGGGGGCTGAGAGATACTTTTTATCTAGGATTTCGGAGCGCGCAGAAGTTCGACGTATGGGTGCCACGAGTCGCTTCACTAAAGCTCCCTCAAACCAAAACTTCTACTACTTTCGGAGGGGGCCAAAAAAATATTTTTCGCGTGAGCGCGACGCGCAAAACGATAAGTTAATCACAACGGATGGCTGGAGAGGACTGCGACTGTTGACACATTGAACTGGCCCTAACGTGGGAGATATGAGTAGGAAGGTTTACGGACAAATCTATGGACGATAAACCACCTGCTCCCTTTAAGAGGGAGATACCTTTTTCTTTTTGAACGCAGCCTCTTCCGTCGTCTCCACATTCCCCATCAATCAAGCCATCTCCACACCCCCATTCCCGAGCCGGCGGCAATCGAAAATCGAACGGGAGGTTGAAGACGAGTGGGGAGCGACATTACGGGGTCCTCTTTGAGAGCGACTGGGTCTAGAAGCGACTAGGGCCACCTTGGAGGACCGGGTGGGCCCGAAAGTGGAATGGGAAATATGGCGGGCAATCTGTCTTTTGCAAAACAGCGTGGAGCTACAGACCCAACACGAATTATTAGGGTTCCCTGTTCTGTGGGACATTATGAAAACCAAACAATTGTATGAATCGGAATTCCTAGTTAACCAGGCGAGGGAAGTGTTGAGGATCCGTATTCACGAAAGCGTTCGTGCGTCAACTCTTCGAGAGTTCAGGGACGTAGATTTCAGAGCCGTTCTTATGTACCTATGCGTCCGGATTGTGTACAATTAACAGTTGACTGTGGCCGGCCGCTTCGGTACATGTTGTAGCAAGACTAAAAAGAATTTAAATGAACGCTGTAGTCAATCCATTCTAGGGTCGCTGGAAATACGAAATTCTTATGGTACTATTAAGGAGAAAACGGCGGAGAAATACGGGAACCAAAAGATGGTGGGACAAGCATTCTTTACAAGAAGGCGACATAACTCATTTCTCATTCGTAACAAGACGACAAGGCTACTACCACCATATATTACAGACATTACGAGATTTTACGATGTCATTCTTTAACTTTTTTCGAACCTAGTCGGAAATTATTGACATTCTATTGAATATTGTAGGGCCGTTTTTAACTAAAGTGCCCAACTTGTTATTTCGATTGTCGAACGAGCGAGTTTCTGAGGTAATATTTCCCGACTGTTTTTCATTATGCTTACCTTCTTTGATTAACGAGAATAGAAAATACAAAAAAACACCACTGATAGATACTAAGCGGTGATGGTGACAGCTAGGTATCTTTAACCTTTAACAGCTAGGTATCTAGTATGAATTCCATTTTCCACACATTTCAACTCCAAGCGACAAACCACTCGTGATTGGTCATACTCGCATTTCATTGGAGGACGGTCGAACGCCTGAACGCGCATTCGAAAATGGTCCTTAACGTATAAGGACGCACACACATGTAGCAATTCTACCGTTTCTACCGTTCTACCTCCTACCGTTGCACCTTGACACTTTTCCATTACAAAATTGTCAAACGAATTTAGGTCAACACGCTGTTATACTAAATGCTATAACAACGCCCGATGAAGTTTTATGTCCGAGAAGGCAAAGGGTGGGGCTATCTAATACGTATCCACTGTATCTAGTTTGATACGAGTACGTGAGCTCATAATAGAAAAGATTTATATTCGTATTAACATTTAATAGTTTTCGAAAGACTACCAGCATTCAGGAGTTGTGAGAAACTAACATGCCAAGTTGTCCCCTTTAAGCCCACGCATCCACCCTCAAATTTTATCAGAGGCAAGAGGTTTTACTTAACTCACAATGTGGAAAAAAGCATGCCTACAACCAATACTGAATAGCAAAATCATTTGTGCATAATGCACACCAGTTAACTCATCAGCTGTATTTCTACACGCAAGTGCAACCATAGCCTTAACCGAACCGAAGTGTTTAAGTCCTCGGTTAAAAAAAGAAATGTGAGCGTACACGAAGAAAAAGCTTACTTCCCTAAAATAGAATCCATTGTCAACATTTTCTGGTGGAAACTACTTTCAACGCGTATCACAAGACTTTAACAATCAAATATTTTATGTAACTTTTTAAAAGTATCTCAGTTAATGTCTAACTAACGATTTCATGGTAGACAACGCGCTCAAAGAAAAATGACATCCCACAAAGGTCAGTTTCACAGATGATATGTAAACTACGGTGCCATTAAAGCACAAGCAAATAGTTTATATGCTTATATTTCAACACCGCATTGAGGTTCATTACATCTTTATCAAACTAATTTTTGGTGAAATTAAACTTCATATAATACAAGCAACTTAATGCGTACTTTTGATCATTTTTATGTTACATACATTTGGACTCGATGGCAAAGCGTCGAGTAACGATAAACTAAACCGAGAAGTGTAATACGGATGCTAAAAGTTTAAACCTATAGCATAACATAATGAACCATGTTGACGATCATCTCGAACCAAATTCTCTTTAATGAATATTTAATGGAATTTTAGTAATCCATCCTAAATTTGAGTTAATCATGGAAACGAATTTTCTTCGAAAAAATTTATACCATTACTACTCATATAGGTAACTTGCCCACACATTCTTTTAAATGCTATTGACAAAAATATCGAGTTAGATATTCTCTGCAAAGACCAGAATACCCACACTAAAAATTGTGGACCAATGAAGAGGCGTCATTGATTTAAAATACTCGAGAATGAAATATCACATCCTTGTTTTCAGTTATAACGGACACCTAAATATTCCTTCCGGACCTGCAACTAATTAGTATTTACCATTACTCACCCTCCAAGAAAGTCATCAGTGCCACCCCCTTCGAGAGAGTGAACCAGAGCATATATAACTTTTTTTAGATACGACGAATAGCCCAAGAGTAGCAATACATACTTATAACCCCCGATAGACAGTTTCTCAACACGAAAGAACAAACGAACCGTAAAAACCAGAGATCGAAAACTCACGAGTTCATTAAAATTAGGTGTCTGGTAATCGGGGAAATTTTCTCACATTTAGCGAGCACACCGCATCGCCCGATGGGCAAGCATTCTATTGGCTTGGGGTGTAAAGGCCGTTTCTAAAATCATAGATGATTACTAAAATACTCATTCTGTGGCACCCCGTCAGATTTCACCTTTCTCAAAATCGACTTCGGGACTCTCTAAGCTGATCCCCACGGTATTTCGTACCTTGGCGAAGAGCAGGGAAAATATGATATTTTCTATTATATTTCAATCGCCATTTGACCAAATTGTTCCCAACGATTACTGCGAATTTAGATATCGCTTGCTTCCCAAGATGCAACGTAATTTTCAGCCACGTCGTTATAAGCTTCTTCTACAGAAAATTACGAGCATTAATTGAAGGTAATTTTCAGTGCAATTTGCAGGGTTGGATATAAGAAAAAGAGTCCAAGTGAAATACCTAGGAATCACTAACATCAGACCTAACATGGGAAAAACATGTTAGAACCATCTACTGAGCTGCATTGAGGAAACTTCGATTCATCAAACGCATGGTGGGAATATATCCCAATGAAAAAGTTAAGATGTGTTATATTGCACTAGCCAGACCTCATCTTGAGTAAGTTTCGAGCATTTGAGACATTGCGCAGAAGGAATTAATCCTGAACAGCAATCATTTTACCTCCGTATCACATTGGTAGAGCGTGAAATGATGCAAAATGTGAATAACCAATTTCAATAATGGCTGGTGAGACCTAATACCCCCTGCCACACGCTCCCGCAGCAGTTTGCAGGGTAGCATGTAGATACGCACGAAACGAGGCTCAAACATATCTAAGTGAGCCACTAAGCCGGATTTAAAACCGATCAGCTCGGTTCAGCTACGAATGTAAGCACAATCAGGACTTAAGATTAGTATTCCCAATAAGCTACCACTACATAGTTATTGCACCTACGCTGGGGAGGGTTCGTGTTCAGGTCAAACGACACCTTGCTGTGAGCCAACTATCTTCCCAAAACCTGCGCAGCAAAAACGCCGAGGAAATTAAATATTTTTATATTCGAAAAAAATCCGTTTCCCTGAAAAATTATACCCTGATATGCAATACAATTACGTATTTCGACACACACTCAATTCCTCAACCTAACTTTGAGGCTATATAACTAAGGCGGATGTGACGATATGCAAAGGGAAACAAAATAGGCCATAATCGGCGTGACTTCGTTTATGAACGAACTACCTAAATTTATTAACGCAGCAACCAACCCCTCACCCCTCCATATTACTAATACTTACGGTGATCTATCATTCCTTTCTTTAATAATTGAATACGTAATTTAAAACTTTTAACACAAACACATTAGCCTTTAAACATAATGATGGGAACTACACAACCAAAAACATTTTCCCACCTTGCCTCAGACGCTCGTGCAGCTTTTAGTCGTTCAAATAAGCAGCCTCCGCATAACCTATTGGTTTATTTATATCTTTGCTTATAAATAGTAACTGGCGTGCACACACAACACGAAGGAACGAGTTTTTAAAAATAAACACCATGGGTTTCATCCCATTAGTCTTGTTAACCTACAAGAAAAATCGTAACGCAATTACATACAGGATAATGGGTCCAAACTTATGCATCAGGATGTGGTTTGATACGCATCACATAACAAATCCCCGAAGCAGTTTCGCTTAATGGTACATCAGTATACGAGAACTGTAGTAATCGAGGGCAGGTCGGAAGTTATCCGTTGTGTCCTGTCACATATCCGGAATGTTCTTTATTCCATACTCAACGTAAACTGGTTGTAATTGGGTCGATCATAGGCATAAGCGGATCGCAAGTACAAGCAAACACGCATGGGTACCTGGAAAAAAATCTCACCTATGAATTGCAATCAACCGTTAATTAAGAGCCCAACTCTCCTGAAAAATTTTTTACAGAAAACAACTCGATCGCAAATTCAAACTATAATATACAAATTCATGTCGTCATGCTTTAGGCGTTCTTTCCTCCTTTCTTTGCTATCCATTAAGGTCAACCTCTCACCACGCGTATGACTAAGGTGTTGAAGACAACACTAACAAACAAGAAATCTTTAGACGGCCAGATCAAAACCGAAACACTTTTAAGCAGGAATATCGCACTAAGAAAAACACAAATTACCCGAAACAATTCACAAGTTCAAATTAAGTAATTCCCTCCGAATTTGGAGCCAAGTTAAAAGAGTGCCCAACTCTAGACGTAGGGTATAATTAAAATGCGCAAGATAACTTTAGTGGACACACTAGTACACACGACAGATCGAATTTCAGTGCCCATAACCAGAGAGAAATTTTCGGTAAACATTCGCAGGTATCATATTGCACCGTTTCAAAATCCATGACTCAACAAATGAAATATCCAGGACATTCATCACACACAAGTGGTTTTCGAATAAAATGCAAGGTGAAACCATAACGATTCGAGACACGCTACCAAAGCGTGGAACCCCAACGACCTGGAGGGGTGAAGCCAGACGTCTCCATTTTTTAACAATTCAAGAGTGATTAAAAGAAAATGCTTAGAAGACTTACCTTGTGCGAAGATGCAGTAACACCACTGGATACCACAGCACACTTTGAAACCGTAAAAAAAAGTTTTCTTACAAGAACTGTGATCCGTATGGGTTCTTAACCCTCAACTTAGATCATTTAAATGTATACTTTTCTAAGGGCTTATAAATGACTGACACGAAAGCGGCATTGCATTTTCCAGAGCACTCAGCCTTTACCAATACTCGCATGCAAAATTGACTGCAAACCCACGAAACAAATTGCATCACAAATGCTACGTAAAATATTCTTCTAAAAATTCCATTTGAAAATATTCTTTGAAATGCACTAGATTTTAGTTCTCGTAATTATTTACCGGTTCTCGGGATGTTACACCAATTATTCCTCGTAAATGATTCTTTAAAATAAATTACAACCATTGAACAACCGCAAACTTGAAAATTGACCCGAAAAAAACCATCCAACAACAAAAGCAATGACGATGCACATGTAACTATTTCGTTCAGTTATCCACCGACAAAGCAAGCGGCCACACGCACACAAAAAGCTTCACGTTTTGTCGTCAAATCAAAAAAGGGCCATACTACTCCCTTTTCACATCAATTTGACTTGTATCAAGCCACTTCAACCGGCAATCGGCGTCAGCCATCCGAGCGCAATCACCATTCGAGACAGAGACAAGACAGAAAAAGGAGAAAGAGCATCACCTCGGAACAGGAGACGCCATTAGGTGTAAGTTGGAAACTTCCACACCTTTTTATTTTTTCTTTCAAGGCATAAGACAACGGGAAGCAGGCGCGCGCCGATGTCGCGCTTGGGGTATTTTGAAAGGTTTGCCGCCCCATCCCATCAAAATGGGAGGGGCTCGGTTGAGAAGGCGTAATTCATAGGAAGGTTGGTGGAAAAAAAATTTTCCGCCAAAAAAATTGGATGGAGCGGATTGGGGAGAGGCATCAAGAGGGATACAAAGAGCCAAGAGAAAGACAGAAAGATAGAGGCGTAGAAACAACGGCGAATCAACTCACTTGACGCGGGAAGGCGCCCGCACCGAGAGACAGACACACGGACAGACGGACGGACGTCTTTGGGGCAGTCTTCCGCTTCCGCCCCTCCAGGCTACCCCCATCTCCGTCCCCCGCCCACACGCCCTTCCGTCTCTCCGTACAGTAGGGTAGTAGTGGTAGTAGTAGTAGAGGTAGATGTGGCAGAGGTAGCAGAAGTGGGGGCAGTAGTTGAAAGAGTACAAGTGGAGGAGGAAGAGGAGAGAGGGAAGCTGGCGGCGGGGTAAGGGGTCTTATTACACAGAGGTTGGTGGGGGGTCGGAGGAGAGGGCGGACAAAGCGAAAGAGAAAGATGTGTATGTGGGTAAAGCAGCCCACTTACCTGGAAGATACAAGAGAATGGGAGATGGGAGGGAAGGAGGGCGGAGGGGTTCGTTTTTTTTGATCGTGGATGATGGATTTTGGAGAGGCGAGGGAAGGGTGGGTCATAGTATAAGAGAGAGAGATAAAGAGAAAGAGAGAGAGAATGGGAAGGATAAGGGGAGGGGAGATAGAGAAAGACGAATCAGAAAAAGAGGAGAAAATATCGAAGAAGGTTTTCTTTTTTTGTGAGGCCGGGTAAAAAAGAGGTACATCATTACACACACACACATGAGACCCTTTTTTCTTTCTTTTTATTTCAAACAATTCCTTTATTAACAGTTTATTTATCCATCTCAGGAGCAATTCCGAAATCCAGCGCCAAAAAATACACCGGCGGGGAAGGAGCGGCACGGTCCTTGTCTGGACACAAGCACGCACACTCCACACCACTCCCGGCCTATCGGGAGTGTTTTACAAGGAGAGTGGGCAAAGTGGGGGAGAGGAGCACACACCCCTCCCTCCCGCCACCCGGGGCGATGGGCGTGGCGGAAGTTCTTCCCAAAATGCACTCGGAGGAGGAGATAACTTCACACCAGTCTGACGAATTGAGCTGACAACTCCGATCCCGTAACATTGAATAACCATTCATTCCACCTTTAACCTTCCCCAAACACGGCACGACTAATTCCTATCAAAGGCTGATGAAAGCATCATTTAAAGAATCTAATTCCGGCCGAGACTGATTACTCGGGACGATTAAATTGACGTGAAAATTAACGGCGACCAATCCCGAGTTTTGCATGAATTTGAAGAAGAAAATTACGAATAATTCTCTACCAGCATTTCTCCTCTGAAAACAAATCCAGTGATTTTTTAAACATTTCTACGAGCTGCACCGGCTTATCTGACTCAAAAAGCGAAATTAAATATAACTTCTAAAATCCTGAATATAATGCAAAAATCGGAAATTGGTTTTCCCATGCACAATCGATTCAACACCTATGTTGTCACAGCCCTATGCAGCAAGTTCCAACAATTTCATTAAAGTGAAAAGGAATGAATGGCCCATAACAATGTAAAATTTAGCAAACTATTTGACATAAATTCTACATGACACATATTCTGCTTAAAGAAAACAATCAAAACCAAAATTGACTTCTACATATGCATTTCATCAGCCTTTGATATATTACTTAATCTATACATTAGTAGAGTACATTAAAGTATATAATCACCCACTACATAAAAGTTAGAGTATTAGCTTTACACAATGATATCATAAAACTAAATAAGTTATTCTTAAATTAGTACAGGAAAAATTCTGATATCACCAAATTTACTTATATGTAGCTAGGAAGTAATAATACATCTGCCTCATTACCAAAACTTTGTTTTATTCAATCATGGTTGTTAAATTCACTGTGAAAGATATTACAAATAAGAAGGAAAAGAAGCATATAAATAATAAGGCATATAAGAGTATCTGCTAATTAAAGAAAACAGCATGCAAATTTCAGTGTTAGTAAATTAAAATAAAAAGAATCAAAATTTCATATCCTTAGCTAAAATAAGTGTTAGTGTCAATAAGCTGATAACTTGGGTAAACTGACCATTAAGAGGATTAATTCGTTTCATGGATAGATTCTATTGCTACCATGTCCTAGAGTGCCACTGTTAGTAATACAGAGAATTATAGAAAAATTACAGATAATTTATCATCACAGAGAAAACTTAGTGGAAGATTGAAAACAAATTATAACATCTCTTTGTTGGAGATATCATTTACGTCAAATTAGAACATATCACTTTGGTTTAAGATGCACATTCAATAATACTACACACTAAAATCAAAATGTTAAATAATAATCTTTTAATTATTCAATACCCATTGAACATGCAAATATTACTTCTGCTCTAAAAATACTAGCATTTTGAAGTTCATGATGCACAAATGAAACAAATCCAATGCAACACACATACTGCTGAATACAATGGAAAAATAAGGCCAAAAAGTCACAATCAAGACAGACATGCTTTGATGTGTAGGACCACCCTAGACAACATTCTCAAAACCAAACACTTTTAGATGGGTTCAAGGTTGCCACTGCATATGGAGACAGATAGCAAAAGTCATAACAGAAAACACCAAACATAGAAACCATAGAACACAACTCCTTGATGCCAAGCAAAAGAAACAAAACCCAACACAAAACATGCAGGATTTCAAAAGGAATTGAAAACCTCAAGAGGAAATTAACAGAAAACACCACGAAAACTTAGAACACAACTTACTGATGCCAAGCAAATAGAAACAAAACCCAATACAAGACAGATGCAAAATTTCAGATGGAATTGAAAACTTAAAGAGGAAATTATGAAAGTCAACCAACCACAATAATATATGAACCCTACTTACATGAAGGGCATGGATTATCAAACCTTGGATCAACTCTCATAAAATATCCCTTACATTGAGAAAACCAACCACCACAAACGAAATAAGAAATTATTAAATAGTTTTGTTAACTATGCAGATGCAATTCATAAGGAAGAAAATATTTACCTAACGTACCAGCAAAAAGGTTATAGCAATATAGCATTAACTATATAAATGGTAAATTCATAGACCATAATCGGAGTAATTAAATATGCTATTGGATGTCCCTTTGATACGGTTTATACTCACTGTCAAACGTAAAATGAGGTACTGGAAATATAGAACGCATGAACCTGAGAAATTTCATTGAAAAATTAAATCTTAAATACTTAAGAACCCATATTACCTAAGTAAGAGTAAGTCCTACAACTTTATACATCTAAATATGACACTACCTTAAAAGAGAAATATTCTCAGAGATATCCATTTAAGTCACTTGAGAAACAACCCAAATTTAAATGATCATTTACATCACCTCTCCAAAGTGTCAATGAAAGCATGTAGGTAGTTTAAACAACAAATCCAGCTTGTTCCACGCAACAGTAAATAAATTTACGTAGTGCCATCTCCATTAATTGCAGCACGAAGATTACCAGCAACAAAATAAATTGATGCAAATTCTTTCATGTTTTATAGAACGCTAGAAAAGGCTGACTGTGACAATTTATCAGTATAGGACTTAATTCCAAACGCAAAGTACTGAGAATTTCTCCGGAAAAAATTACTTTGCTTAAATGTGGAGCGTTTCAGAGAGAAAACACTTTGGACACAATAAAAAAGAACGTAGTTTGCTATTATCAATCGTAAGTACAGATATTTATATATTTACCCTACTAATATTTCCTGGATTCGTTCAACTAACATATATTGTCATTTCTCTTACGCCACATTATGAACATTCATCCTTACATAAATTATACAAGAGGGTGCAAGTATTGCCTTTCTTGCGATATACGCCACAATTATAAACAAATAAAAACAAGGTCTTGCAGAAAATGTTCCATTACCATTTAAAGAACTGTAACAACCAAAAAACATTTCAGTCAAATTACTTTCAAGTGGAAAATCGTAGTTTGGTAGTTCACGCCAGTACTCACAACAAACAAGCTGAAAACATAACAACGACCAACCCCGCCACTTCAAAATTAAGACCTAAAGCACAGTTAACTACTTTCAAACCATGAATCACTGCAGTATAATCGAAACAATAATAAAATTTATTGTTAGAGGTTCAAATCCTGTTTGCGATGACAATAATTAAATGGCTTCACCAAAAATATCCCTGAAATTTCATTCGCAACACTGAATTACAGAGTATATATTTAACATTCCCGCTGGGTAATACTTCACCAAAACAAAAATAAACTACAATGAAAAACTTACCGGAACTTCGCATAAGTACGTTACACCACATTAAAACAATTTTTTTCTAAAAAACAAATTCACGGCCACTCCCTACTGCAAAATCAAAACCGTTCATTTCCAACTGTCACATGTAAATGCTAAAATTCAATGATAACAATAATAACTACCACTGGATAAGGGCCAACCAACAGCATATTGACTCCCCTACACCAACATGTACACATATACAAAAATAATATCAGCTCAATTGGCAAACTTAAAGAAATTGTCAAATACACCATATCTACCACTAGATCAGAGAGAGGAACATTATATTTACAGATCCATACCCGTTCATCATCTGAAGAATATTAAACACTGCTGTTCCTCTTGCTAACCGTGACTTCAGGCCTCACGCTGTCACACCTAGACAACAAGTGGTCTGGCGGTAATCCAATATGGCGGCTTGGCATCATCAACAGATGGAGTCAAAATAACTTCATTTAATTCGTCATTTTAGTAAACCTAATAAGTCATAATATGCTGTGTCAAATAAAATTTGGAAAAACAATTTAAATTGTAAAAAATAGTATACATTATAAATATAAATTTTCCTAGGTTATATTTGGATAGTTACCAAATAATTGGCGCCAAAATTGGAAATAGACTCAGATCTAGGGTTTGTTTTGCTTAACTCTGTGATTTATGTTACGATTAAAATACAACAGCATAAAAATATTTAATGAAAAATATGTTGACTTCGGCTAGGTTTGTCATCATTCAGACTTGATTTAGTTAGTTACGGTTCTTTTCGCGCTAATCATATTACACAGATTTCAATTCGGCTTACACGATAGATAAGGATTCTACCTGCATCCAATCTTAAATATTACAATCCAGCTCGAAAATATTTCTAGAAAGCTGAAACCTAAATTAACACATTATCAGGGAATGGAAGATCAGGTCTTCTACCATGACTATTTCTCAAATAAACTAATATATATTGTCCATTTTTGAGATCTATAACCTGATATTATGAAAGCATATTTTAGCAAATTCCAATACACTATAAAGAACTTATTTAGGTATTTATGAGAGTATCTATTAAATTATCTACTGTGACTCAGTGGCTAATCAACCCAATTACATCAAATTATAAAATATTTTGAAGGAAAACGATACATCTAAGGGTATGTATCCAGTTCCCTTCCAAATATCTGATAGATAGAATATGTAAGAGGTACTTATTAGCCATCATTAACAAATGAAAAAAGTCAATCTTTAATCAATTACTTTTTTTTTTTTTCATTTGGTACTTATTACCACAGTAATACCATTTTGTCATAAGACTTTCAACCCCTTTAGTTGCCAAAAAATAAATAATATTTTGGAGACTAGTGACCTATGCGCCCATGGATCCTGATAAGCCATAGGCTTGCATCAGATTTTCCCAGACCCCTAACTACCAGTTTATACTACCCACATGACCTAGGTGGGTCTCAAACCTGCAACATTTGGGCCGCCTGTCAGGAACATCACTCACCAGATGAATAAAGCTGACCATTATTTTGGACATTGCCACAACTTGTGGTTATATCCACAAAATAACAAAAAAATCTTATTTTGACAAAATTGTCAAAATAAGATTTTCATAATGCCCCATACACCTAGTAAAAGTAAACTATACAAAGATTTGTCATGATAATGTGTCAGTATTTACATACATCATAGATATATTGCTGGTAAGAATGTAAATTTTGACTTCTTTCCGAATTACTTTTTCCGCAAAACTTACTGGAAGTCACAGGGAGTTCCCAAAAAGCTTCATCAATAATATTGTTTCATTTGACACATACTGCCAACTAGCATTAAAACCTCATTAGGCATCCTCCCTTTCCCATTTGTCACTTTGACCTTCCTTCCTTTTCCTTGATATATTTGCCTTTTTTGGTGACTCTCCACATACCCTATTAATATTTAATTCATAATACTTGTATTTGGGGAAATAAAAATTAATATTTCATATAATAATACAGGGTTGCTATAGAATCTGAATTTTTTCATGAAAACCCTTCCCCTCCAAGCTTCCTCCCCCAAAGGAACTTTCCTCTCCACT
>LYUA01000204.1:230815-241702 GCA_002093875.1 Calopteryx splendens | reverse complement strand
TTTAAGATTAGGCCCCATAATATATTTTCTGAAGATCATTCCTGATGATTGATTTACGGTGTTTGTTTGGAATTAAGGCAATCAATGAGCAAACATTTCAAGAGTTGTTTACTCTGGTTCAAATAAACAGTAATTCTTCTTTAGTAAAGAGAACACTCTAATGAGAGGACCAAGGTTAGCAAGAGAAGAATACAGGGATTGGATTAAAAGGTTTTACTTATCATGCTTCTCATTCCATTGCTTGACTTACCACCAATATTGGTGAGTCAATCAATAGCATCCTTTTACCACTATTCAAAGGCAATTAAATTTACTAACTCTATTTCTCAAGCCCATATTTTCATATCTGTGTAATATGCCTAAAAACTTATGGCCAAAAACAATATTTTGAAAGATTTTTTTAATGAATTTAACCTGCAATTTTAATCAGGTGAGTCATAAACAAAAGGGATTACATTTTTTTAAACATATCTTTAAAGATGCACAAAATAGTTTCAATTACTCCTCAAGAATGCCTCCTCCAGGGCAATGAAACATTTTCATGGTTACTACATTGCATGTGATGGTGATAAAATATTTGTGTGGCAATGGTCCAGTGACTAAGGTGTTTAGGTAATATTTCTAACCACATCCCATATCACCTCAAGAGGTTCAGAAGATTCCTCCTCAAACACTTTGTTTTCTTATTTATGATGTAATTAGTAAATGTGATGAACATAGTCTGAGGGTTTGCCAAGTATAATTATGCGGTTATAACTTTCAAATTTTTACTTCTATCTATTTTTAGTCGTACCTTTTTATTTTAAATGTGTTTGCTAATTAGGAAAGAGAATAATGATCAATTAAAACTATATTTTACACACATATTACTTTTTGCCAATTATATGAATGAAGAAAATTTTTATCACAAATAAGTTCTATTAATAAATAAATATGAAGTACATGCAGCATTATATTTTTTTCAAAATTGAGAAAATCTTACTGGTTTTTATTTTCATAAGAATAATGAAGATATTTTTTAGTAACTGGGAAAAAAAATTTAGGTCACATTTCATGTAGATTATTCTATATAAGTATGTATGGTTATTGACATTGACAGAATTTGGCTAATGCTGAATTAGAGATTACTCCATACCTAAACATCTGTTTCGAAAACCTTTAGGGGCCAAATTTTGATATAACATGGAAAAAATGTAAGCAATTATTTTTTTAAATGGAAAAAAGTCTTTAATTTAGTAAAAATTATAAAACATTAGGTATTGATAAGGTTAAAAAAAGATTTGAACAGATGTTTTGTTTTTTGTATAAGTTTCAATTGTTGGTGGCTGTCATAAGGTAGACTGGGGACCTTCAAGTACCAAATGACTTAAGTATTGGATCCTGAATGGAATCACATACAATTTGGAATTAATAATTCACAAGGTAAATTGGCTCTCCGGACGAGAATTACACCAAGGAGATTTTGGTTTTTTGTTTGCAATTAAGTCATTTTCAAATAAGAAATATTTGTCTGTGTACTTAATAACAGCATTGAGGAGAAAATTGATTCCTGAGTCAGGGGAATTTTGAAATTACAGTCACATCCATTGGTAATAAAGTTTCTATGTAGATACCACTATGAAAAGCAAGATCAAAAAGGGCATCTTTGCAAGGGTATATCCTTTCTCTTTAAGCATGTTGCTGTACATTGATATAGTTTGGACACGATCAATTATAGAAGTTAAAACCATTTTACCATGTACTCCAGCCCAATGACTGAAGTAGATGATCTGTATTCAGCCACCAAATTCTACTGTCCATTGGCACTTGACACGTGGAAGAGAAAGTGTGCATTTGGCTAATCAGCCACTAACTATTTCAAAAAGAGATCCTCATTCAGCATCAATAATTTACAAGTTTCCTATGGCTTTAAAAAATATAGTCAGCTTAAATGGCTTCAAAGCTGAATTAAAAGACTATTAATTCACAAGAGCTACTATAGTGTGGAGAAGTTTTTATGTACTACATTGTAAACTGACTCTGTATTTTTACATATTTACTTATTGACCATGCTGTATGTGTATGACCAACAGGGTAATAAAGCTTATTATTATTAGTATATGCCAACTTCTTTGAAGAAAGGATACAGAAATAACTTCAAGCCAATACTTTGGTGTTATGATGCACTTGAAGTTTTAAATGGAATATGTACAATCTAGATAGCTTATTTGCTTATGGATTATTTCTCATAGAATACATCAGGGAGACTGCATCTTAGAAATTTTTAGCTGTACTAGAGTCTAAACATGCATCATCATATAGTGTACACAGACACTAAATTTTAATATAGTGTCCACTATCATTTAATAGGATTATTGATGAATGTATCTGAAATATTTACTTGCCAAAATGCATTAACTTGACAAGATTACTAGAAAAAAATGCCTAGCAGTATATTAAAATCTGTTTATACTCTGGTTCAAAATGTGCAGATGTTTCTATACCATCATTATGCAGATCAAATGTGTTATCTTTTGAACAGAAATATGGAATCTTTTGAAATAAGTCATTTAGACTAAGCATATATTTGTATGGTTTCCCAGTGACTAGATGTGAGTTATAGAAAGGTCATTTTTTTATTACTTTCTATAAAATATATAATACCTCACACAAAGCACATGCAACTCTCTACTCTAGCAGAGTTGTGTTACAAAAATGCTCTTACTGCAAAAAATCATAACATTTGAAGAATGCACCTAATGTATATAACTATGGAAATGCTATAATTTATTACAAATTGTGTAACAGCAAATGCAGTCTACCAAATTCTTATTTTTTTTCACACAATAATAATTATTAAACTTAGTAAAGCATACAACAACAATTTAAGCATTCTAAAACTACAGCTTACATAAACCATTAATGGGTGAGGTGAGTAACACAAGAGCTAATAAGATAGGCTGGCAGCTTATATATAAAATTACACATAGAAATGTTTTATAGTTGAGGATAATATTAGGCAACACATATATATTAAAATGAGAAGGTACACACCTTGAATGACAAAGGAAAGGAAAGAATGTAGAAGAGGAATGTTAACCCTTTAACTATTAAAAAATGTGGAAATTATTGGCCTTTTGTGTGCAAAAAGTTGGCCTTATACAAAATTAAGCTGAGTCAGAATTCATTAATGCAAGATGAATTAAACATGATCCCTTAGCCATTGATGGTACTTTCATTGCCGGTAATTAAAGGCAGGTGAATTCGTTCTTGATGAGAACTAATGCTGCCAAATAAATACATGCTGGCATTTGCAATTGGCAGTCACATTTCATGTTCCATTATGTGTTTCTGTATTTCATCAAATTATGGAGCTTCTCTTTACATTAAAAGCCACACACCATACATTTACCAATGTAAAAAGCACAATCAGAACATAGCAATTATTTTGATTATGAATTAGGTGGTGGCATTGCAAAAGGATACACTCATAGCTTCCTTATTCATTGGATGTAATAAATTCTTATATTCAGCGACAAATTGATACTTTACTTTGATTTAGTAATCCTTCAAGATGCTTTTTCTTTATCAAAGAGAGAATTTATGCACATAATTGGTGACTTCCAATAAAGCATTGGAAACTTCTTCTTCCAAACCTTTAAAATTTTATACTTAAAATGCAAACATGCTAATATTTGGTAAATTAATGTTGAAATTTATTATAGATTAAAATTGACTTTATTTAAATTAAATGCTTATGAGATAAAATGTTTGATTCAGGAAAATACTGATTGTGTCTATTCAATCAGAACAGTTAAAGGATTAATTGATTACAACAACAATAAAAGATGATAAGATAATAATATCAATGAGATTTATAAAGAAAAATTACATAGCATGCTTTAAAAAGTAAGAATCAATGAATCATTCCATTTTAAAAATTTTTTTTAGTCATTCAGACAGAACTAAATACAAGACCATGAAACTGACAAAACACTCAAATGCCATAAAGGCTTATTAGAAGGATTGTTGAGGTTTATTATAATCTTTTCCAAAGGAATCAAAAGTGTAATTCTGTCCCCTTAAATTAGTTCTGATAGATTTTGTTACCTATAAAAAGTATATTTCTGACAGGTCTGATGTCATATAAAAATAGATAGAAGGAAAAAACATAAGCTCTTCAGGAAAAGCTTAAGCTTCTTTAGAGAATTAATAATGACTTATTTATAAGCGATGAAATAAAATTTCAAATGTTATGAAACATGAAACATTAACTATTTTATGAATATTTTCTTTCTTTTGGATTAAAAACTATGCCTGCATATTTTAAGGCAATTTAAAAGTTTACATACATTTTTGAAGTAACATGAGTATACTATAAATAAAATATATAGTGGATTTAATTTTTATAAAATGATCATTTATTGCTTCAAATAAATATACATGTTTTCCAACTTGTATTCTAATCAGAGCTAGAGTGAACCTGTGCACATAGTTGGGCTAAGGAAAATATGTATCGTAAGTGTCACTTTTTAGAATTGTTACAAATTGACTGGTTTATAAGGAACTTAGGTAATGTGAACATTACAATTTTCATTTTTTTATGTAAGTAACAGTGTTGTAATACTTTATCACATAAGTACATACAAATATGTATAATCAAGATAATTTTCTTCTTACTTTAACACATTCAATGCAAATGGATTAATTTTCACCCTTCACTTTTGATGGTGATCCTAAAGCATCTTAAGTGGGAGGGAAGCAATGAGGCAAACATATTTTTATATATGCTGCCAATCACAGGAGAAGGTCACCATGCCTAACATATATGCCACACATTGAATGTGCTAAATATAAGGATAGAGAAGAGAGTATAAACAATATGACAGTGAGAGAAGATTAGATAAAACATCAGCCAACAGAAACAGCAAACAGTTAGAAAGCATACATCAGCAATGCCACAGGCAAGGAAAACAAAGTCAAAAGTAAGTATGGGAAAATAAAATAGTTATGTCATTTCTTGCACCAATAAAAAAAGTCATAACATCCATCAAAGTAAAATTTACAATGCTTGCAAAATAATTGTTACCAAGTATCACTGTCATGTTATGTTTGCTGGGAGAGAATGTAATCTTTTAATGATTCTCCATATTTATAATAGCCAGCACTGTAGTTTGATACAGTAGAGCAGGTACTAATCTTTTGATATGCTTTGTACTCTTCTCAATGAGCTATGTTAATTATAATGAATGACTCGTGCTGCCTAATATTTTTCAAAATGAGTGTGGATAATTAAATATATTTGTACTGCAGTTCTAAAAAATAGTTAGTGTATTTCCAAGGTTATTACTATCAATGAGCTGGAGATATATGGGTATAATCACTGATAGATTAAAAACAAGACTTATTAACGTGTACCCTGTGTATTACAGTACATGACCGCTATGCAGTTTGTAGATATCTTTAAGCATGTCAAATATATTATTGCAATCATATGAAATAACAATGTTTATTTGTAAAATATGTGTTACAAAATACAGTAGAATCTGTGCTCTTTGTTATACTGCTTTAAATGTGTCATACCTTAATTCTAAAGTGGACAGAATCTAGAATTATGGACATGTGGTGCATGAATCACATTTGAGCTTTCATGCAAATTTATGTTGTGTGGCACAGTTGTTTGACAAAATTATTTCAATATTCTACTGTTTTTATTTATGGTAAAATACAGACTGTTATTGATACCAAAATATGCACTCAAGGCTAATATACCACTAGTTCGTTTTGAGAATAGATCATTTACCCTTTTATATATTGTACTCTAGGTAGTATTTTGGTTGTCTCAAAATTGCATTACAATTTTTTTCTCATATTAACTCACTGAGAAAAATATTCCAAATGAGTTATTCATGTGACTAATTGGCCTAATACAATGCCGCAAGCTTATTTCATTTACTGATTATCCTCAAATTAGAATTACTTTATTTGGTGTGCTAAGAAGCAAATAATCCAAAAATATGGATAATGTAAAATTCTGCATTGTCACAAGTTTGAAAAAGACAATCAATGACCCTCTAAGATGCCTGAGAATAAGCTCTTAATACATCTGAATTGATAATATGAACAAAATTATTTCATTTTTTGGGGGGATCAAATGAAAAAGTCATAATGCCATATACTGGATGCGCTTTCAAATTTTAAGGGCAACTTCCATGGACAGAGAATTTGCTTATTAGCAGTAAGCCTCTCTCATACCAGAATCTGAGTCCCTCCTTCCCTTTCCCTGTAGCTTTTTGGCATCTTTCCAGAGGAGTGTCTCGCCAGACTCTTCTGGTGGTGTAGGTGGAGGGGCTGTGGGGGGTGGTTCCCTGGCAGGCGGTGGAGGGTGGATGCGACGCAGGGGTGCAGGCACAGAGCCAGGTGGTGGACCTCGCCGCCTTCCTCTAGGTGGTAGCAGAGCACTCTTTCCCAGCAAGAGGTGGTTCACTGCAGTGCCATGGGATGGTGCCGATGGGCTAGGACCCATCTGCCGGGCACATGCCGCTGCCAGGGAGGAAGTTTAGGTTCCATTGGTGCACCCTAATTCTAAGGAATTCACCCCACAGGGATATGACAACTAGGGATAAATAAAGGCTTGGGGTAGTTCCCCTAGTTTGGTATCTTTTTTGGAAAATCACTAGCTCTAATTCACGCGGATAACTAACTGGGGACCACAGGCCACTCATGTCATTATCATGAAATGAATGCTAAGATTTTTCTGTCATGTGGATCTCTTGTTAATTATTATCAGTTATTGGAGACCATTTTCAACCTCCAAGTCCAAAAAAATATTCCGCTACAGATAAAATTACATAAAATCAACAGTTTTAAATTGAAGGAACATTTTTAATTGTTGATGAGAAACACCTGATTCTATCAATGGTGAAATGTTTTTCGTGGCTCATAACCATTAAATTATCAAAATAATCCAATTTTTTCTTCAAAAGTATACCTTGGTGAATACATACATACATTCCTACTTCCACTACCTGCCAACTGCTTTCATTAAAGTTTTTTTTCAACTCTGCTGAAGGCTCTTAATTGTCAAATGAAGAATGTTAAGTCTGCATTTTTTTAATGTGAATGATTTCTTCCTGTGCCTCTCTGTCATTCAGAACTTCGAGAATGGGACATTATATGGAATTTTGGACCATAGATGATCTCATTTTTACTAAAAGGTCTGAAATTTTGCACAACTAATCAAAACCATGTAAAACAGATGCTCGTGAATTTGTGACCTTTTCACTCAATTTGGAGTTAAGAGAATTTTAAAAATTAGAAATATGGGTGAGAATCAATATGCAAGCGATGTTTAGAATATCACAAATATTGCATGAATAGAGCTACTCACAGCCTATCAAAAAAGGTTTAAACATTTGTTATAAAATAGTTATAATTTGCCATTTAATTTTTATTTGTATAATTTAACTGTCTTTCCCGAAATTGACCGGAGTTTTTATCAGCATCCTTCGTTCTGTGGGAATTAATTTTTGAAAACATTGTATGGCATGGAAACAATAAATTATTATATATGATGTGATTATAATTTTAAATTCGATTCATAAAATCGGAGATGAGACAAATTGACGCCTCAACTGTCAAGACATGCACCACAGAATTCAGTGGAATTTTAAATGGTTCGATAAATATATTTGCTTCAAGTGGGGTGACACCCATTAACACCTACAGACACTGTTAAAAATATTTTAGTCCCTATCCATTTCAGATGATCTACGATATCAAAAATACCTAGTGGTATACATTTGTGAACTGTATATTATTTATGAATGATTTTTCACTGAATGCATAAGTTATTCGGCAAACCATGACGTTAATAATTGATTATAAATGTTGATCTTGGTACATTATTTTTTTATGGGTTCTTAACTTTTGACAGTGGTGTTGATAGTATAACCAAAGCTAGATAAACGCTAAAGCTTTATTTAAAGGAAATACACAATTACAATTTTCAAGCCATCCATTATAAAATTAAAATTTTTTATCCCCGTGAATGTGCACTACACGCATTACAAATCTGTATAAAATGCTGCATCACACACGATTCAGGCGTTCTAATTGCCTACTATGTAACGTACTTCGGCACTCTCTATGCTCTGCGTTAGTTATTCAAAAGGTATCTGTATTTAACCTGATAAATATTTTAATTAAATATAATAACATTCAACTTATTAACCCGGAAAATACCAGTATTTATCCATCTTTATGTTATGATATATTTATAGTTAGTTTGCACATAAATATCATTTCAAAATATTTGAAAATAAATATGCACCTTTAAGCTAATACTGTCGGCATTGAACTAAATTTGCATTAAAAATTAACTAATTACTCTACTAAATTAATCTAACGACTGGTACTTTCATAATAAATTGGGTATCAAAATACTCTTTTGCGTACAATTTTAAAAATCGCCTGAATATATAAGCTATATCTCATTCTCGTGATTGCATTAGACTGTTAGAACTACATCAAGATGCTTCCAAATAATTAAACCCCGAATATTATTTAAAACAACAAAAACAAATAATATTTATGATCATATGATCACCTTTTGGGGCCTCGTCGTCGAAAAGAGACGAAAGAGTGATTTAGGTGTCAAAATTAGGAACCCCTGTAGAGGAATAATATATTTTAGGATTAGAAAAATACTGAATGTGGAACTGGAATTTATATATTCTTTTGAAAAATATTGGAAACCGAATTAAATAGATTGAAAATATTGGTTGGTATTCAGCTCGCAGTATTGAAATAAATAACATAAATATAAAATAAAGTAACATATCAGCAAGAGAAATGTTGTGGAGGGGACAACGCATTTCAGGGAACGACATTTTCGCCAGAACTACATGTGCCTATTTTGGTAATAAGTTGTGTATTTCATTTCTACTGGGTTAGTGATGTTCTGAAAATAATATATAAGTAATTATAAAAGGTGAATAAATAACTATTAAACACCGTCTTTCCAATTATAGCATATATTTAATGTTACGCCCCTAGCTATATTAATTATTTGTTGAGTATTATATTGGATTTGTTTGGTAAAAGTTCCCTATAAATGGATTCACGGGGTGAAAAAAGGCATTTATCGAAAATAATTACAAAATTTGTAGTCCTGTATATTAGTAATACAAGTTGGATATAGTTATGAATACAGGTATCTTTATCACATTGTTTGTGTTACAAATCACGTTCTCCATTGCCATAATATCTCTGATTTATAGCTAATACTTGATGGAAGTATAAGAGTAAAAACAGTACTGAGATTTACCGTACATATTTGCACACCTAATACGACTGACTGATTGGTCTGGCGTCAATTATTACAGTATAATTTCGGACCCTTTGTTATTTTTATCAAGATTCCACTTTTTGCCTGTTTATATGAATGTATAATGAACTATTTGAATAGTGTTTTATGAATTTGCTGTACTTTATATAAAATAGCATTTTTTTCAGTTTTTCTAAAAGAATCTATTAGGCCATTTGTCAAATCAAAGAATAGAGAATAACATAGATATCAACGCAAATTTTAAATGGGACACAAAAGAACCGCAAAATATATATAAATGCGTGATTATTTATTGAAAATACTATGATTGTCCAGTTCAATGCCGGGAAAATTTTAAGAACTTTTAGAAGGAAATGTTTTATCTTATCGGAGTGATGTTCATAGGGTAAAAAGTTGGCTACCTTAGTTCACATAGAAAAGTTTCCAAGAATATTTCCTGTTTTAACGCCGCCATTTAGAAAAAACGGCGGTCGAGCAGAACTCAGTGAAGTGAAGGAAAGCACTTCATGCTGAGATAAAATAATCTCTGTACTTCACCATGCTAAAATGTCATCAACTCTTCACTCCTAATGCCAACATTTACATTTTCGACAAGAATGTTTTGCAGTCCACTGATCATACTCAAATCTCTTATAAAAGGAAATTTCAGCATTTCCTTATTCTCCGACGTATTCAGTGACTCTCGAAAGACGAGATGGTTGGACAACAGCTTTCATAGGTGTAACCCGCATGATTACACCCACACTGTGAAATGTTCCAAAAATATAATTTTTATATACTTCTGTTAAGATTAAATAAAACTGGAAGGATACTTTAAATCTTATGAATCTGCATAACGTATTTCGTGAATGGGTAAAACATTAAAAAGAGTTTACCAAATGTACCTACTCTATCATTACAACATTGCAGAATATAAAGCATTTTGGAGCGAGTAGACGGGTATAGTAAAAAAATGGAGTTAGTTATCTCCGCTGATAATGAATGAATATCCACGATTTTAAACTATTTATTTAAACAAAAAGAAACAAACATTTTTGTTCAAACTATATTTTTCTTGAAAAGATATTTTTCTGATAAAAATGTATATTCGTAAAATAATAGTAGTATTTTATTTATTTAGACGCCAATGAAAGCCTTCGCCTATATAATATGTATCAGAGAGATAAAATTAACTCGGAATAAATATATTTTTTATGCAATTAGACTAAAAAGAGAAGGATAGTCTTAATTACATAAAGATATAATTTTCTAAATACTCATACATTAGGTACCGTTAGCCCGTTATCTTTTCAGGAGGCGTCAGTACAGGGACGATTTTTGGAAACTTTTTTTTAACGAACTGAGAAAGTAGTTTTTCACAGTCTGCATGAAAAATATTTCCAAAACTCCTTCAGAGGTTCCTATGAGAAAAACTTCACTCCTCTTCTGGTCTAATTCTTAAATTCGATTACTGATTCCAGAAGATTATCAGCTTATTTCCAAGAAAGAAGAAGAAATATATCATCACATTAGGAAAAGAAAAAGGAACCAGATGCGCCAATACGTGAACAGATCATTTG
>LYUA01000204.1:198728-209500 GCA_002093875.1 Calopteryx splendens | reverse complement strand
GGGGGGGGAGGTTGAGTGGGGACATGCCCGAGGGGTAAGGCTAGAGGCGCGGCGCGGACATGGCGGACGCACTGATCACCTTTGAAACATTTTCTTCTCTCCGCCCGAGCGACGTGGATTTTAGAAAATTAGTTAGTCTACTTCATGGAGATGAAAGAAAAAAAGTTTTTTAACAATAATAGACGGCCAACAAGAAAGGTCACGACCCCAGTCCTAATATCTCCTTAATGCGAATTAAAAATGGCCGAAATTGCCTGATACCATTCCTTTCATTTGTATCAGCCTTCAATGGCCAAGTTATTATTGAAAAATAATCCATGCTTTCTCACCGTGGAAATCACTTTGTCCTTCAGTTGGCCTATAATTTCTGTTTATCAATTTTCCTTATTCGGTTTATTTTCTCACGTATTCTGCAACTAGGCTCATTACTACACTACGATTGAATAAGGGTTTGTGGATTGAAGACTAAACAGCTGGGGGTACCTTGAACCTGATCTAGGAAACATCCAGTCCGTTCATTGAACTGCCCAACCACTGGATACCACACCATCCAAAACTTCAGAAATATTGGTAAAATTACAATTAATAATGAAAAACATCCATTTTGAATAAAGGTTCACATATTTCAACTATGTTCAACAATTAATTGGCAGAAAAATACAAACCTTTTGATAGAATAATTATTTAGACGAAAGATTTAATTAAGAAAGACTTCACTAAATATTTAGCCAAACTTAGTGTGGGAATTAAATGAAAGGTTTTCCCTTAGGATTGAGAAGGTACCAAATGTAAGCAAACTAAAAGTGCAAAGAAAACTAAAAGTGCAAGATATGATAAAGATAATGGGATATCAGGCAATCAGGGAGCGGAATGTGATTCCTTCCCCGGGAAGCGAGGCCTGAGACCAATTTAAATTAGTGGATTTAATTACAAAAACTCTCTCCCAAAATTTGAGACAGAAAAAAAGGTCCTAAAACTGCTTGGAAAACCCTTCTCCTAAACTACTTTCCGCTGCCGAAACAGTGAAGAGAAATGTGAAAAATTAGATCGTTTCGCGATGGCCTTTCGTTTTTTCCAGTACAAACTTGTAGCGGTGGAGAGTTGAAAGAGAAAGGGGGAAGTTATGAAAAACAAATTTCGTTTCTCGAAAGAAAATTTAGGATGTAGAGTGCGAGTACGCACTCCTATTTATTTGAGAGATTTTTCAGTTCTCCAGTTTGTTGAAATTTTGGCCCCCTTAACCTTATGCCTCAATATTTTTTTTCTTCCGCAAAGTATTTATCTTAAGCTCATTTTTAAAAGTATTGCAAATTCCATTGTCATAAATATGTAGTACTGAGCCAATATATGTCAATAAAACGTTACATAATAGAATGAAATTGTAGCAATCACAGCAAACAATTTTGTACTTTTCAAATGTTTTTGTTTTCTTACAACTCGTATTTTAGGCCAAAATTTATCTATGTTATGAGTAGCAAAAGATAACCATTGACTAAGTCACCTATAAAATATCTTGTTAGAATGATAAAATTGAAATAAAATACTTTTGTTATAATTATATTATTTGTTTTTCATTTTTTCATAGATCTGCTTCTTTTGGGAGCCGTGGGCACGGGAAGTGAACATGATACAGGTAACAACGTTGCTAAAGGTTAAATCAATTACTTTTTAGTTAATATGTGTTATCAAAGAAAAAATAAATTCTCTTAAAGCTTTAAGGGCAAAAACCATATTTGGGCTTCTATAATTGATCACTATGAATGCCTACATCATCTTAAAAATCTTAATCAAAACAAGGTCCTTGGAGTTTGAAAATTTCACTGATGATAAATTATTCCACACCAATTCCAATTTTTTCTAGAAGGTTTGTCATGATTAAGTTCAACTTTAAGACACATGTTACAACAACTAAGAGGAGCTTAACAATTGCATTTGAAATATTACGCAAACAGATCCTAAATCAGGAATTCCTTCACACAGTAGCAGACAAACCACCTTGACTGAAATAAGGTACTCTCACAGCTTGAGGGCCTATAGTGTATTCACTACTTTTTAAAATAAAAAGCAAAAGTGGCCACTTGGAAAATAAAAGTATACTTCATACCTTATCTTACGATATTTTTTTATAAAATATCTATGACAGACTCCACTTCTTTTTGCGGATCACGAGTTACATTAAACGTCACATCTAAGTTTCCCTCGAATGAGTACAAATAGGTTGGTTATGACAAAGTAGGTGGGTTTGGTGAAGAAAATTGAATTTTTTTACAAGACAATTAAAAAAATGGTCAAATAAAAATCTATCAAATAGGAATTATGTAAAGGGGTAGAAGCTTTAGATGTGTCTGAAACATTAAAAATAGAAAACTATGAAAACCTGAAAAAGAGTGTTTCGCGTTGAAAATAAAATGCGCCAAGATTATCTATGAACGGTCAATAAAAGTAGAATAAATAAACTAAATGAAATGAGCATAACTGATGAAAATAAACGGAAATATAGAATAAGAGAGAGGGCGCTAAAATGAAAAGGCGTAGTTTTAAGGAAGAAAGGGGGAGAAAATGGACGCACAAAAGAAAAACAATAAAAAGTTATGAAGGAGGAGCGACAAAAGAGGACGATGTTTCTTTCAATAACAGCACCGTAACTCACTTTATGGTCTGTTCCGTAACTCAACGATCGCCTATAAACTGAACAACCAAAGAATATACAATTACGCAGAGTCGTTCACGGAATTTTTGACGCCAAAAGAATTAGTTTGCTTCCCTCCTTCGCTATAGGTGACAGAAAATCTACTTTCCTGTTCATTTTGATGTACCTAATGTTATTTAATTATTAAAGTTTTTGTAAAGAGTCTATAAACCTAATTACGATTATATCTTGCTATTTCTGTTTTCAACTTCCCTTTCCCCCTCATGATCTCACAAAGTTGTAGCGCCAAAACTATTACATTAATACTATCTTTTGGGATAAAATTGATTTAAGACGGGAGAAGAGCCCTTTCTCACTCAGAGATCGTAGTCACTGTAATTGCGAGAGGATATTTAGCATCCAATGTCCTATTTTCCATCCAATGAAAAAGATCTTCAAAAACTCGATTATTCAATCGAATAGAAAAAATGCACTTAATAAATCGGAGTATTTAGGGCTCTGCGTCTATCCATACCGTAATGGAAATCTCAACTATACTGCTAAAACATTTTTAGTAAAGTCTATCGTACTTTTGAAAGAGTGTAATACTATTCATTCAGTAGTAGTCTTATTTTTACCATTAGATCTAGTATACCGGTTATACATTGTCTATGGATGGTCTCTAAAAGTATTGCACGCATTTCGGGACTTCTAAATAACTTCCAAAAGACACATACATCTTTTGCCTTATGTGGTTTTCTTACTTAGTCCATGGTACCCCTCTTTAAGCCGTCACATTTGTTTCCTCTCCCTATACCGCTTCCCCAACATTCTTTCTCCGACCATGCCCTTCAAAATCCTTCCTATCTCTCCCATCCGCTTTTTATGTCTACTTCGATTTTTCCCAACGACTTACTTACTCTATTCCTCCTTATGCTTCGTTTAACCTAAAAAAATGTAAAAAAACATAAAAAGTGTAATTTTACTGAAGATTCTTTACTGAAATTCAGCCCTGGATTGTTCGACAGAGGGGTTTAACCATGAATATACATTCATGTGTATATTCATGGGTTTAACAATAGGCTATATCTTAATAGTATTTTTTTAATATCACAAATTCATATGATACTGTGCATCATAACTTACTTTTTGATACAGTGGGAATCAGGTATCAGAAGTAGGCTTCAACTGGTTTAATAGCTATTGTAGTGAAATGTTTCATAGTGGCAGGTTTGAAATGTGCTATAGTCCATTAAAACCTATTGGTATTTCAGGGTTCAGCACTTGAACCAGTATTATTTCTCATTATGTAAACAATTTACATTCTGGTATATTCAATGGTTCATCTTCATATTCATGCGTATTAGTTAAAGGAATAGGACTAATTCCGTTGGTTCTTTATTTTTGATGTAGCAATTACCTACAAAGCGAAAACAAGAGGCAGTATTTGTTTGAAGATCAATCGAGTATAGAGAGTCGAGAAATATGAACTATTTAGGGCTTGATGTTGATGAAAACCTTAGTTGGAAAGTAAATTTGTAGAATTTTAGAAACCATATGATCTTACCACTCAAAAAATTCTAATACTTAAAATACATGCGTACAAACTTCTCTTGAATTATGTTTACGATTCAATTATTAATTCAAAGCTATAGCATGGCCTATTTTGTCGGGACCGAAAATGTATTTCAATCTTATATCCCGTCACAACATGTTAGTACCTATAGTTGTACATATAGTATACCAAATCCGTCTGCTATGCTAATAACACAATAATAGTAAAAAAAGTACATCTTTTTCGAAAGATTCCGGAATGGAAGTATTTATATGAAGTTTAATCAATATTGTTAAACTTCCTTTAAACGAGAACATATAATAATGAACACGACCTGTCAACACCGTCAATGTTTCTCCACCCTTTCACAGCTTCGGAGATTCAAACGTCCCAGCATCCTAATCCTGTTTTTATCTTTGGTACTAATAAATATTTGTTATTAAACAAATAAAATGGCATACAACCGGCGTACCCACTGCCAAAATCGAATTAGAATCACCTTATGATCAACATGAGATCGAATGTCCAATTTCCAACAATAGCTTTAAATAAGCATTAACAGGGAAATCGCTGAGTACATGCTTTATATTTGCAGGGATTATTTTTCTGACTGCGTGTGCTCTCTTTCCCGACCGAATCGTGTACAAGGTCACTCGTAAAAGTGGCTACCGGGACAAATTCGTTCCCTACTCCTCGGACAGTAAGTTGATTCGGCTTTTCATTCGGAGAACAGCAATAAGTGCCCTGTTTTCAGCCGAATATTTTACTCTCAATCCTTTGGGATTATCCCCCGACCACTGTAGTCTTCGCCCCACTTCAAATCTGCCCTCCCAACTGTCCCCTCCGCCGCCAAAAACAGCAGCGCACTCCCAATCGCCCGAAGCGCGCGGCCTTGAAAGACGATCTATGGGCCTCCGCACAATCGTCCCCGTCTGATCGCGTCAAAGCGCACCCATTTTATTCTCGCACCCCATCCGGCCCCCCACGAACCATTTCGAATCGAAAAGCCTTCCCCCACCCCATGGGCGCGTTGGTGTGGGTGGTGGCACTGGGATGAGGGATGGACCGGGGAGGGGAGTGGAGGGGGGGGGGAGAAGGGGTGCGGAGTCCGAGGAAAAAATTGGTGGCGAGGAGCCAAAATTCCGCTCCCACCCTGCACCCTCGCTGCTCCCCAAGCCTACCGCACGCTGTGGGGTGAGACTGGGTCGGCCACCCACGCAGCAACGCCTGCGGTTCCTCTCCCACTCTCGCCCCCTTCCTCTCCTCCCCAACCCCCCCGCAACCACACGCTTCACCCTCTGCCATGAGGTCACGTCTACATCTGAATATTACCCTTCTCCCTCCGAGCTAAAATGCTCACGATTCTGTTCGTTTAGTTCAAACGGCAATGTGCTGTTTACATAATCGAAATTTAGACTCAAAGGTTTTTAAGAAAAAAATTTAGTTTAAAAACTGACTCGAACATGCGTTAGTGATTAATTAAGTTCCAAATTTTGTGTTTTAATTGTTTATCTCCATTTCAAATATTGCCTAAATACCCTGATACGGCATTACTCCCTATCCTCATATTGTTTTCAAAAGTGTACCATTATTTGCTTGGTGCGAAAAATGATACATATGCGTAGAGGAATCCAGGAACACACTGCTTAAAAAAAGCTGAAATCGATAAGGCTTCAACTTTCCTTGAGCAAATGTATAATTTGAAACTGCCTCTCGGTGGGAGAACCTATTCTGTTTTTGCAGGCATTTTAGTGTCAATATAATGGTTTTTATTTTCATATCCTGGCGGTACGTGACCATCGTTACCATTGGAGGCTAAGAGTGAAATTGAATACAGAACTACAAGGAGAAATACTAGGCGAAGGGAAAAATCCAGTTCCATTCCAAAATATTCTCGGATGCATCGATTTTGCTCACACAGCTGTGATTTTTGCTAGCCGGCTTTACTCTTGAAATAGGCGCTAAAGCCCTTATGATATTTTTTTCCGAAAGAGTCCACATTAGCTCTGAAAACGCACTCGTACTATTCGGTGGATTCGCTTTCCATCGTCCATACACCATGGCGTTGCCAAGCAATGCGGACCGTGATTCAATTTTCGGAAGTCTGCGTCGTCTCTTTACTCATTTCCATAAATCGCTATCATTGATACCGTTGAAACAAAATAAAACCAATTCCGTAGAATCAATTATAGGTATTGCATCTTTTCCTTATTTCCAAAAGGTCCAGATAAGCGCCAGTACACTTTTCAGGGTGTCAAAAATTGATAAAACCTCTATTCTATTCTGGACATAATTATTACATAAATGAACTTCAATGGACCTATAAACTTGTATAAAATAATTGTAAGGGAAAAATATTGTTCTTAGAGTGATAAATTAAGCGATTTGAAAATCATTTGCATCAAGTCAATATTCAGGTAAATATTTATAACGGACTCACAGATCTACATATTACCCTTCAATCCACGACGAGGGCGCGTGTCAGCAGGTGTTAGGTCATTGGCCAGTTCTACACATGTGTACATGTGTCATGACCTCAAAAAAAATAAAATAAAAATTCGACATTGCAATAAAATTTTAATATGAGTAGTAGCCATTGGGGATATAATTTACGAGCAATGTATCAAATGTGTTATGCATCACAATGCATGATAGTGCCAACGACTTATATGAGCAATATGAGGTGTATTCGCTTCTCATCGTTGATCACATTCATCGTGGTGACGCCAAGAAATTCGGGCCGCGTTTCAATATTCCCAAGTTTGGGGCGTCCCTATTCTTATTTCCATAAATAGTCATCACTGATACCGTTGAAGCAAAATACAGCCCATACCGTTGAAGCAAAACCATAGTTTATTTTTCCAATACTTTTTAACTTAATAAAGATAATATGCTACATGCATTCATTAAATTGATGACCAATAAACTGTAACGTCACGTAACTGTCACTAGAGCCTTATTTTAGTTTTTCGTGGCAAAATTTCCAAGCTCACGGTTGTGTGTTGGTGATTCGATTACGATAGCTAGGACAATACCACGTTCTGGGTTTTAGTTCTCTTTAGCTGATGTTCTCTGAGACTCCATCCGAGACACCGAAATTATCCCTATCCTTGAGTGCTTTCCAAGAAAGGAAATGGGAGTTTGGGATAAACCTCGAATTTGAGGAGAATCGTAGAAAAGACGATTGAACTCAAATTTCACACACACACCTCCACTTGCTCTTATATGATCATATTGTCGTTTTTTCGACAAAACAGCTATTAGAGGCAATCAGAATTTTATCAGCATGACTTAGCAAAACGATATCATGAAGCTCTGAAGATTTAAATGCTTAAAATCCAAGATTTTCATTATACGCATTTGTCATAATTATATTTTACGAGCGGATTATTTAAAATCACGTAGGGTGGTTCATGCATCCCTTGGAATGTTTGGAATCAACTTGAGCCCACATAAACTATGATTACGACCCGGGAAAACACGACCCCACAAAATAAACATTTTAATACCGCACATTCACATTTGCTTCCCAATGGAATGCCAACTGGACGTGGCGGAAGGGCTTTGCGTGCTCTGATGACCCCTAGGACTGTGCTGGAGGGAAAAATGTTGATTGTTTCTGGTAAGGGCTACCCACTCTTGATGGATTGAAGGGTACGAGCCAGATAAAAGGTAGTCCACGCAGTGCCTGTTCCTCAGAGTGGCTGCCGCTAAGGCGTCTGACCTTAGTGGTTCGGATGTTTAAAGTGATGAGTGAAGTGACGTGAAAACACAATATTGAGGAAGGCAACGGAAACCTACTTAATTATTTATCCATCACACGAAATTATGAAGGAGGAAGAAGTACTAGATATGGCTTATACGAGGTGTGCTAAAAAAATAACGGGAATTTTTTTAATTTCGCGGGCTTTATAATTCCGATTTTCAATAATGATTGAATTGATGAAAGTGGTCGTACTGTCAATAAGGTATACTACCTGGAAGTTATGCGCCATTTGCGTGAAGAAATTCTACGAAAACGCCCAGAATTGTGGCAAAACAACTCGCGGAAATTGCACCCCGATAATTCACCCGCTCACACCTCCCTTCTTATTCGTGATTTTTTGTTCAAAAAACAAACCGTTTATTTGGCCTCAGCCACCGTATTCGGCGGACATACTGACCCCTGTGACTACCTTTTATTCCGAAGCTGAAGAAAACCAATGAAAGGACGACGTTTTGCCGCCATTGATGTCATAGAAACAGAATCGCCGAAGGAGCTGAACTCTATACAGAAAAGTGAGTTCCAGAAGTGCTTCCAAGATTGGAAAAAAACGCTGGCGCAAGTATATTATATCTAAGGGGGATTACTTTGAAGGGGAAAAAAGTGATGTTGATTAATAAATAAATATTCTTTAAGAAAAAGGAAAATTCCCGTTATTTTTTTAACACTCCTCGTATAGGGGAAGAAAGAAGATTTTTGAGAGAAATTCGATGAAGGCAGGGAAAGCGAATGCCGTGCACATTGAGTGGCAATGGAATGTTGATGATTTTGATGAAGGGGACAATGTTGACTTAGCGATATACAAGTGAGAGAGGAAGGAAGGAATTAGGAATATTTGGGAACGAAAAATGGTAGAAAATATAAAGATTTAAAAATTATTTATTTTAAAATGTGCCTTTAGGGTATATTGTACCTCTTTAAGCGGGGCTTATTGTTAGAAGAGCAGCAGTACCTGGGCCCATCAAGAACTTACCTTGGCTGGTAGACTACTGCCAATGATTTACATTCCGCATATTTTGGAGTAAACCTAGGAAGGATTTCTAGAGTGAAATGCTAGATGCGACATAATTAGTATGTCTCATCAACTGTCTTCATCATATTCGTAAGTAGATTGGCATATAATCTTTGCCACGCCTCCATCGAATTAATTGTGCAATCAATTGTTAAAATAAATTTGTACGATTGTGGCGATAGCGGGGGAGTGGTTTTCGAGTGAGTAGAGTGCTGGGCTACTAATCGGAAAGCCCGGATTCGATTGCAGGGAAATTGAGGATTCCTGGGAAACCTCAGGTGGTACAGAGAAAGGAACCGCCCCCCCTCCCCTGTTGTGTGAATTTCATACGCCGCCCAGGGGCCAATTTCAACAAACTAACCTTGGGGCTGATTACTGTGGTTGGTAGCATTATTAACGGCCTGGCACTCGGTAGAGACCTATTTAAAAAAATGAGTATTGTTCAAGTGACACAGTTTGTACTCTCTCCACAAATTTATAGTAAAATAAGTAGCACACATTTCAACGACATGGAGTCATCATTAGGCAACATAGGCGTTGAAACGTTCGTTGTGCATTTTATAATAAATTAGTGGACTTGGCGAGCAGTGTTTCTTGATTTTATAAAATGCTGCTCAACCACGTCACGTCTATTCAACAACGGACATGGTTGAATAAAGCATTGTAATTTACAATCTTGAATTTAAATCGTGACCTTGAATTGTTGAGGGATATAACCTTGTCCTACACGTAATCTCGGGCTGGCCGGCATGAAAATGCGTTGATGTAGAGCCATTGACTGGTCGAGATACATTTTCACCGACCCTCTTTGAGGAAATACTGTAAACGGCCCTACGCCCGGGCCGTAATATTTCCCGTCTCCTGCCCAACCCTCCCTCTGTGGGTGTCTACCCCTTATTCCCTCTCCCATGGAGCCGAAGTCGCAGAGTCCTCGCTCCATCCCACGCCGATCTGCACAAGTATTACCTCCCCGCCCCGGACTCCTTCCTCTCCATTTCCCAGGGTCCTTTCCTGAACCCCTTCAGCCAGCTCCTCACCCCTTCCGACGTCTCCGTAACCGTCTCGCTGGCGGAGGCGCCTCCGAACCCCCTCCCCCGGAATCCCATTCCCGTAGCCTAGAAATCATTCGGGGGCCCCTCCGCTTCCCACCCTATCCGGCCGAAAAAAATTATAAGAAGATCCCATCCTCCCCAGCCCCGTGAAGTAAACGGGGTGAATGTATCCGACACTCCCTTTCCTCTCCCCTCCCCCTACCGTAGACACATACCTCCCCATAACGATTCCGACCAATCTTTCTCCCTCCCACCCCATCCCCTTTATCTCCCAACCACGATGCATCCATTCCCCTTCTCACACCCCTTTTCCCCCTCCTGCATCACTCACCCCCGGCGTCTCCCGCAACCCACCCCCTCTGCGTTTAGGCAGCGACGGAGCGGTTCCCGGGGCCGGTCCCTTCGCCTCCCGGTTCGGGGGAGGGATATATAGGGGATGAGAGGTTGACTAGTGGGCGGACTGGCGAGGGGGTGGAATGGAACAAACGGAGGAGGGAGCGGGAGAGAGAGAATTGGAGGGGAGAATGGGGTTGGGAAGGGAATGGCGGGGTGCCACCCCACTCCCCCACGATAGGCGCCATGCCCGGGTACGGCGCCAGGGAGGCGGTGAGGGGGGGTTGGGGGTTGGTGGGAATTTAGGGGGAGAGGGCGATGGTGTGTTCGTGGGGGGGGACGGAGAGGGAGGGAGACTTAGACCGTCCGTCTGGGACACTTCATCTTCCTGCCTCTTCTTGTCCCCTTCTCCATCCACTCTCTGATTC
>LYUA01000204.1:178928-190394 GCA_002093875.1 Calopteryx splendens | reverse complement strand
ACTAATTTCGAGGAGGAGACGCGGACGGGCCTAGGTTCACGGTGCCCCACTCCCTCCCTTCCACTCCGGGGCCGTCGCGGGAGGGAGGGACACGGCCCGCTTTGTCGCCCCGGCTTTATCAAATGCATCTCCCCCTGCAACTCCTCTCATCGCGGAAGCATGGATCCGCATAATGTTTCCTTCAGGAAGCCAAGGGACGTCGAGGAGGCGTCGTTCCCCTCACCTCTCCCGCCCGCCGACTCCTCCTCCGCAACATCTCTCCTAATTAGCGTTTTTAACCCGCCAGAGGGAGGAACACGAATCATCGCTGCTCCCGCTCGCGCATGTCCCCCCTCCCCTCTTTCATAATGAAGACGGACGCTTCGTTAACGGCGATGGCCATTTGCCACACATTCTCTCTCGCCTCACGAGAAAGAAGCGGGGATGATTTCCACTAAAGGAGGGCAAGGGGAAGGAGAAAGGAAATCGAGGCGAAGGCGGATTTTATGACGAAAATGGGTAGTTTTGATGGATTCCTCTGCGTGCCGTCCGTCAATATTTACTTGTATGAACTGATGCTCTTAAATGAACTGATGACCTTAAATTAACTGAAGGTGTTTTAAAAAAGTGAATTTTAACGGGCTCCATGCACCGTATAGATAAGTGTAGATACATAATTTTAACGAGCGCAATCTCGAGTAAAATAAACCAAAAAAATTCATGTAAAAAAGCTTTCGAAGTTCACACGAAGTTTACCCTGAAAAAAAGCAGGAATCTTCACAGCGGGAGATATTTCTGAACTAATAGACAGAGAAGAACACGGTGTAACGAAAACAACAAAACATAATAAACACGTGCACTAAAGAATATGCGGCTTGGAGGACTGGATGCTGAAATGCATACCAAGTGACATCTAGCGGCAGAAGTTTGTACTACCACTATTTTGGGCGGAATAGTCAGGTTATAGGCAAGGTCCGTAGAATCTTGGGTTATAGGAAGGTTTGGATAGAATCTCGTACACTGTTGGCCGACTCACATCACTGTCGTTATTTTTGACAGAATGTACTTGGTTTTGTATGCGCAATTCACTTGCAAAATGGCCTTTGCAGAGGTGTTTTCGTTTTTCGTAAAATTTCGTTCGTTACTTTTTTTACAGCATTTAATTTTTTCGTATATTGAGTCGTTCACAAGGTATTCAATATTTTAAATAAATATCGTGTGTAAATAGTACGCGATTTAGATCTGGCCTCCATTTTGACAGTTTTCCAGATTTTTCGGTTTCAATTGTTATCGCGTAATCATATTCATTTCGTTTAGAACGATGTATCTCTATATACCTTTAATTACGCACGGAGCACTGTGAAAAAAATTTGGCAACGCAAAGTTCAGGCACCGCGATTGCCGAGTTGACCCCCCTTTTGTGCATCGAAAATTAAGGTGTTTCACGCTCAAAAAGCCACGTGAACTCGATGCTTCTTCCCAGCTCGACCTTTAATCCGACAGATGAAATAAACTCACCTTGATAGCATCTGCTTCGCTTCGCTCGGTCACCTGCAGGATGAGGGCGGCCAGCATGTTGAATCCTTGACAGTAGCCCACTGCCTTGTTCCACCGCGCGAAACCCAGGAGCACGCGTTTGAGGACCGCCTGGTTGGCCGCGGCACCCTCCGAGCCTCCGCAGAACAGACTGCATCCCGTGCGGTGGAGATCCTGGAGCGGATATGACCAAAGAGACATTTCAAGGCGTGAGTTGAAAACTAGCATTTCTTTTTAAAACGGATAGTGATAACTATGAATACATAGGACAGATAATAAATATAAAAAGAAACACTTGCAGGCTCCACAAGTTTAATGAATAAAAAAAACGGAACGGCGCGTTTTGTTTCGCTTACTGTCGCATTAATCCTGTGCTATAAAATGAAAAGACTCCTCAAATCGAACAACATCGAAGGCACCAACAGTAACTTTTAGCGGATCTCCCTCTGTTGCATATACATATGCGAAAAAGTTCACAATGCAAAAATAATTCGCCTGTACCGGGACTTGAGCCGCGTAAGAGGACGTCTTGGTAGCTTAACTGGCTAAGCACTCGGCCGGAAATCGAGGGACTCGGGTTCGAGTCCCGATTCAGGTGAATGATTTTTGCATTGTGAAATTTTTCGCATATATGTGAAAAGCATCAAAGTGAGCCTAAGAAAACACCACAAGACCTTCGTCTGGAGAATGCCACTTTATGGAAGTGGAACGTAGACTCTGGCACAGATGGAAGAACGAGAATAGAGGGCTTTGAGATGAGGTGCTACAGGAGAACCCTCAAGATATCGTGGGTAGACAGGATAACCTACGAAGAGGTACTACGGAGAGCTGAGGAAGTGCTCTGTCTCTGGAACATAGTGAGAAAGAGAAGTGACTCCTGGATAGGCCACATCTTAAGACATGAGTGACTATTGGCAATGGTATTGGAGGGCTCAATTAAAGGTGCCAATGCAAGAGATAGGCCCAGAAAGGAGTATACAGAATAAATTGTTGAGGATATGGGGTGCCATTCCCACTTGCAGTTAAAGAGATTGGCGCAAGATCGGGAGAAGTAAAACAACTGCTGCAAATCAATCTACGGATTGTTGACCAAAGTAGAAGACAGTTTAGTGAGACGCGGAGGGCCGTTGATTCCTTTACTGAACCTAAGGAAGGTTCTAAGATCTGGATCACCATGGATATAATTAATTTATTCGATGTCACGCATGACTCAATTCAGTTTATTTGGAAATATATATCTATTGAGGCTGGTCACAGTTCAAAGTTAAATCTGAAAAATTAGAAAGTTCGTCGCGGATTCTGGCGTCCATCCGAAAAATTGCTCGGGATTTAATGAACTATGTTTCAGCATTGCCAAAGCTGTAAGAACGTAAAAATATAGTGAAACATCAAAGCATGTGTGATAGTGGAGTGATAAGATCCTGTAAATAATTCTCGATCGGTACCCATATCAAGTGAGGAGGAAAGTAAGACGACATGGAATTTTACCGCTCGACGGAAGTCGGACCATCAGACCAGGGTACACAAGTACATAGGTACGACTCGTACATACATAACCCCTCCGGAAACTGTACGATATCACCATCATATAAATTTAAGAAGACAGAAATTTTTTTGAAGAAGTCCATCGATCAACGGGGAGTGAGAGGTTTCGCGACGTCTTTGTTGCGGAACGAAAAATAATAACCACTTCCGCTCACGCCTCAGTAAACACGGAAAAGTTTGAACATTTTCAAACTATAAAAATTCCAGATTTTCACTGAAGTTAGATCCGCTCGTACCTCGGTCGAGTGAAAGTCTGGACGGATGCTCTAAGTTTTCCAAAGTCCGGGGGACGGAAGGGAGGAAGGAGTTTGGGAGGGAGAGGAAATGCCTTAGATGGGATGGTTGGAAGCCTGCGGAGAGTTCATTTTGATCCGAAGGGGGAAGAAACACACGGTATGCTTAAAGAAATGGGTGAACTCTTTTAGAGAGCGTTTTTTTTTATTTCTGAACCTGAAATTCCCTTACCACTTGCTTGCATGAACGCTCGCGCTTTTGCAAGAAAATCGTTTAAAATATTCAACAATTTGAAAGAATTTTGGACGCAATTGAACCACATTCACATAGTCCATCAGTTACGTATAATTGCGTGTGTATCCATATGAGAACCAAATAACGGGGAGTATTAATGAAAATATTATGCTGGAATAGGACCAGATATCTCTGATGGATCGAGGTGCGCAGCCGTGCTGTGAGAGGGGGCGAAGTGCGGTGGAAGCCCTCCCTTGCGAATGCGATGGTTTTCCGAAGTTTTGCGAGCGTTGTTAGGGCCAGAGGTTGTAAAATATTAAATTGCATTTATAATTACATTATATATAGAACATTGGATTATGTGGTAACTTAGTTCCGTGAAGATAAACAGCCCACATCGCTCGTCCACCCTTCGACTTAGTCGGCACCAGCATGCATAAGAAAGCATTAATTTCCTTCTCCAAGTGAACCCATTTCTCATTTTTTTTAGTCTTTCATAACTACTGCATTGATCTGACCATTTTTCCGATATTTATATTCTTTATTGTCTATCAGAAGTTAATAATTTAAATTCTATTAGCCTAAATAATCAATTCTTCTTTTTGCACTACTGCCCAGTATGAGCCTTGGCCTTCTCTACAATATCTCTCCAGGATTGTCTGATTCTGGCATTTTGCTGCCATCTTTGTACACCCATTGTTTGCAGGACTTCCATGATGTCATCCTTCTATCTTTTCTTTGGTAGTTCTCTTGCCTACCACATAATTTTTCAAAGTCTGTTTAACATTTCTGCTTTCAGTCATTCGTTCAAATTCGTGCTTTTATAAACCGTGCTATATCCTCATTATTTGTTTCTTCATTATGTAAAATTCTCCAATTACCGTTTTCTAAGACCGACCCACATATTTTTATAATAAATAATCGATTAATTTAATAAATATTACTACCGTAGTCTTCTATTTCTTTGCAATGAGATATAGTGTGAAGTACTAGTACATTATGATCAAAGACTTTGCTTAGTATAATACTGAACTTCGCATACCAGTCCATTTTCGTATCCGTATAATCTATAAGGAAAAATGGACATTGTATTGCATTGAGAAGTCTAGGATATCAAAACGTATAAGAGGTATTTCTACGAAAACTACCCAACACTTAAAAATATAGAAATACGCCTTATGAAGAAAGGCATTTATTAGAACAGTTATGATTCGAATATAGATTAAGTATTTGTTGTACGTTAGCAGTCCAGGACAGCAAGTAACTGGGTTAGCTTTTAATTTTGATTAAGATTTTTCAGAAACGCAGACATATGACAAGCATAGATTTTTAAAGCGACTACGGAAGTTTGTTTTATCCATAAGTTATCCATCCATATTAATATCCATATTTCGTCCATATTACCTATAGATACTAATAATGTATAAAACTTACGGGCGATAAAGAGGTTCGCCATTCATCACACAATATGTAACAACTCAGCAGTCGGATTTTTGTGAGAATCACGTTTACTGTAAGTTGACGTGATTCCCACTATCAAATCCGTCAAAAAAGCTCACGGAGTACGTTTTGGAAGGTCATCAAAGATAACAGCAATGAGAGGGGTGATGGGAACTCAAGGTGGATGGGAACTTTGGGTATACATTTCGTTAGAAAAAGTCTCAGGGCATTAGATATGGGGTTTCGTGGTGGGCAAGGTGCGACATGTTGTTGGCCGTTCGCGATCACATTTCCAAGACCCACACCTCACCTCTCAGGCACCAGACGATCGGAGAAAATTGTTTTGATACATAAATGTCAAAAGAGTGTCTAAGCATTCGTCTCTTCAAACAAAATGGGTTTCTTATACATTGATTGATCTGTGCCACCTTCGATGCAGAGATTTGCAGGCACTTGCAGTTTGCGATCCAATCAGAAATAAAATAGACGAGCGTAATGAAATTTGTGGCGAGTTAAAACGATCAGGTATTTTTAAAATTTAAACAAATTTGGGCAAACTTGCCCATTCGAATTTTCTGCCTTCCACTCCTATTATCCGCAGCATGGAAGCAATTCTTTCGAAAATAGAACAGCTGCATTTAACAGTTCTTCTTCCTAAATTGACTTTTTGCTTTCCTGAACTCAACTAATATAGCGAGCATTAGAGTATATGTGCGCCTGATTCATTTTTTTATGATCGCGGAAAATTTTAACAGACAATTATGAAATCCATCCTGGAGGGCGAATAAATTCAAAATTCGCTGAAAAAATTTACTTTGTTCTGCAAACCAGAGTAGATCCCAGAAATTGGATCCTTTCATATTTTACAACTACAAGTACTTTTTTCAAGTTAAAAAAAAATAAAAGTTGAATTTTTCTTCACTACATTCATTTTATGGGCTATGCTTAATTTTCGAACCATTTAATAATTTGCATGCAGTAAGAATGTAATTTGAGTGAGATATTATTCAATAATGATTCGCGTAGGAAAAGGGACTTTTATCGTCAGTCTCTTCTTCGCTCAACTATTCCACACGTAACAACATTATTAAACCACCGTGAATCCTCGTTTGACTGCGCGATCCAAGCTTTGCCCAGGCCTGCCCAAGATTTTTTTCTCTTCCCAGTATTCAAGAATTTGAGGATCGCTGGGCACCAGGACATTGAACGATTGACTTGATTACGCGTCCGGACGCGTGACGGACAGGTTCATCCGTTCAATTCACGGATTTGGAAATTTTAGATTTTCCGACTGTCGCAAGGATGTTACAAGGGTTCGAATGGACCGGTGTCACTGTCTCGATAGCGACACGTCCAAACATCGCTCCATCAAGCATCCCAAATCATAGTGCAACCATCTCCCGATTAAGCATCCCCTCCCTCTCCCGAACCCCTTCCCGCTCCCTCATCTCCAAATCCATCCTGCGCTCATTCCTCAAACACAGTCACATTCACACACACACACACACGCACACACACACACGAACCTTAACGATTTGGATGCCGAGCTCTTCGTCGTCTGGGTGGCGCCATTCGTTGAGGCACATCCGCTCGGCCTTGGACCAGTCTACACCCCGAGACTGCAGGTGCTTCTCGGCCAGGGTGAGCCACAACTGCGTGAACGAGATTGAAATTGGAATTAAAACGAGTACCCAATGTACTGGGAGAAGTCCTGTGGGATAGAAATACATTTCATACGAAATATGTTCCAACAGTGATAGCATATTTAATAAAAATCACAAATAACACATGCGGTGTCCAAAACTTGGGGAATCATCTGCTTACAACCTTTACAAAGGCTTCACGGAATAAAAAAATGATTCAATCAGGAAAAATTCAGATTGAAATTCGTGGCTCCATATTCTCTATGCATATGCAAAAGCCCATTTATAATTTAAATTTATGGTCGTACAATGCTCTCACACAGTGTTATTTTATACATTACACTATCACATGAATTTTGTGAAACGCCTTTCGACTCGTCCGGAAGATAATAGAGAGAGAGGGAGAGAAAGATGAGAGTAAAAGAAAGAGAATGAGCCAGGGAGAGAGAAAGTGTGTGGGGGACGTTAGGCTGCCAGAATTCAAGAGGGGGAGCGAAGTATAAGTGAAAATGGACCACGCGAGAAATGCATTGGATTACTATAAACAATGCATACTATACGTTCGATTAAGGCAAAAAGAAAGAGAAACATGACTTAATGGGGGGTCTACATTATAAGGATGCTATCGCAATGAGCGTGTCATATTTGGTGGGCATGAAGTAACTACATAGTAAGATTATTCGCAATGTGTAGTAATAGTTCAGGAGTGCCAACAACATCAGAGAGAAATACTTATAAGTGCTTTCCGCTATGGAAATTCCACTCCCGATTTACTAATGTAATGGGATTTGAGGCAAGGAAAAAATATATTCTGTTAATCAATGTATTATAGTTAAGTTAACGCAAAACCATCACGGAAAATTGGGGCGGAAAAACCTTTAATTAAATCTATACTTTAATCTATGCATTAATGGAGCAAAGTGATGAAGTAAAAGTATAACAAAAAGTTACAACGAAAAAATAAATGCTGCCGCAATGCTAAAAACATTCCACGTTGCATCGTGACGAAGGGATTTCCATAGCACAAAAAACGGGGTTAGGCAAATTACACCAATGCCACGGAACAAAAACTTTACGAAATTTAGACTGCAATTGCCAGTTTGATTGCCGAGTCCATGAACGCGAGAGGGAATTATGCCTATTAATAAAAAAAATTAACTAATCGCGAACGATTGATTCAACGAAGGATATAATTGTGAGGGCAAAATTTTGTGATGCAAAATAGAAAAGTTTATGAAAAGAGGACAAAAAAGGCAAATGGTACGGTGGATATATTACAGAGGTTAAATGAGTTTTAAATTTAATTACGGGCGTGACTGAATTTCTCAAACAGAGACATTTAATTGCCTCTGAAAGATGGAAAATATGATCACTCCATTGATATTTTACTCATTGAAGCTGATTAAAAAAAATAAATTAATTCTGAAACTCGATCTACTGACTTCACCGAAGATAATAATTCCGGGTCAACTTTTTTTTAACGTCTTCATCGTTTTATTAGGTTTATAAAAGTGGCAGTGCCGTTGAAATGCCGAGCACGATAAAAAGGTTTTTAGAGAAAGGATCGTAATGGATTTTCTCGTCTGAGTGAATTCATGCTCACGGATACGAGAATAAAAAAAACTGTATTTAATCGGAATCCAATTACGAGACTTTGCAGGCATGAATGCCATTGATTTCTATAATTTTTAGGAGAAGAGTGTAAATTCCATCGTGCCTGTCCCAAGGTTTAACTTCATTCTAAAGAAGAGTATACCAAAGCACTCAATCTTCCCAATCATAATTAACTCCATTGATTTAGCATTTATTCGAACTGTTTATTGAATTAAGGCGAGAAGGCGAATAAAAGAAAAAGTAACGTGACTTAGCAACAAGTTTAATTCATAAAGTTTTTATCGCAATGTTCGTGTCACATTCGGAGAGGAAGAGACCCCTTAGTTAAAATAAATTGGAGGACAAGAGTATTACCGCTACAGGGAGTGAATGGAAATGCAAATTCTGAGTGAATAACTATGAATGAGTGAAAACATTGCAAGTTGGGTGATGAATTTTAAAGGAGAAATGAACGTACGATATCCTAATGCCGTTTGAGTAATATATGCGTACAAGCACAGGAAAATCTGCATAATAATAGAAGGAATATATATGGATTTGGAACATGATCTTCATGCTTTAATATTAATGCAAATTTTTTAAATTTACAAATTAATTAGAATGCTGTAATTAAAGGCATGTCAAATCCGCACGCGGCCCTCACAGATTATCGGTGTGGCCCAGCTAATATAACGGTTTGTAAATATCGTGTCATCTTACGCGCCTTACGGACAGGTCCACCACTCTCCCCCACTAATTTTATAATAAATAATTCAAAATGTTTTACGTCAGCCTGCCACTTCCAAATAAATGACTGAAATATTATATTTGAAGTAATTTTTTGTCACTGGTTATTAAAAATTAGATGAATTGGTTAAATATCAACACATTTATAAACGTTTTTTTGCATGCGTGGAAACTGCTGCACTCTCCATCAGCAGAAACTTATCCATGCCTCGCATATGTAGCGCGATTCAATTATAGAATAATCCCAAACGCAATGATCCGCGAAGATGAACGTAAAATTTTGGATTAAACAGGAATGAAAAATTTAATAACGGAACTTTTTCATGGATGAAGAGGGTACCTACTCGCGACAATTGAAATGTGAATGAAAGAGGTTTTTATGAGGTACCTACGAGTGATCAGTGACAAAAATTGTAGGAGAACTATTTTGTAATGAATAATGAAAATTCTATACAAAGAACAGGTTTGAAGAGCATGACAAGAAATGGAGTCCAAGGCAGTACGCGTCTTGCCACGAGGAGCAAGAACGGTAGGATAAGTCAATAAGTGGAATAAGTAGAACTCGTGAGGAAATAAGCCTCCTGTCAGATTCAGAATTACTAATATTAACTTTGGGTCAGTTTTGAAAGTAATCACTGCGAGCAAGGTTTCTCCCGAAGTAGGAAAGATAGTTGCAGAGAAGTGACGGAAAGAAAACATTAATATTTTCACTGTTCATATTTTTTTACTATACTTTTCGAAATAAACCTGCGTTTCTATGAAAATTGATTTTGATGTTTTTCTTTTTCTTGCGGCCCACAAAAACGTATTTATTTGGCCCATGCAATTGCTGTCATTTAAACTGAGTACTGAACAATTAAATTTTAAATCTTTTCTGAAATGGAACAGGAAAGATTAAAACAAGATTAGTATAAACAGCCATTTTTGCATCTTCAATTCCACGTCCAACAAAATGTCGTGAGCATTATAATCATTCAAATAAATAACTCTACTGTCTACTGCTGTTGGCAACTGCCAAAAACATTACATGATATTAATTAATAAACGTCAAATTGGCAGATGAATTCATTTAATTAATAATTATAGAGGGCACATACGATTTGTTTTCATTGTAGGTTGTCTCTTCTGTGGCGACACATCTTTCGTAATATGGGGAACACATTCTCTCATAATGGACTATCAGAGAAGAAATTTTTTCCCAGAAGGAAGAAAACGTATATTTAAGACCAGAAAAAAATACTCCGGTGAACATTCGAGGGGATTTACATTATTTTTTGTGAAGCATCATATATAAATACGTCGAATTACATTCAGACAAAATATTTTTGAAATCCAAAACTCGGTACGAAATTTAAGCTCGCAATCCTTTTAACAGGGTGCTCAATCTAGGAGACATGAAGACTTCCTTTTTTCCATTGAGCACAAATGAATCATAAGGTACAATGGAAAAGTTAAACCAAATCACACTCGGTGGTGTAATCCAGCAGAGTACCTATACCCAAAAGTGACTACATACACTCTTGAGTTCGATCGGTTAAAGAATATGAACGCTTAGGACATTCTTCGTGATTTTACTCACCACAGAACTAAACTTGGGAATTGAGTCAATGAAGTTAAAACATCGTAAAATAAAACAAGACTCCACCCGTCGATTTGAACGCCGACGCTGAGAGCAAAAACAAAAGAACGGAATCGTCGCGGGAGATTAGAGAATGCGACGAGTTTCCGGAGAGCGTAGAGGGATTTTATTTATTTTATGTCTTTGATCTGTGAATAACCCTCACCATGACCCGTTTCCCAGAATTCTTGAGAGATAGATGGATAGACGGATAGATAGGTGGGTAGGTAGAGAGACAAGGAATGAAAAGGAGAGAGGAATGTTTGAGTGCAGGAGGAGAGGGGGAAAGAAGAATGCGGATCGCCTCCCGCTTCCATTTTCAAAACTGCGGCAGTCACACGCGTTTGACCGCAGAATTGGCATTCGCGGCATTGGAGGACGACTCGACGAGAGCGAGGCTCGAGCGTCCGCCCGAGCCCACCCTCCCCCTCTCCCGTCGCAACGGCGGAGATGCAAATTTGGCGCGTCGCGCCGTGTTCATGGCCGCCCGCGGGGATGCAGGGAGCACGGTCGCCCTCCGCTTAGTCGCCGAGGAGAGTAATAGTGGCCTGGGGGAACGGAGTGCGGCCTTCCCCAAGGGAAATTTTTTTTCCCGGCGCGCGCGCGCATCTTCCCGAATATCATGACGAGGGATTGGGTCAACACACTTGCCGTTAAGAGTCGTGCGGACTCCGTCGCAAGTTTATCTTTATAAATGAGCAATTCTTGAACTTTTATTATTGTTATTGGTAATCTACCGGTTAAGGTAGTTTTCTGATGGACACACTACAAAAGTAAACCTTTCTTCATTTTTGCATACTTCCTGCATAACTTAATTCCTAACAACATACCTGATCTTTTCCTCCCTCTCCCTCGCTTGCCCAAAATTCTACCCTCTATCACATTCTTCAGTAATCC
>LYUA01000204.1:86588-99002 GCA_002093875.1 Calopteryx splendens | reverse complement strand
CTAGCCAATTAATTTTATTTTTGACCACATCAGAACGATATAGGTATATTTATACTTGCACAATTATCTTTGGCACGAAATTTACAAATTCTGGATTGTTCTGCTTCGTGGTTTAACTTAAAAGACAGCAAATTTTAAATAATACCAAAGTAATTAAAAGAATATCTATAAAATACGAAAATTATAAAAAGAAGGAATGACGTGTTTTGTATTTTGCTGCCATCTATTGACAAATCAGAGGAACTTCGTAGTAAAGACCAAGTGTTTCGCGGGAGACAGTAAATACCGTATGCGCTAGTGGTAAATATGTCACGATTTGAGTTCCCGTTCTAAAACATAGGCAATCCTTTTTACTATTGAGTTTACGAATCCTGGTTAAACTCATAAAATGAACACACGCACTCAATCATACGGGGAAAAAGCTGAATCGAAGAGGTGCGAGGATTTAGATTCGGAGAAGAGGCGCCACTTCCCGGGTGTCCGTCCTACCTCCTCATCCTCCAATACGCGGGCCGAGCGCAACTTATTTAACACCATTCATTCGCCCCAAAAAACCTCGATGAGGAAACTCAAGTAAAATGTCAGAAAATGCCATTAAGGAGATTAGAAGTCCAACGCATGCGCTCCTATTGCGCTCCTATCTCTTGATAGCTCTACTACCCCTTGATACCAGCATCCTGTATTAAAATATCCATGGTTTGGTGCCTATGATACGTATCCTCAGTTATTATCGGTACCTAGGTACCGTCACCAACCCCTAAAACTACTATTGATCCAACATAACGTTCCAAAGGCATTGCGATACATGTTTTTCCATCACTAATTTCACTACTTTGTTAATAATAGCTTCCAAGAGATGTTTAGCAAGAAAAACAAGATATTATCTTAGGATAATCATCTTCCCTAGTGCAGACAGCGCAAAATCTAATGAGTAGAAAAAAATATAGTTTTGTGGTTCGAAAAATTGTGCAAAATCAGTGATAATTCACAAATGCAACACCAATAATTAGTATAAACCAGATGAAATTCTCAGTAAATCAACATTCCCTTCAAATTTCTCCCAGTTTAAATAAAATTGGAAGAGGATTGATGGCGAGAATAAGAATTTTTTTCGTTTTGTGGCACACAAGGATAATAAATAATAACATTTTCTGGGCGGAATTTTTAAGTTTGGATCGTTCCTCTCAGCCGAAGGCAGAAGGGCGCCAAATAAAACGCCATTCTCAACGCTCCTTTGCCAAATCTGCTAACGCATTAACATATTTTCTAAGCGGAGGGCTTGAAGGGACCCTTTTCAGCCAGGGTCCACAAAAGAAACTCACTTCATGACGCAGCGCTGGTGAGGAATGTACAATGACAACAAAATAGTCCCCAAACGAGGAACTCCTCATGAATGGCTTGCAGACAGATGTGTTCATTTTCAAGTATGCGCTGCTAAGAAGACTGAAGAACTTTGAGAGCTTTAGGGAATTTACTGGAAAAGCAAGAAAATTTCGGACAAACCAGATACATTAGAGAATGGTAGGGTTATTTTTAAGCTTATGAGCATGGATACATTTGACTAAATTTTTAGGTCAGGACTGAGGAAAAAAAGGAACAGAAGGGACAAACGAAATGAATTTTGAGAGTAGTCAAAACATTATTTACACGCGAATACACACACTGGGCCATACTACAGTGACCCCCTACTCCTGTCCTTCTTGCAGACCAACCAAAAGTCACTTGTTTGTGTTTTTTCATGCTCTGTGGTCTAGAGTTGTGCCAGGGACGTTTGTAATTGTATGATTCTTTTCCAGTAATGATCTTAACTGCAAAGAAATCTCGGCTCTGTGTCTCATCAAGCTAATTACGAAAATATTCTCTGATACGCCTAAATCCTCGAGACGAAAGAGCGTTTCCCTACATTTGAAAAGAGAGCATGTTTTCCATTTAGGCTTTTGCAGCGAATGCTGAAATGGCGCGTTTTCTTTTTTTTCTGGATCCGGGTAAATCAAGTAAACTGCGAGGAATGACGCGTGTGAGACACGTTTTGGATCCCCTTTTGCCTCTGATTTGCAAACAGAATGAGGGCATTAGCATTAGGGTAAAGGCATGGATATCAAAAGCGTAGGAAGCATTACGGTGGAGAACCCTTGTTGATCCTTCTGTCGTCATCTCCCTCTGAAATTAAAAGAAAATCTTCTCTCGTGTTCCTACTTACTTCGGCTTGGCCTCGTTTCACTTGTTTCCCCAACCAAATATTTATTTAGTCATATTTTTCCGACTCAGAGATGCCTGCTCCTGTGAAGTTAATGTTTAATTTATCCCTGCGTAGTAGATCAATGGGAATAACCGTTGTTTACCAGCGCATGCTCATTTTGCAATATGTTTGTATCGGTTGATTGCAAATCTATTAAATTACTCGAAAAGGTAGCTGCTGAAGTCGTTTTTTACTTTTTTCTATACCTTAACAACATTCTTTTACTTAATTTATTCTCCAAAAGAATAACTAAAATATATCAATTAATTTTGCAATGTTTTAAAAGTATATACATGCATAAGCATACATTTTATATACGTATGAATAAGCGGTTTACTTAAGCCAATGCATAATAAATTACGTAACCTAAACTGAGGAAATGATGGAATGTTTTAAAGGGATTGTTCAAAACTGTTAATACTTGAGTGCATTATTTATGGGTATTTCCATTCAAACAGAAATCAAGCGGAATATTTTTTAGAAGATATGAGTGTAGAGCTCAGGCCGAACTAAGCTCAATAGCGTGTAAAACTCACTCATTTCGGATAAGGGGGGCCCCGTGATGTAATTAAGTAATTAAATGAATATCAATCAATCAAGCACCAAAGTTCTAGCGACCAGAAAACCGCACCGCTTTTTTTAGATGGAGTTATTCAAAGTGTTTTCCCGGGTTTCGAACATGGAACCCTCAGGTCAGTAACCGAACGCCCTGGCTGCTGAGCTTCCTCTGCGCTTCCCTGTATATAGAGATGGAAAATATAGTTTTTGGCAAAGAGTCGCGTCGTGAAGACGTAAGTGTGGAAAAGGTATTGCGAAAGAGCGACTACCAAAAATTTAAATATCATTATAGTACAATTTGAATAATATCAGTAACAGGTCGCTTGATTTAATAACATGCTCCTCATTGAAACTGGTCAAGGCTCAAGGTGACAGCTAAGCTATTCAATAAAGGTTTCTCAAATAAATTTTTCCAATGCTGAAAAACGTTCGTGACGATAATTAATTCTTTTAGGTGTACATTACATGATCACAAAAATTTTAAATCAATGAGAAATAATTTTAAGGTAAAAGTGATGCTGTTAGGAGGTATACATTTCGCGTTCCATTCTGCAGATAATGAGGCGATGACAAAATATCCAGTATTTACGAGGGAAATGAAAATTGATAAGCGGCAACGAGACTAATAAAGCTGATTAAAAAATTAGGGGAATGAGGATCAAGAGACTTAAGCTCAAATTTGACGCTTTGAGAGATGCTATAAAATTAAATTAATCCTGCCATATGAGAAGAAATTCGACTAATGAAAAATAATAGTTTAAAAGTCTACGACAATTGGTACTCTGCGTGTCATACATGGACTTCATTACTATGTAAAATAGTCTTCTTCCGCACTCTAACGTAAGAAAGATATCCCCTTATATTGCTATTAACTACTTGTTTTAAAGGTAGGATTAGAGAGAGTAAGAAAGAAGGGATAAGAAAATAACCATCACTTAGAAGTAGTTCGTGCGCGAAACATTTGATGCTACATCAATAGATCAGGCGGTGTAAATTAAACAAAATATTAAACGAGGACGAGTACGCACTTTCACGCACAGAAGTGAACAAATTCGCTAGAAATGCCAATCTACATTTCCCTTCTGAGACAAACTTTTATAGCTTTTAATGGCTCACGTTCTTGTCCTCCTCAGCCATTTTTCATCGCGGATTAAGAAGCTTATGTGAGCACAAGGCTGCTTTGATTGTCCCGGAACTAATTACCCTGGTAGTTATTACAACCAGAGTCATAAAGTGTAATTATCTCTTGGCTTAGCGGCGAACGGAAGGAAATACATGAATTGTCAGAGATGCAAATCAGACTACGGCTCGGTAGGCGGGAATGAGATATCCGTGGGCAAAATAAAGTGAACATGGAGAGGGATTGAACGCGAGTTGTGTAGTGGAGACAAGAGTAAAGAAAGACATCAAGGGGGTTTTAAATGAGCATATTGGAGACGACGTACGAGGAAAGAAATGGACTTGCGCCAGATGGACAGTAAGCGAAACAAATTAAGAAATATGGGTGAGGAAAGCGAGGATTTTCAGTTAGGGAAGCGATTTAACCTAGATAGATTTAGCTTCGAAAAGAAACGTAATTTAAGAAAAATGAAAAAAGAAAATTTGGCAGGCGCAGTTTTTGCATGCCACACTCCCAAATTTTAACACTGCCGCGTCCAAATTCATGGATTCACGCTGCCTTTATGCTCGCCTCGAAGTGAGGAAGCCATCTTGGAAGTTGTCCGAACTACCGGTGGTGCGAATCACTATTATAACAGAAATTTTCCGGAGCAATCTCTCCTGCCTAATCCATTATATTCCGGAAATTTTCCGCTTTCCATGGAAACCCATTTTAAAAAACCCTTCCAGGGAGATGAGGTAGGGTATAATTATGATGCCCCCGAAGGATTGAAGCAATAATTAGTCACCGAATTCAGTATCTACCTGTTGACGTCAGAAAAGACAGCAATGAGTGCAACCTTTTGCGACGCCATCTTGGAGTTTTTATTCTCATATTTCTTAGCGTTTTATTTGGTACGCAAAATACAGTATCATTGCGATAATTACCATGGTGCTATATCGCCAAAAGCAAATTCTGTGCTTCATTTGTTCAGTAGTGGAGCTCTTCTATTCTCTTCGACGACGAGTGTCGACACCATAGATCTCGTCCAAATTTGTCCACCCTTTAGTCATCATGACAAACGGAACATGTCTAATGTGTTCGTACAGGGGTTGCAATTGTTCAATAATTGCTATTGTGTTCAGACACTATTCGCAGCTAAAGAACTTATAAATTGAATAGGAGCAGTCTGTCGCCGGAGACGTCTAGCTCCAAGGATAGTTTAGGAACTAATGAAAAGTTCTCCCCGATATTATTAAATATACTAATATTCCATCGGCGGTTGAAGATTATTGGATTTTCTTGGTGTGACGAAAATGTCCAAATATGAACACATTTAATAATTTTATTTCCCCCGTAATCGTGATGCTTGTCCCATTAATAGCTAAGCGTCAACAAAATGCATACGTTTCGTACACCTATCGAGGTGAGGAGCGACCCATCAAAACTTAATTAAAGTCTTCGAAGGGGATGATGAAGTTGAGCAACATTTCGTGCGAGGCCATGCGGAGTGCTCGATTAATTTCGGGATGGGCAAAAGGCAACTCTCGTGGGGCAATGAGGTTTTATGGAAGGCAATATTCGGGAACCGCGAGAGGAAGACGCATTATAACCGAATTTCAAGCATGGAGTTCAAACACGGTGCTTGTTCATTCGGCGGCAGGCGTTATTGCCGTGGCAGAGAGAGAAGATGAAACGGCGACGGGAAAGGCTCAGTCTTTTACGTTCCACGGCAGGGCTTTTAGCCGTAAGAAGAAGGTGTCTGTCGGATTGGCTGACGGGAGGAGGCGGGAGTCAATGGTGTTTGCGGGGCGAGAATGAGCTTATCGGAAAGACGAGGGATTGGGAGAGAGGGGTGGAAGGCAGTAAAATGGATTTACGAAGGGGGATGGGGAAGGCGAGGATAAGACGCGGAGAAATATTCAAGGGATGTGCGAGCATAAAGGTTGAAATGGTGCTCTTCCTTAGGGTACGCGGAATTACCATTGGCAACCAACTTTCTTTACGGGCGAGAGGATAAAGAAAGGAAAGGGGACGACAGTAGCCAACAAACGGCACACGGGGCTCCAAAGTTGTCTCAATCAAATGAAATGGCTACCAAACCACGTTATCTCAATAACCATCGGATGATTTATGCCATTAATTCCAGATCTGCAGTTAATGAAACCCCCATGGGCTTCGAGGTGATATCCACAACAGAAGGTTGGTTTGATAAGTGCGATAATACATCTGCTTAACCTGATTTTTTTTACAAATTGGCATATTAAAGTAATAACTTAAACTATCTTCCAGTCATTTACGACATCATTTTTTCCATTTACGCTATGTTAGATACATTATGGTGGAATTAGCGAAATATCATGCTTTATATTGAAACAGATTAATTAATTGACCAGATGATTTTATCAAACACGGCGCGGGTTTTGTCATGTTAGGGACACAGACATTATGTCGGAATACGTCAAAATGCGGATTCATTTAAATAAAATATTATCTACCACAATGGTTGCGTTTCTCCTAATTAATGTGAACAAATATTTTCCTCAATATGTTCTTCTTTAACCAATACGATAAAATTTAAAGATAAAATAGCTTTACAAAATTGATTTATAAATGTTTCTCTGTTAGTAGTTATCCATAAAAATGGATTTAATTTTAAAGCAGACAGCTTTTAATAATTAATTTTGAAGGGATTCCATTAGGGCTATAATAATATTTCAAATAAAATTTGCCTTATTGGTAAAGAAAATATAGTATTTTATAAAAACACCTGTAATTGCAAGCCGAATATTTATGGAGCTGTAAGATCAATACCTCGAATGAATGCAGGTCTTGGATGATGAATGTTAAATTCTCTTGGTGAAACGAATCCTCGGTGAAACGACTTCTTTTCCAAAAAACAAATTAGTTTTATTATTTGAGTTCTAAATTGGCAAAATGGTTACGCTGAAGACGCTAGCAGAATATTAAGAATTGATTACGAATAGTATACGCTTATTTGAATAGTCTAGCTGAAGACATAAGTGACAAAATGTTAATTAATTTTAAAATAGAAAGGAAAATGTCTTCCTTTAAACGGTGAAGTATTAGGTGGGAGGAGATTTGAAAATAGGACTTCAAATAATAGGCGATGAATGGTGTGCTAGGTGTGCAGTTACGCACATGACTTACAGTAGCTAAACATCGCAAGACATGTATAAAACATAACAGGAGGTAATTACTATAGGGAAATGTTTTGAATATTTTTTCACTGAATACCTAGATGAATTCGAACCGATCATTTGAATGACGAAATAAACTATTCCACAGAAATGGATACAAGGATTGGTCCCGAGGGCAACTCTTTAAACATCACGTTTGAATCGAATAGATCGGTAAATATTTTCAATTTATACGCTACTTCAGTTTCAATGTGATTTACATATTTCAGTGTGTTTACATATCTGTTCAAATCACAGAATACCTGATTTTGATACTGTGTAGTCGCTTAGGCGACGTATAGGTATTTGCCGCATGCGCATCGTAATTTTTTTTAAGGTGCAGATAGATATGCGTTAATTTATTTCTCTTGGAAAATTTAAGTTACTCGAAGATGATGAAGCATTTGCATAAATTTCCGACCTCATTTCCGAGTTCGAATTCACGTCATCACCCACCTGCACTAGCTGCAATGGCAACATAAGGTTTTTCTTCTTTTACGGTATTCTCGATTTAATACTTGGCTGACATATGTAAAAAAAAAGGAATATGTGATGGGCATGCATATGCCCTTCTAACGGTGCACTGCTAACATTTTTACAAACTGAAGAATAACCACGAAGCGGATAATTCCACACCACATTATTTCATGGAAACCCACTTTAAGGCAATGCTCCATAGCTGTATTTAAAACTCAATAATCGAAATACCTTTTCATTTTACCAGAGATACCTAAAATTAAAAAAACAACATCCATTAATACTAAACTATGACACAAAAGTAATCCCCCATAAGTCTCTACGCAGTGGAAAGGTCTGATCCTGAACAAGAAACTAATGATGGAAGGACCATAAATTATAGAAAGAAAAATACTAAGGACAAGATAAATTAAAGTTGGGGAACAACAGACTTCATAACTATGAACGTTTTACACATATTGAGAAAATTATAGAGACTATGCGAGAAAGAAAATTTACATAGTGAGGACATTTCCAAAGTATTAATCCTACTAAACTGACAAAAATACTTTTCAACTTATCGGATGACTGAAAGTGGAAAATACGTGGATCGAAGAAACCGAAAATTATCCCAGAAGACAACCAAAAACATTCGTCACTTAGAAAATATTACAAAATTCAAAATTTTTCGGGAAAAGCCGAAGAAAAGTGGTGAAGTATGGACTGAAGAAAGAAAAGAAAAAATCGAAAGAGAATGGAGATGAGTAATGAAGGGTAAAGAAATTGTGTAAAAAGTTAAAATGAGTGTAGGTTTGAGGTCATACCTACTGAAAGAGAAGTATGGATACAATTAACAAATTAGATCACGAGAATAAACTCCACGCACGTGGAATATTTAATCTATACTAAATCTGCTATGAGATGAGAAAGATAATGAGACAATCTGCCAATTATAAGGTATTTTTTAAGGAGATGCAGATCTTTTTAGATTGATAGTTTCATGAAAAACAGTTGAACAGGGAAAAAATTGTCACTTTATGTTTTATGCAAAAATGTAATGTTTATGTTTTATTGCAAAAATGTAATCATGTCACAAGGAAACTATGAGTGAGACGAGGGCAGTTTTACAGATGCGGTCGATGGGTTAAAACAAGTAGCAATTTGTCTTCCGATGCAAAAAAATATTCTCTATAATACAATTGGATTAAAAAATTGCTTTGATCTCGTCGAGAACGTAGGAAGATATATGAATAAAGAGTATTGATTTATGCGTCTTTTGATGACGATTTGTTATATTATACGGGAAAGCACATTCGGACAGAATTCAATCCCATTCGCCGTTAATGCCTTTGCAGGCGGTATTTCATTGTTCTTTTTTCAGGAAAGGTCACTATTTTTTCTTTAAAAAAACCCTCCTGAGTTATGGTGCTAAACCGTTAAACTCGCGAAGAGTACCCACAAGCAACAACTCTCCATTCCTCGAAATAAAAATGAGCAAGGCCACGGAGGCCGAAATGAATGTATTTTGGAGGAAGGGAAGGCAATCCCCAAACTCTCCGGGGCTATCATACTCCCTAATTCCCGAATATGCATGTGCTCAGCGCTCCAATGTAACTTTCGGAAAATGGGCCACTGGCCACGAAACTTCGGACAATGAGAATGCGGTGAGTTCCACATGTACATGATGCCCTTGCGAGTCACCATTAGAGTATGTGGCGGGGGGTGTTTCACACCAGATTGATGGGCATAATAAAAATTATTCGTTAATTTGAATGTTACTGATAAACGGGAAGGTTAAAAAATTCAAGAGATTGAAGGGAATTCTGCCAACAGCTTTATTTGCACTACATAGCTAAGTATAAAATAGTAATTCACGCATGGAAGACGGGCTGCTAGTAGGGGTTGCGTTAAAGACGATTAAATTGAGGATACTAACTGGGCTTCTTACTAATAATTAATAAAATTTTGTTTTCTGAGCGCTCTCTTTGGCAGTTATTCTAACCCCTTATCGTTCGTGGCAAATATTACATTTTAAACCTATCCGTTCAACAATTTGGGAAGGCAAACGAAAGCATCATCGAATCTTTGGATTTTAGCGTAGAAATAGGAAAATTCTGCTTGGATGGGTTTATTCGGTTTAGCTTTGAATTTATAGGTTATCGATAAACGCCAATGCCACTGAATAGCGTGATTATATAAAAAAAGGCCCTCCAGTGATGATGACGCGACCTTTACGTTCACGGCGACAACCGGTCAAATCGTAAGATGGCCAGAAGAACGCGTGCGTGGCAAACATATTATGAAAATCTTAATACTACAATGCTGTGCAACAAGATAACTAATTTAGAGGGTCACTATCGGTGGGTGAATCTTTCCCTAAATTTAATCAGTCCATCTACCCTTCAATAAAATAATAAAATTTAGAGTAGCTTGGTTCAATATTTTTTTAATTATTTCCTTTCCTTTAACTTTTAATACCTTTAAATCAAGTCCTGCATCTCTCTTAAGCAAAATTATTGCGTTCCTGGAAGGTTCATTTTTGATAGAATTTTCTTGAATAGGGATGTGATTTGGTGTGTTAAGTCCTCCAACTCTCCATTGGCTATTTCATCTTTAAGTCAAGCTTTAAGTCTTTGGCCAAGAAAATCACTTATTCTTTATTTTGGCGATGGAAACTCTCAATCTTGATTTAAATTTCGTTGGACATGTCCGAACATTAAACAGTAACGCTTCAAATGTGGTGCGAATTGGAATAACACTGACAGAACATTTTTTCCTTTCGAAGAGGAATGCAATGATTCCCCATTTCTGGATTATTGATTTCAATCTCTATCAAGCCCTTCTTCATTATATTACTTAACAGGCTTTCCGGCCTTTCCCTCCAGGAGACATGTAGAATACTCGTCGTGGATGCATATGATGACGATTTGATATGTCTTTGTTTGAGATGATGATAACATAGATATCAATCTCACGGCTGTCAGTGAGTTGCCTATTGTATCTGGAGCAGAACTTATTACATTTTAGAGCAAAGGACTACGGATTGGAAGCTGGTAAGGTAGGATAGATGATCCTTTAGACTTCAGATGGAATAATAATTATTTGAAATTCTTAGTTGTACGTCTGGCTCCTCCTCCCGTTTCCCGTCTCCGTCCGTAGAGCAATAATTTTAAATTAAAATTTTTTTAGGAATAAACATCCCTCAAGAAATTCAATTTGTGTCTGAAAAATCAATTAAAAAAAAATATTTTGGCAAACCAATGAATAAATAGTATCGTTCACTTGGTGTCATCTATGGTGACAAAAGTTCTATGAAAAATAGTTTACCCGATTTTGACGTATCTGATTGTTCGTAGTGGTTTTTTCACTCGGCATTGCTAGCCTGGTAGTAATATGGTCATTGGCATTTCAAGTACTGCAAGTACCGACCGCAAGAGAATCTGTGACCGCACATTTTGAATCTTTGAAGTCCACTAAACCTTAACCTGTAAGTTCCATTAAACAAAAAAACTAATATACAACTTTTGGGAACTCGAACTAGATTATTTTGGTTTTGATGTGTGGTAAAATACTCGTTTCAGTGACCCGTTTGGCTATAAAATTGATACTATTCGGAGTGAATGAATAAACCACGATGTTAATTATTGTATGATGAAAATTCAAAATAAATAATGCAATTAAATTAATTTTTAAAATACCTACGAATGCGAAGAATTTAACGTCTCTCAATTTGTTGGAAAGTTTGAAAGAATTTTCTGGAATGGGGTCAAAGTGAAGTTCAGCAGTTTCAAAAAATAAGTTTTAAATTCATATGCTGCAGATACTAGGAGAAGAGGTGGCAGTGATCCGAACTGGAGGGAAATGAGAACCGTCAGATGAAATTCTTTTTGACAGAGGTATTAAGATCGGCCAATTAAATAAAAGAAAGTTGGGGGATATAAAACACATAACTTCAATGAAAATGGATTGATTAATTAAATGTACATCGATACCAGAAATTACTTTCTACGTACTATCAGACAGTATTAACATCCGTCTTTATCATAGGTCCAATCGAGATTCGTAATGAAATAAGCAATTTTGTCACAATATACCTATATACCTTTGAGTCATCACGGTTAAAAGAGTTAATTTAAGCATAAGCAAGTGCACAGAATGCAAATAAACAGAAAACATTGTATTCATGCCTACGCATCCTATTCTTCACCTCACGTAAGAATGCCCAAGCTGAGAAGAGGACAAGATGGTGCAGAAGGACAAGGAGGCTGACGAAATCAATGTAATCTCCACAACTAATAAAATCTTAATAAAGCATTCGACTTTATCCTACAGCTTATGCAATTATTTGTACACAACCGCGGATAAATTGACTGAATTTGGGTTATTTTTAAGATAAAAGGTGACTGCTCTTCGATAAAACGTCGTGTTTTCAGGGAGTTAACCTCTTCCTTCCATAGATAATACGAAGAAGTTTCACGGAGATCCTCACCCCTCGTCCCTGGAAACAACACCCTGCTCACACGAATGAACGGGTGAAAAATAAAAGACTCCCACGCCCACCGCAGTAAAAAGGCGCGCAAGCAGACGTGTTGGATTTAAGGGAGGGCCCTGGAAAGATTCCACTGCCATCGTTCGCCTTCACCCGCAGCACAAATACACGCCCTTCTCTACCGCCCCGCCCCTTTTCGCCGCCTTCTCCCTCAAAACCTCCATTATTCATCCCAGGGCAGAGGACTGACTGGCTGGTTGGTTTGTTCGCTTGGTTGTCAGGAGAACGAGAACGCGGAGATTTGGAGAAGATATGGGAAATGTTCAGAGAGAAGAACAGAGGAAGTGGGGGCATGCGAAGGAGCGCCACCCTC
>LYUA01000204.1:282-13800 GCA_002093875.1 Calopteryx splendens | reverse complement strand
CCCCCCCCTCAGTGACAAACATATCTACCTCCACGTGGGGTGCCATGCTTGGGCTTTCTGTGAGCCAAACATCCTCGGACCTTCGGAAATAAGTATGTTCTCCGAAGAGCGGAAAATTAAACCAAAAATTTATCTCCGTTCCCCTTTTTCTCCCGGGACAAGGTCGTGACGCACGCGGCGTAGCATAACGTCGAGGCCGTCCAAAACCTTTGCAAGGTCAACACGCAGCGGGAATTGTCATTTTCCCATTCCGACGCACGCTGCTTGTGTTTCACGGACCGCTGTTATTTTTGCTTTCAGAGCCAGCGACGTAAATGGGTCAGTGTGTGATATCCCACATTTTGAAAAGATCTATGGGCTTCCCTGAAAAGTAGAAGAAATGTTCGTTTTGTTTCAGTGGGTTACTTATTACGGAAATTGTATTAGTATAGTTTTTTTTGAAGAAGAACGAAGTGTTTGATTGAATTCTTGGTTTGGGGATTAAAAAGAAGAGCGGAAAATTTGGAGGGGTAATTTAAACGTCTGAAAATGGATAATTCTACAATGAAATCATCTTTGGAAAAAAATTAAGAGAGATTACTGAAGCAACCATCCGATTTCATCCCACCAATGAAAAAACGTTCTGATAAATATAATTGAAAAGCATTTTTCATTGAATTTAATAACCCTAAGTGATAAAATGTAAACAAAAATTGAAAACATGAAAGAATTTTTCCCCGTTGCCTCAAAAATGTAGCAACAAAATATCGTAATGTTGCTGAAGTTTTCCTCGCCTTAGTTCTTAACCCTCGTGCAAAACACCATCCTGAAGTTACAATACGCATACACCTGCCACACGACTTTTTGGTAGATCGCGGGGTAGGTATTTTTGTAGATTTATATGTTCGCATAAAGTGATCAGATTAAATGAAAATTGTAGCTGGATATTCGTTCGGTGGGTTCAGAATGCACTTACTGTAAGGATTTTCTCCTTGCTGGACCGTATCAGCATGGACCCTAGTACAGAAATTTATTTTGACGAAAGAAAACACGAAAGCTTTATTTTTAAGAAAATTCGTTCACATCGAGGTCGAAAAATATGCTGCATAACATGGTATTTTAAAATACTATGTCTATTACTAACATAAGGTCTGTAAAAATTACGGAATCGCATAGTCCTCGTCAGCAAGTAGTTGAAATTGGAAAGATATTTTTTAGTAACACGAAAACTTACTTTCGGGTAAATTCAGGACTTATTGTGTGCGCACAAATTCCCACCACTTTTCGAAAAATTTGCCTTTCTTCTTGGCGCATGTGACGATGGAACAAACTTCACGTGGATTCTGGGAAACATCCAACCGTGGGAGTTGAGAAAACACGGGCTCTCTGGAGGTCTGCGGCCGGTTGCTTGCTGCACGAGGGCACAAGGCAATTTCCCGGGACCACCACGCCACACTACACCTAATGTAAACACGGTGTCAAACCCTCGGATGGAGTTAGCCAGTCGAGCGCTCTTCTTGCTTGGTCTGCACCGAGAAGAGGTTTCAATATTTTTTCTTTACTGATTTCAAAATGTATATTAAATTCGCTAGAAAACAGTCGAAGACCACAGGCGTCACATACACATAAATACAAAAAACAACTAAATAATATACACTTTCTTTATTAATTTTTCCGTGCTCTCAGTGACCTTCATCAAAATATGATGGCGAATCTTGCAAGGGCGATCAAAGATAATATTTGAAACTAAGGGAAAGGGAATGATGAAATCATGAATCACAGCGCTACGGACAATTAAAGGCACGATTATTGTGAAAATTTCAACGGTCCGATTCATGATATCAAGGTTTTTGGCCCTAATAGTAAACAATTCAGCACTATGTGCCCCTTCACAAATGAACAGTTTCTGAGTTGATATTTTCAGGTTTCCTGTAGGTGAACCGGCAGGTTTGATCAGTTAAAACTCTTAACGAGGTAATTTAAATGAGGAAGGCAGTTCATTTACAATATTCATATTTTACTAACTCGAACACGTTTCATCGGTAGCAGTTTACTTTAGCGAAACTTAACAAAAAGATATTTCGATTAGGTAGATATAATTTAAAAAATCTATCTATTCAAAAATGTTCAAAATATCAGATTCCACAAAATTATGTGGAAACAATATAAATATATTTGCTATCTCATCTTATTTTCAGTGAAAGGTGTAACTAGAATGATAAGGCATCGGGAAATGGATTTATAAATATCCAAATTCCCTTTTTACTTGGCTATTGTCGATTTTTTGACCGATTTCTTGGGCGGATTTGGCTTTCGCCATCATTTTAATTAAACCAATTAAAAAAAAATATTTTCATGTCGAATGCATAGGTTAAGAAAAGTGATATAAGTAATAATGAAAAACGTTAACTTCAGGATCCAAGGACAAAGTATGTTTAGATGTAACTGGAGCATTCTACGTTCATTTTTCCGATTATATCTTTCCCGTGTGTGTTTTAAGGATTATGAAAGGGATTTTGTTAGAATGAAATTCAGAAACAATTCACTGGGACAAGAGTCATTATTTTAGTTACATTTTTACCTCCACATTGCATTGGTAGATGGCCACGGGGGAAGTTGAGAGAGATAGAGTGCCGAAAAGATAGACACATGGATACCTTTTTCCCTTTCTCACAAGTCGTGAGTATAACAGTAGGAAATATATGCGGCAGTTGGATCATCACGAGAGTAAAAGGATACAATACCCTAATACAATCAACTGAATGAATTGATGGTGACCTAACACCCCCTTCTATACGCCCTCGCGGAGTCTTGCAAGGTACTATTTAGACGCATGCCCCTGCCTTCTTCGTTTGTTTTCCTTTCCATCCAAAGGCGGAAAAAGGTGGCATTGACTTAAATATCAATCCTTTGTTTATTATATAATGATATACTTACTTTTAAAATTACATCTTAAATTTAAACAGCTCCTTTTAAAAAAAATGGAGTGCAGGTAAAATAAAATTCACTTCAATGACAATTTAAATATTTAGACAATAAAGGGGGTTCTATGAGTACACTGAATCTTCCGTGAAAAACACCATGAACGTATTCTCTCTCATCCCTATACATGAAGACCCTCTCTAATGTAGTTTCGTTGAGGAACTTTAATTAGCGCGAATGTAAATAATGATGGATTGAACCCTTACACCCTACGCTAACTTGAAATATCGGCCCCTTAAGGCTGTATGTCGGAATTCGGTATGCCAATTAAATCAGGAAAACATTTTTCCTTTCAGACGGTGAACTATTTTCAACTATATGAACAGACAACATTTTACAAGGAGGGATTGCTGACCGCTCCTTTCACAACATTTCTTTGATTTATAAACAACCAACACTGAGTATCTATCTTAAACGAGCTGGAAGCGAGGATACAGATCGCCCTTAATAGAAAACCATGCCCTGAAAAATAAATATGAAGGTTTCATCACAAAAATCTACGATATGCGACTCGAGCTGGACACCCTCAGTTTCAGAAGTGTTTAGAAAAAATAAATTCCATTTTGATGGAATCTCCCGATCTCGAATCATCAATTAGTGGAAATTTCGATTATTGGGTAAAATTAACCAAGCATCCATTTTCACTCATGACTTATTATCTTTAAACCCGTTTCCAACAAAATATTGACATATTCAGGAGTATCCATAAACGTGCCCATCCCATCCACTGAAATTGAAGCCGGAGGAACCGCGGCGAAAGCTAAATTGCTCCCGAATCATCGCATACACCGAGAGATTACAACACCTCGGAGCCTCTCAACAAGTGGGTGGAACAGTTTGGCACCTCAGAACCTTCCCGCCGTTTCTTGCGCATTACGCCTTCAGGAGTCGCTCGTGGGAGGCTGGGTTCTGGGAGGAGGAGGCGGAGCCCACTCTCTCTTTCCTCGAAACACCATTAATAAAAAAATAAAAAAAAATAAAACGAGTACCTCCTCCGAGTCAACTCTCATTTATGTGACGAGATGCAATGAGTGAACAAATGCCTTCATTTCTTTTTATCCTCCGAGGACTCGCGAACGGTGGCGGCGGAGGAGATGACTTTACCCCTGCCCCCGAAAGTAATTATCGAGTCGCTACCGCTTCAAAAGACGACTTGCTCTAAAAGCGGTTTAACGGCAATGTCTTCCCTTTCTATCTCTCCCCCTCTATCCCTCTCTCTGTCCCGTCGCCGACTGGAAATAATTCATTCATCTGCGCTAGTGACTCGGAAGGCGGAGCCGAGGAGGAATAGGAGATCGAAAGTGCTGGAGACGGCGGAGAGACTCAGTTAAGCGCGTCGTAGGAGACGGTGGGAGCGAACGTGCGTGAGCGTGCGTGTGTGTGTGTGCGTGCGTGGTGTTGGAGCCGAGGGGAGGGGGAAGAGAGAGAGAGGAGTGTCTACTTCCATCCCGTTAAAAAAAATACGAGTTGAATTATGGGAAACGAGATCAGGGGCATTTCAAATGCGGCAGGTGGGCCAAAAATAACTATTGTTCCGAGCAAGTCGCGATCTTTTCGTGGGGAAAAGAGGGCTTAGCCGAGGCCCCCAACTTCCTTGACGAAGAAGGGATCGAGGAGGGCCTTGTCTCTTTCTTTATTGCTTGAGGGATCAGCAAGTGAAGTCAGTGAAATCTCATTTCGGTTTCATTTATTTCTTGGAAAGTGTAAAAAAGAATATGGTGACACTTAAAGTCTTTTACTGTGCCTGCGTATTTCGGCATAATTTGAACGTTAATATTATTTTCATGTGCCTTCCATGAATGTTTTTATAATAATATGCTTATTTCCAATTTAAGGGGACGATTATATAGTTTTTGAAAGCATGCTATTATTCCTATTCCAGTAACATGCTTATGCAGCTCTCTTTATTATTTCTGCAACAGCTTCGATTCTCTCTTTGTTATAAGTAATTCACAAACAGAACGAGACGGAAAATTATCAAAATACATCCGCTGCCTCTCAGATGAAGCTCATAATCATAACTGACCATTTTCAGATAAGAAGTAAGGATGCATTGTTAAAAGTGAAAAAATACATATATTTTTATCTACACTTACGGACTAATATACTAAATAGACATTGATATTCAAGTACTCTTTCAAGAGAATAAGTATCTCCATATCTGTTGTAGCACGCGTGAATTACGATTATTAAATGCCATATTAATGATTTTCTACCATGAGTATCAAATTTCATTTTAGAGTATGAGAAAAAATTAATAATGGACATAATGGAGAGAATCAGCTTTTCCAGATAGAAGCTCATGAACGTTTTAAGACTTCATGCACACTATGTCTATGAGTGTTGGAGTATAATCATATGATGAATTCCTCCCCTAATTTCTATTACTTTAGTCAGGCGTTTCGAGAGCGAGGAGTTGAAAAATCGGGAGAGTAAAATATTAATTTATTATTCAGCCTTCAGCTCTAAGCCCACTTGCACTAATAACAGTAGTTCAAATGCATTAATCCACTCATATTGATAACAGTGCTGCTTCTACAGCTTCATGAATTGCAAATCACAAAATCTGGCTAAAACTCCACAGATATATTACTACTGACTACAAAGCTTTCCTCACGATACCACCCACAAAGCTTTGCTCTAGGTAGATTTGAATGGAAAAGACTTTTTGCTAAAGGAGTCAAAACTGAAATAGCCATTCAATAATGTTTATTAATAAGGAGAGGTAGGTTGGAGATGTTTTAAAGAGAAATGTAATGGTACCTATATGTTATGAAGACCTTTAAAAGTTATTTCCAAAATGCCCAAATATTTGCTGGCGATAACAAGCTCAAATCGGGATGCTACACCGAATATGAATCATAAATAGATACGAGATAAAAATTACTTAAGTATTCTAGTAATCATCGACATAATTGTAAATTATGACTTGTAATATATATACACCTCTCATTTCCGTGACTGTCTTAAATTATCTTTTACTTCCAGAGGGTTTAAACTTAAGTTTATGTTCATTCTTTAATAATTAAAATAAAGGTAGGCACCTATTTTCATCCCTTGAGAATGAAAATAACTAAATATTTCCTCTGATTTGAAGGACAAGTCATTTTAATCAGTCGTGAGTAACTTGTGTTGAATCACTCCAATAGGAATCCCAGGTGCTTCAATAATACTCGGAATGATTTTCATCAACACTAATCTCGTTCAGCACCTCGGGACCGGGAACGGGAAAAACCCGTATCATCCATAGTTTGAGTTGGGGATCCAAAGTTACTTCACCTCCCCACCAGGAATTAATCTTGACTTCGTGCTCTCCCGAGAGAGTGGGCTGACGTTTACAAGGGATTGGGAAGAGGATACTAGTCCTGAACCGGGTGAGGCAGAACGCATGGAGGTGTGGATTAGAGGTTTACATAGGGCGTACTTAGCTATTCCGCTTGCGAAAACTGTAGCGGTCCGTTCGACCGGGCGGGTCGCTCCGTTCGGTGCACTTCTTCGAAGGGTTCAGAGTCGCCTTTACATGAGTCGAACCTGCGCGGTCTGAATGAAAATATGCCTGAACGCGCATACCAGAGGTTGGAACGACCGGTCTAACGATCATCGTCAGATTCTTCAACATCCTGACGTGTCACCTAAGGATCACTAACGTTTCTAGCAATCGCAATAGTTAATTGAATAGTAAAAACTTAAAAAATTGGAATTTAAATGCACGAAATTAAGGTGACCTGCCTCTAGTCAGGAATAATTTGAACATAAATGCACAGGATTAGTTTTCTCTTCGTTATAAAATAATGTACAGAACGGTAGTGACGTTTCATCACTCTCAGTAGAAATGGAGTAGGCCAGGAGTAATGCTTAATGGGACGAAATGTAGAGAAAGGAAGATGGGCGGGGGAAGTGGCGAGTACTGTCTTATTGAAAAAGGTAAATATGAGAGCGGGGAGTTAATACGGAAAGGGTGATTTTTACCGTGAAGTTTCCTGAATAGATGCGCGACACAGTGGTGAATATATCGAAGGAATCAGTGACACAAAGCAGTATTTTGGGGAACAATGAACAATATCTTATGAAAATTGTTTGCAACAAACGAAGGGATGAAATTGTTAAGGCCTTTGAAAATTACAGTAGACTTATCTTTCCTTGCACACTCTTTTCACAAAACTACGACACCGTAGACGCACGACATGATGGTAATAGTTCAGAAATGATAGGACAGTTTCCTGTGGTCAAGTATTTAGTTAGGTATTAAAAAAAGTCTCGTCTTACTTAGACCCGAGAAAAAAAAGTGTATCAATAATGCAAAACCCGATGGAATATCTGAGTTCCCTTGTTGGGATCAGTGGAGTCACAGAAGGGAAAAATAGGGGAGTTTCTAAAAGAGGAAAGCCAAGATTAGTAAATAATTTAACGGTATTTCTAAAGCAATTCCAAGAAAAAACAAGTTGCCGGTGGAAAAATTATCTGAAGCTCAAAATGCTTTGATCGCATATGCAGCCTAAGAAAGCATGTAGAGCTTTCAAAAATGTCAAATATTCCGATAATAGCACAATTTCCCGAGAGAGGTTTCTGCTGATTTGACAAAACGTTTGTCATTCAGGAATGGCAAAAGGTGTTCGCTTTCCTCTCATCACAATACAGTGGACTTAAGATGCATATTGATTCAGGGCGGGTTAACGTTAATCCGTTCATTGTGTGCTTGAATTACCTATATCTGAACAGAAAAAAAGTATCATTTAAAGCACAGCAAGAAAAATGTTTTCAGGATAGGGTGAAATAAGCCTGAATTATGCTACTGCGAAGCACCTTAATAAAAGAAAAACAGGGTTTATTGCCCTAATTATTTGAGCTTTTTCCTATGTTATATGATTCGTACCCATAAATTTATGATATCTTTGCATCATCATCATAGTCTTTCAATCCTAAGATTTGATAGCGTGCAGCCCTCCATTCTTCGTTATCACATGCCAATTCGCACACTCTACAGTAGGTCTCCCTTCTTACATCCCTCTTTATTTGGCCTAGACATATATCCCTTGGTGTTCTCACTGAGACTTTCCCTTCTATGTTTACTTCTATAATGCTTCTGACGAATCCGTTGTATTTCATGGTAAGACCAAATCGTCTGGGTTTTCTTTTCCGTATGGTGCTTCATATAGTCTTTCCTTCTTCCGCTCTTCAGTATACTTATTCATTTCTAACCTTATCCGTCCATTTGATCTTCAGCTATATTTATACCACTCCAACGAAATTCGAAATAAATGTATTCTTTTCTCAGAATGCACATTTGCATGCCCTTACCTTATTCCTTAGGGAAAAAATGATAATCGTTTTACAATCGAGCACGGTAAAATACTTACAGGCTTAAAAGGAGTTGGTTGCATAGAATCCATGCTCAACTATAGAAATAAGCCAATTTAGCACCACCGTCCCTGCCTGTGTATTTATTTTCAAGAAGCTTGTGATAGGTGGCACGACAGTCCGCACAGGTCCGACAGTCACCGAAAACAAGACTACATCAGTCAAAAGGCTTCGATGAATTGGGCGTTCTCGGGCGTAACCAGATTGGAGATAATGGGGCGAACCGTGGGCCTGATGCCCTCGGGTCTCCAGTCTCGTTTGGTGCACCCCATGCAGAACTTCGATGTGGACGGGAATTCGGTGTCTAGGAGGAACCACGCGTGAGGGATGAGAGGGTGAAGGGGCTTTGGAGGTCGAGGGGGACGGGTGGAGAGAGGAGGAGAATGTGCACATGAGGATATGAAAAGAGTGGGAGGGAATCCAGGCATAGGAAGTATAAACCTGTTCTGGGTGGAGGAGGGCGAGGAGAAGCGGAGGCGGAGTAGGGCGGGGCGGGGCAGGTCTGGGGCCTAGCAATTTCTAGGAGGGGTGGGCGGGACGCCAAGGGTCCAGGATAACAAGGGAAGTGGAAATTATTGAAGAAAATGAATGGGAAGGAGTAAGAGGGCAGGGTTGTTCGCAGAGACGAAAGGTTAGGACGTAGGGAATGGGGAAAAACAGACGAGACGAGGAACCTGTAGGGAATCGGAAGAATAGACCGAAGTACATATATATGTATATTCGCGAGAACCGAGGGTTATTAATAGATAAACGGAATTATATGCTTTTAGCTCTCGAGCACTACATCAAGATCAAAACAGTGAATTCAATAGTTTCCACCAGGACAATAAAGAGCTTCAAAATGTATGATCCCGGTTTCGGTAAATTATTACCATGCTCAGGTGGCCCGAAGATGATGATTTATGTTTACCAGCAGGTAGAAATTCATCATCAAAAACGGAAAGCCTGGCAGAAATGTATTCGCCAACAGAAATCGTGCGCACAAATGGATTGCCGGAGGCAATCATTTTGTCCCGAGGCAGGGAAAAATATTCTGCGTCAAGGTATTCAAATAAGGCATGATTTCACTTTCCTCCTTCATGTTCTTTCGGGGAAGTTGCAAAAAATCAAAAGTTAAAACTATTGCACTAAAGAGTGTCTTGGGCAAATTTATTTTGAGCCTCATTATAAAGTACACTAATGTCCTAGTGCAGTTTTCGATGAGCGGGAATTTCGTCTTATAACTTTTTCTAAAATTCTTTTTCCTAAGCTCTAATGCTTCTTACTCATTCCTCACTAAATCATCCTCATGGTACAATTTGATACAAGAAGAAAATCAGAGATATAGTTTCATTTTAAAGACTGGCATACGGAGATCGTAATTACTTCGAAAGGTAATAATACTCCAGAAAAGTAATTGCACTCATACTCTACTACATCTAGAGAAATTCAGCCATCTCAGCAGCTTTTACGCTACTGGTTTAGATAAAGATGACTCCACTTCTTTGGAATGTACGCCCAGAAATATGTTTAAATATTATTTGAAAGTGTTTATTATTTTTAGATACACCATTATTATTTATTCCAAAAAAATATCGGTTAATGTAATGCTTTTAAAAGTTGTCTGTCACACAGATATCTTGAAATATTGACAAAGAGAACAAACGAAATTGCGACAGATGATAGGTTAACTAGCACAATAATGCTTCCGACAAAATCTCAAAAGGCGAAAAATGAAAGACGCAAATTTTAATAATTATTCCAAACAATGGTGGGAAGAGGTTAAAATTCAATGAAAGCTAGAAGGAAAGAGGATTCCTTGAAAAGGGGATGAAAAGACGGGAGGGGGTGATGTGGGGTGGTGAGGGCTGAGGTATGAAGTGATAGCCAGGGAGAAAGGCCCTGAGGGATGATTGATGCGTGTGGCCGGGAGAATGGGATGAGTTGCATGGGCTTGGCATTTCGAGATCGGCATGCAACGAAGAGGAAGCCGGGGGAGGAGGGAGAGGAGAGACTGCGTGCGTATTAAGGAAGCGGAGTGAGTGAAAAAGAGCTCTGAAAATATGGGTTTGAAAATTTGATTTAAGAGACAAGCTAATGCCGTGAGGATGGGTGATAAAGGAGCCGAAAGGATGGAAAAATTCTTTCTGGATTCCCCGTGAACGCAATCGATGAGCACCAATACGCCTCATCTCCGCAGGGCAAGACTCCCCTCGGGGTTATTGGTTGAGATGAGGGGGCAATGCTTGGCTGATATGTGCTCGTGATGTCTCGGGAAGTGCTTTGACCTCCCTTCGGAGTATCCCGACGCATCCACTCCAAGACCCTGACCACGCCTCATCTTTAGGGAAGAGATCAAAATTATGCGCGAGTCAATTCACTTTGATGCGAGTCCATCGTCGGGAAGTTATTCATCTTTGGGAGAGTTATAAGTTGGTGGAGTTCGGAAATCTTGATTTCCCTGCAAATGGCTCCTGCTTACTTCTGTGAGGGATACCGAGAGGATATTTTCAATGGGCGAATTTGAAATGAGCGAATGTTTTTTCAGGAATGAGATACGAGATCGGAATTTGAGGCAATCCAGCACCTTAACCTTATAACGCTCTTTCATTTACATCTCCCCGAAGCAGTGGTGGAACTTTCCTCCTCCGTCAGTCAAAACTGAAGGATAGAGCTTCGCAGAGTACTAGTTTTCTCTGCAAATAAATTGAATCATTCCTTAGGGAGATCTAAATCATTTATTACCTTCTCTTCTTTTCAGGTATTACCATGGCAAAGCAACATGGCATCAACTATCCCTAATCTTCCGGTATAAGTGGTACCCGAGGGCTATGGATTCCAAGTCTTTATCGTGGATGGTTTATTTTCCACACGGGCATGGCCGATTGCATTTCTTCTTGCTGATCGTTCTGGCACAGATTGAAAGGTTATTCATAGTTCTTTCGTTCCGTGTTTTCACGAAATAAAATTTAAAATAAATGAATATGATTATCCAGGAAGCAAATTTAATTGATTGACATTTTCTAAATTTTTCCAAGAAGGGGTTTCGTTGCGCCTATTACTGCCCTATTACCGCTACCAATTATCACATGCAATAAAGTGAATCGATCTTAAAATAGTTTTTGGAAGTTGGATATGAATGGAAATTTATTTGACTTGCTTTGGCTTCAAAATCCCTCGAAAGTTCGTCTTGAAGGAGACTGGTTTAACTTATCACCACCACCGAAAGGCAATTGGGAGTTACGGGAATTCGTATTCCAGTCATGTCACATGATTTTATTTTCATGATGGATCTGAACGCGCAAATGTACACTTTTATTCATGACATGAAGCAATTTAAGCCATTGGGGCAACTTAAAGCCCTAATTAAAACTACTGTTGATGTGCCCTCTTAATTAATTCATCAAGCGCCTCCGTTGCTTCCATTTACGGTAATAATGAATTGTTCGCACAGGACCCAAATTGTATCGTTTATTGCAATAAAACATTCATCTAGTTAATAGAGAAAAGGCAAGCTGCCGCATTGAGACGAACTCCCTCATTATGTTCGAGCTCTCCCGGTCACTTCCACTCGAGAGGAACGGCCTTTAAAAAAAACACAAAAAAGAACGAACTTCACTGTCACTTCACAGGTGATCATAGTCACTTCACTGTCATCCGTCCGAAGGCACCCGGCAAATTGAGGCGGCGAACCGGGCACGATTTCATTAATTTATTCCGGGAATGGGCCATCCCACCTTCCCATCCCAATATCCAAAGAAAGGGCGGAGGATGCCGATTCGATGCCGAAGGCATCACGCTCGAGCAGACGCTATATGGAATAGGATATGAGAGCGAGGCGCGCATGGGGGAGGAGAAGACCGGGTGGGGGGATGCGGGGGAGAGGGAGGGAGGAAGGAAGGAGTTGACGAGCGATGCGGCGGTGCGGGATGAGAGGGAGGAGCGCGGCACGGAATGACTGAGGCCGGAAGGAACCGGAACGGAGAGAGGCGAGAGAGGTGGGCGGAGGAAGCGTGGAGGAGAGATGTTTCGAAGAGGGAGGGCGAGTCGAAGGCCCTCCTTAAAACCCCGGGATGGAGAGAAACGGCGGAAAATGAGTGCGGACGGGAATTAGCGGCGGTGGGACGGAAGGCGGGGGCAAACGGAGGGGGTGGGGGGAAACTTGTTCGGGCATAAGGGGGCATCCATTGGGACGGATGAGGAAGGGGAGAGGAGGATTTGGCCGAGGGAACTGAGGAAGCGAAACGGATCCCCTAGGGATTACGGTTGAGCCTGTGAGAATATCAACACGTTGATGAAAAGAGCAAGAATAATAAAGTACGGGGAGATGGATGCTGGATGGAGAAGTGCCAAGGGTGAAAACAACACTTGTCACTAGACTTAGAACAATGTGGTTGAACAAGTATGGATTATAATCATAAGATAGTGAGGGTGCTTAATAGATATCCAGAGATATACTAAGAATATTAATCTTCTGTTCAACGAGGTGTTTTGGTAAGAAAAGAGGCCTAGTTATTGGCAATTTTTGGGAAAAAAATTCCAACGTTGACAAACTAATATTCTTAATAGCTATATCTGACCATCGAATAAGGGAAGAGACTAACTGGGTAGTCTATGCTATCTTAATTTACTTAAAATATGGTTCAGGGAATGCAAGGTGGGAAAAGAGGCTACGAAGATCCAAATAAGTTGAAAAAACTAATATTATTCGGCCGAAATTTTGCTCGATATAAGTCAACGTATTTCGACCGAACGTATTGAAAAATTATTTAATCAGGAAGAAGTTGATGACGATGTGGTCAGTACGTTTATGTAAGATGGATAAATATCCGTCTCTAAGTGAAAAATAAATCTTTTGAGAGCAAACACAACAATCCTGAAAAACTTGAAAAAAGGGAACCACCAGAAATCAGTGAACACGTATACTTCGTTTATGAAGTCTGATGAGCTCTTACCACCTAAATGTTTTCCTACGGTCATAATTAAGTTCCTAATACTTCCCCTACTCACTTTTAACATATACTTATACTATGAAGTTTACCTGAATCAAAGAAGCAGTTATCCACCAATATTTTACTTACTAAAATTTCACATGACACTCGACTTTACTACGAGGATAAGTAATGTCAATCAAGAATTGTATCTTAACATTATTTTTTGCTCGCAGACAAATCATTTTAATATCCCCAGCTATCTCCTCTAGGCAAAATTACAGTATAA
>LYUA01000203.1:795675-807730 GCA_002093875.1 Calopteryx splendens | reverse complement strand
GGGGGTTGTTTGCTTCGCCTAAACGAGGAATTACGTTTTGGATAAGCAAGGGCAAAAGAAGGGTTTTAGTCGTCGAGGATGTTTGGGTGGATTACCTTATTCCGGGACGTGTGCGAGGGAAATGAAGATCCCGGGAGCCGGATCTCCGGGAAAAGCCGGAGGATGAAGCAGGGGAGAGGTGAGCTTCGGAAGGAACGAGGTCGAGGAGGGAAACACGGAACACTTCATCCGATTACGGGAAGGGGGAGAAAAAAGAGGTTGGAGGGTGGTGGATATGCTTTTAAAGAAAAATTATGGCTATTTGTTGGGATTAGAGGAAAAAAATGAAATAAGGAAAGATGATAGAAGGGATGAGTATAAGGGAACTCCAGGATGTAACTTTGAGGATCACAAAAGTTTAGGATTTGCACATCTTCCGATTTTTTTCCCGCAGGCATTGGCATTGTATCATTATGGAGTGTTTTAGCGCTTAAAACTCTACGAGCGTAAATTACGTCTAAAGAGGTTATGAATTATTTTTAGCCATGGTAATGTTTGATAAATTGTAATGGAATAAAACATTAGACAGAAAGAAATTAACAACACCAGAGACCTTGGGCAAATTACCAGGATACGATATGAATCCATTAAAATTATGAATGTTCGCTCTCAATATTCCTTTGGAACACGATCAATTTGATCCCCTGAGTGTTTTTGAGAAAATATGCGTAAAGGATGGCATAAAAATACATTTAATTTAAATCTATATCATTTAGAGGAAGTAGTTTTTAATCTCTGATACTACAAGGCTGTAATACTTTAATAGAATAGTTTGTAAAACAGAATAGTAAATGGGAATATCATGTATTTGAGCTACGAAAAGTAAGGGGAATAAAATGGATCCCCATGGATGTGCTTGGTAAGTTACAATTTTTTTACTGCACCAAACTTGTGACCCTCCTTCTGGTATGCGTGCAAATCAGTTAGAAGGTGATCAAAAGCCAGGTAGAAAATGATAAAACAATCTACGATTCTTGGTTACTAGCTCTCTAAAATTAAAATTGGATGAAAAGAGTGCCATTGGCTTTTCAAGTGTTGAAGCCAGATAAATAATTCTTGGCTAATCGTAAAATATGTTCGTGCTTAAGAGTAAGAACACTCACGCAAACATATTCCCATTAAAATACATATGCATATTATAATTACTCTTCTTTTAATGTCCTCGCTTAACTTTTCCTCTTTCATCCATTTTTTTATAAATATTTTATTAGGATTTAAACAAACACTGTTCTTTAAGACACCATAACTCTAGCCATTTTGTGGTACACAGAATGCTTTAGACTAATAAGTAGACAAAAGCCATAGCGAACTCTTAAAAAGGAAGGTTTTGAAATCACCGTAATGGAATGTGGAAAAGAGGTAAAGAAAAAGGCTCTCACTAAGACGGAGGTTCTAAATAATGAATTTGAAGTTTTAGTTTTACCAAAATATTTTAGATAAATTAAGGGCTCTTAACATCGGTTTCATTTCATGTAATTTCATTATATACAAGGAAAAATATAATATTGAGATAAACTACCGGATTCATAGAGATGAGAAGGAGAATACTTAGAACCACACTTCATATACAACAGAGACTTGGGAAAAAATGTTTTCAGAGGAGCATTGAGGTCAGGTGCTTGGGAGCAGGATGAGGAGATTATTCTTGGAGCATTCAAACCACAAGGGATATATCATTAAGTGGAAATAAAAACCCAACGTTCTTCCCCGTGGCGAAAAAAAATAAATGAAGCTAGGTCCCAGAGAGGCTTATGGATCTACATGATTTCGTGTCTATATAAGTAGGCAAACAAAGTCACGAGTTGGTTTTAAAGCTTGGTATCATGACTCTTATTCCAGAATCAATATTCTTTCATATCTCCCCAAGGAATTATGGAAAAAATATCCGTTTCTCAGCAATCTCTAAACACAAAATGGCTTTAGATTAATCGTACCAGCTTAAAATTTAAATAATTTCAAGTGTATAGTAATGCACTTGTTCACAAAAGGTGGGAGAGAATTTTAGGCAGAGAAGCATAGTTGAATTCCCCAGGATTCATATTTTATATGATTGATGTGAATGTAACAAGAGCAGCAAATAATGCGAAAATTAAGAGTAATCAGATGGAAGAATAATAAAAATAAATGTGACCGTGGAACTTGAGATAAAAAATCAACCTCTGAAAGGCATTTATTGATTACCAAAACTAGTGAAACTATGGAAGAGGCTTTTAAAGGCGGCCATAACCTCTACTGAGCACCACCGGAAATCGGATCAAAAATAATGTTTTCTCTGCAATTACGAAATAATTTGAATTCAATTTTCATGCATCTTACTTTATATTATTAGCAATTGTTTCTTAGTCATTATTTATAGGGCTATATTTCGCATCAAGTTGAGTATCTATCGTCTTAAAGTTTTGTAGGTTGCAGTTAAGGAAAAAGAAGTCATTTTCCCCCGTGGTGTGTTGGCATCACGCAACACTTTTAGTTATGCGTGTTGCTTCCATCAAGGGGTAAGTCTAACTTCTGTGATACGCAAGTCGATATGGCTGGCTTTCTTCCCAAGCCCGCTTTTTAAGTTTGAAAGCTTCGTAATAGTAATTATAGTTTAATTAAATGTAATTAAAATCATTTAGTTCAAGCAGAGTTGTTTTCTGTGTGCACGAGTAGGGAATATCATATTATTGGGTTTTTTGAAAGATGTTATGGACATCGCCGTGTTAGTGGATCTTAATTCGTTAAGTGCATATTCACCAAATGATTAATCATCTCTAATATTTTTGGTCACGGTATGGATCTAATGTCCAGAGTAGAGGAGTGATATATATTTAGTGCCTCTACATGATTGATGTCCGTTTACGTTATATGCTCCCAGACATGCAAAGCACTCTACACATACACCAGCTGATATTGTTTTGGTCACGTAATAAAAAATTCGTCCCCCGGATCCGTATGGCCCAATACTTTATTGGTGAAGGAACATTTCGTATACTACAATCGTGTCGATCGAAGATATTTTTACTATCTGGAACACTTTTAGGATTGTCGATTCTGATGCTATCTTTTCATCATCCTCTCTTATCTTAATCGAAATTATATCAACAACAACCGGCAAAAGAGCATCCATTCTGAAGTATGTAACCGTTTAATCGAGAAATTTGGTTTTATAAAGTGGAAAATTACGTATGTAGTTAAACTGTACTTTTTTCATAATTAATCTAATTTCATGGTGTCAGGGAAGCTTACCTATCATCCGTGCATACGATCCATAATCAAATAAAAACATATGTTTTTAATAGTCCACTTAAAAGATTTATTTATTGCGCGTTTTGACGTCTTATCGTCATCATCTAGTATGGAGTAGTAAATCTTCTTCAGGCTGTAGGGCTTAAAAGTTTTGAGGGACATAGGGCAGTTTGCCCGTCTGTGCCTGTTAATAACACTAAGACATGGAAACTCCTGGTAAACACGTTTTTAGTTTTTTTACTGGCTACACTGATTTTACGTTAAAAGATCACTTACCTCTTTCATATTGTTTTATGTTGGTATGCTTAACAATACTTAAAATAACACGGGTTTGAATATCCCTTTCAGATCATTTAATTACAGTACCGAAATGATTTCATCCGTCTTTTAATTGCGTTAAGGGTTAAGTTAGTAAGGCGGCTCCTATTAGTGTTGGGCTTCCTTCATAATTTAGTGTGACATTTTGCATAAAGGAAGCACAAGGGAACACTCTATATTAAATTTGTCTTAGCTTGTGATACTAATTTGGTGCACTCTAGTAGTCGTTTATCAACGCAGGACCATTATCAGCATTTAATTCCCTTCACTTCACTGATTAAATTGGAGTTCATTTGCAGTGTGTCCATAGACTGGAAACGCAACGGGCCCCAGAGCGCCATATCAAAACCCAATCTTATTTTGAAGCGGAGACAGTGGTTAGGAGCGAGGACCGGAGGGTTTAATTTATCAGAATAGCGAATAAAGCCCCGTTTCTCACCTTCCACCTGCAATGGCGCTCTTCTCGTGTCTGCCGAGGCTTTGGACCTCGTTCGGATTAATGTAATCATGTACGTCGTTCATGTTTCAGGGAACGTGTTATTTATCCCTTTTCTCTCCTGTTCGTTTGTCTGTCAGTTATTTTCTCTCTCCATTCTCCATGCCCATTGGCGGACTTATGTGAACTTCTATGGGTTCCTTTCGTCCTGTAAGTTGGATCGTTATTTGGTATCAGGGGTGATTGAGCACCTTTTTAAAGTGTCTCGTTTGTCATCAACATTCCAGATAGTGTGCGTACTGGCTGATGCACCAAATGGGTGGCAACGCAAGATATTTTAAAGAAATCCACTTCACCCTGATCGTAGGCATATCAGTGATTTGATGACTGTTGTATTTTTAGAAAAACAGGAAAAAACAGGGACTGCCAGAGAGTAATAAATGTTGAAATAAATGTCTGCCTCTTAATGCTCCATATCATTTATCCAATGCCTACTCAAGACACATGAATTTCCTTGGTGAAAGAGAAACTTGAGCTAAGATAGAAATAAACTGAACTTGCACTTTTAAAGTGAGTGTTACCCGCAAAAATTTTTCCTGATAAAAATTTGACTTGCTCTGGAAAATTTTGACGCTTCAATTTGATGGCTTGAAGTTAAAGTTACAGTAAATTCTTTAACAGGGCAGCTAAATTAATTTTTGAGTTTAATTTATGGCCGTAATTTGTTCTTACTGTGCATAATTTCATGTAAAATTGTAAAAACACTGAATATTTCAATTTCAACGATGAAATATTTATGATTTTCAATTTACTTGTATTTCCGTTAAGAAATGGAAATATTTATGTCATACGAAACATGTGATTTAAACATTCTTAATCCGTTTTCAGCACTTAGTGATGATACTTCTTATGAAATATCCTGAAATTTTACTTATTTCACATCGATTAATTAGATTGATTACGCAAGAAAAATCTTTTTCAATGCTACTTGTTTTATTTTTTTAAATTTATATTAATCTGTAGCCAACATAATTAGTGCAAAAGATAATCAAATTAACAAATTATGGGAAATAGATTACTTAAAATTCTATTCAGACAATTCTCCTTGTGTAACAAGGAGTCTCTAGGTTAGATTCTTTCGACCTGACCAAAATATACTTTCAGGATGACGATACAGAGGCAGGCACGTGACACAATAGTGACCCATTGTGCATATAATCATCGGAAAGGTTAAACTCGAGGATCAACTTCCAAATGTCATTTTTTTGAACCCCGGAAATATTCCCTACGACTCTCGGATTTCGGATTCGGATGGAAACCTGGCGTAACGAAACCGAAGGATATTAGGTGTGGACCAGGGAAGCGCCGCATCACGAGATGTAGTTGGAGTGAACTTTTCGAGGTTGCGGTGGAGAGCGATCCCGGGTTGCGTGGGGATACGAAGTCCCCTTCGGTGAGGTCGCGCGACGGTCAGCGTGACGCTTTCCCTCCCCCCCCCCTTCCCACCGCCCAAAAGACTTGAACGAAGCTCGGTCACGCGGGGAGAAGAGAAGGTCCTCTCATCTTTGAGCCCCTCATCTTTATGTATGCAGTAGGCCGTTGTTGTATCCCATTTGACCCGAAACAGCAATGTGCCCCTCTTCCCCCATTCAATCCACCCCTTCAACTCGTTCAAGCCTCGCGACGGGGGTGGGCGGGAGAGGCGGCGGCGGATGGTGGGGGAAGGTGTCCTCCTCCACGGCACCGGTCATTAGCAAGGCCGGTCGGACGGCGTGATTCCATTAATAGGGGGGGGGGAGGATGAGGCAACCGCAGCCGGGCGCCATCCCCACGCGGAAGAGGGAAATGGAGGAGGCGGTGCCTCAACTATTCCCCTCTGCCCCCCTCTTTGTGGGCACCTTTTCTCTCCGCCATCCTTCCATATCGAATACCACCTCTCCCCTCTTTGATTATTCTGTGCGTCCTCGGACAACAGGGAGCCGTCACATGAAAATTATCCGGGTTAGGGCGGAAAATTGTTCTACACGTGATTTGCCAAATGATCGTCAAAAAAGGAATTTCGTTCTCACGGTTGAGAGCCTCGAATCGGGGCAGGGAAATAGAAATTCGTTTGGGAAAATATATGCTGGTGGTAATCCCTAAAATAATATCTCCGCGTTCGCAATATAACAGTCTCCCTGCACTGTGGCGTGCAGGACTTACATTTCGTGAGTTAAGAAGCTGAGACTTGGCCTGATCCTTACGCATGCATGAAGGTTGGGAATTATGATTTTTCGATGCCGTGATACTAAATTTAACAGAGTCACCCACTTTTGAAAGTAAAAATGCAAATGTTTTTTTAACGGCCGAAACGATTTACATATTTGTTAATTCTTCGTTTTTGTTTTTAAAAAATGATTTATAACATTTTTCTAATATAAACAAGATTAAAATTGATCTATTCCTAGATATTGATTTATTATCTTATTTAGTACAATTCTGGAGTGGATAGTGTTAGATATAGACTTGCATAAACATTTATGTACATTTTTCTCTCTTGGACGTCCCCGAGGAAAGAAGAATTGGAATTTATTAGATTTTGAAGTAAAATGTTCATAATTTAATGCATGTTTCTTTTTGCTAGGTAAGATTTCATCATTTTACGGTACGGTTGTTAGTTCCCTGATTGCAGAAGGCTGCATAGTTATTAGATTGATTTGGAATTTATATTGATACAGGTTCGGTGCTACCTATTTCGACGCTTAAAAATTGATGATTTTTCTTTTCTGTAGCATCTTTTAAAAGACTATTTCTTTCTGGTGTTTTGAAAATAATCTATTTTCTCTCATCTCCGTTGGAGCACATACGAAGCCAGATTTAAAAGATTTGAAAGTCGACTTGCAATATTATATGCGTAATTGCTAAGTTGCATTATAGGGAAAAGAGTCAGTGAAATGTAATGAGAGAAAGAGAGGGTCGGGGCGCTTTTAGACTCTTATAAAGATTTCAACATCCAACTCTCAAAACTGATCGATATATTGACTCTCGTGTTTGCATTCGGATGCGTGATATAAATCTCCCACGCATAATGTGAACGCCCTCCAGGTTTATCCTTCAATATATGTCAAACTTACAACTTTTCTGCTTGGATATAATGATACTACAACTAGAAATACAATTAAGAGTCACTCATTTTTCGGCATTCACTTAATCAATGAAACCGGCCATCTTGTTGCATATTAAGTGGAGAATGTAGCCAGAACCTCATATTTTGAGAACTTTTATTGAATAATGCATTCTTTCTTATGTCCAGTACCACATAATTTTTATTTTTAATCACTGTTTGGTGCGAGGTTCTCTGGAAAAGGTAGATGCACATGCCCATAGTGTTTTTTCTGTTTCATTTTCATGTTATGCTAATAGAACCCACGAATTTTGCGTTTAAATTTCATTGTTGTATGGAAATATGTACGAGCATGATTTTTTCACTGCGATTTATTTAACGAAATCATTGTCTGAAAAATACTATCAATTTTTGAGGAAATTGGAATTAATGATATCATCAAATCTGATTGCGGTGCGAAGACATGCTTTCTACTTGCCTCTGGCACCAAATATTTTTAATCCTGTAGCATTTACGATTTATAATTTTGAGTTTTCGTTAAAGAAAAGTTTAGCTCACTTTCACTACCTATAGATAAAAGTTTTGAAATTATATAAAATATATATAATAAGTAGTGTAGGGATATATGTGTTAAGGTTAAATTCATTTTCAAGGTTTGAGTCAACTGGTTATAACAGTTTAAGAGAGGCATGGGACAATCATACAGCCGTGCATCTCAGTTACAATTATAATGAACTGCAAATCACTAATTAATAAATAACTACCGCAGCTGCCGAAGCAATATTCTATGATTAAAAATAGGATTTCATTGCATTGAAGTAAATAAAAATTAAATTGTCAATATTAAATTAAAATAAAGGCTACCTCTACATTAACTAAGGCAACTGCAAATGGGACCATACTTAAAACAAGCTATCATGTATTTGAATGCGTAAACTTTTATTTCTCTAAGAATCTATTATCCTTCTGTAAAACATATTTTAGTATCATATAACAGGCAAACTTTTACTTAAAACATTCATTAGGGAAATATAAATAGATTTCTGGAAAATTTTCCAAATGGTCCTTGCAGATTTTCAAGAGTGATTCTTTAGCGAAGATTTATGAAAAGAAATATTCCTGATGAACTCTCGATTTAAATACGGCCTTCGGAATAATTTTCCCGGCATTTGCTGTCTATTACATGATGTGACGTAATAAAACGTAAATTATTGTTGTCGAACGTTGCAATATTTCTGAACTGGATGCTTAAAACTTTAAGGCAGTAAAAATGCATTCGTTAAAAAAATCAACTAGAAAATATCCTTCAAATCTCATAATTAGCCGTTGGTAAATATTCAAATGATGGAGTCAGAGGAATATTAAAAGTTGACTAATTTAAATTCTTGGTCTTCCTAGTGGGTATTTTATTTTTGCTTTCCCTTCGATTACTTTAAAAAATCCGGAAGCACCATAACATAAGATGAAAGAAGGTTGACATAAATGAAGCGCGGAATAGCTCAAGCCACGAAGGCGTTTATGACGAAGAAACAACGGCTATCATCAAAGAAGATAAGGTTAAAACAGGGAAGAAGTACGTCAAAGCATTGGTATGGAGCGTGGCCCTCCATGGAAGAGAAATATGGACTATCGGAAAAACAAAGCACAGAAAAATAGAAGCCTTCGAAACTCTACATTAGAGACGATTGCTGAAATTCAAATATGACGGATAAAGTCGGAAATGAAGAAGTATATAAAAGAGCAGAGGAGGGAAAGACCACACGGAAAAGAAGAACCAGCTGGTTTGGTGACACCATGACACTCAACGGATTTTTCAGAAACATAATCGACTGGAAAGACCCGCGGGGGAGTCGAAGGGATAAATATGTAGGACTAGTAAAAAGGGATGTAAGAAGGAAGACCTACTGTGGAATAATGGAATTTATATGGGATAGGGAAGAATGGAGTGCTGCACTAAGCCAATCTTGGGATTGAAAGAATATGATGTAGACGATGATTGAATTTTTTAATTATACTATTGATGCGGAATTTATATTGATGATGAGTAATTCACAACCACATAATTTCTAGGAGACTGCTCAGATGCTCTAATAAGAAATCACCTGTTTTTTTAAGACCATTCCGTAGTATTCACCTATCTTCAAATAGTAAATTTGTAAATAAATCTAAACTTTATTCACTAGGTTAAATGGGCTTAAGGATAAGCAATGAATTGGAATAATTTTACCGATTGAAATCAGAGATGGATTTACATGCAATTTATAGCTGGAGGATATGATTAAAGATGAAAAAAAATCGAACTGTGGTAATTCCTTACCAAAAACTTTATTTCCTGGCTGGATATCACGATATTGAAACGACAGAAATTTACTTCATCTTAATTGAACTAGCCTAAGTGACGTTTAGGAGATTGAAAGGTAAACTTTCTCTCGGAATCCACAGAAACTACTGTTTTCTTTTAGCTCAGAGCAGTCGAGGGGGTTGGAGCGCGAATATTTTTTCTATACCGCTGGGTACTGGCGAGCCTGCCAAAGCTAATTGGCGCTATCGCACATTTGTGGAACGCATTTAAAAACCGGAGCAGAACGGCTTCTGTTTCCGCCTCGCTATATATCTTCCCAGAAATATCTCTCTTCCCCATCCCCTGCCGACCCTCCCACTCCTCTCCGTGAACGCCCATCCCTCACCCATTCCAACCCCCTACAGAGATCCCCTTCGCCACCCACCTTCCACACTCTCTCTCACTCTCTCTCACTAACGTCCAACCCCCCTCCCACCAAGAATTTTCCCTCCCCTCGCTCCTGCCACCCACCCCCGGAGCAGTCGCCATTCTTGTATTTCGCTGTCTGCTCAAAGGGAATGATAACGCGAGGGAGTGGCGGGGGAGTGGGGAGGGGGGGAGGAGGGAGTTTCATAGCGGAGCGGAAACATTTGAAAGACAACACCCAACTCTCTCTCTCATCCCCACCATACCTCGCGCACCCCCTCCCGCCCTCCATCACTGCTCTTTTCTGGCTATATTTAATTAGTCCGGTATATCACGGTCGGGGATGAGAGGGAGGGGAGTGGGGTCTTGATGGTGTGGTGGTGGGGGGAAGTAAGGATGAGGGTCGGAGTGGGGAGACCGGTGTGGTAGAATCGGGGGAGGAGTTGGAGGCGGTGGGAGGTTGAATAAATGACTAGGATGGAGTGAAAATTAAATGAGCGCTCCCCTGGACAGATTGCCAGCTCTTGAGTGAGGAACACAGGGAACTGAAGTGAGAGGGAATGACTGAGAAGTAGTAAAAACAAAACAAATGATAAGATGACTAATGAAAAAAATCCCAATATTTTCTTTTGAATAAAGGACGTTAATCGAGATTAAGTTTTCAAAACAGGATTTTCACAAAGGTTTTGAATATGTTCTACCTCTCCTTGAGTTTAAGACTTGGTATACATGGCTGTTTTTTGTTTATAAAATAGTGTTATAACAACTTGGGGAGATATTTATTTGTTGAAAACGACAGCTTTTTCTTTCTTCAAACTCTTAAGCGCTATAGAGGAGTGGAATTAGATTATAAAAAAGGCACAACTAGTAAACACCTGGATAATTATGAGCTATTTACACGCTTTTTTTCTTGAATTATATCTTCACTTTCGAGTGCCTCTGTTACTGGAGTCATTCCATACTATAAATAATTCAAGACGTGTCTTTACGTCACATCAAAACATATAGCATTCTGGCGAGTGATTTTTAATATTTTTATTATGTCAAATAATTTGTTCTTTAATTCTTTTGGAAGGACATGAATTTTCATCAAGCAGTTTGCGTGGAGTTCATGTAAATTTACTTTTACTTTTTATTTACTCGTACTTTGAAGCAATATACATGTGCTAGTGTACCTTACTTGACATGTATAAAATTCCAACCTTTTTTTCATAATCAATTTTATTGGATTTGACTACAGTATTCCGGCAACCGCTGTAAGTTCATCGCTTGTATGTATGCATACTCTGCGATAACATATCTTGTATGTTATATTTACGAAAATAGTGTCACAATTTCTGTAATGTTTTAATTTTGACTTAAAATCCTATCTGATAGTACGTAATAGCATTTTTTAAAAATCGTCTGTATAATTTGATTAACAAGACCTCTGGCCTCGTTGACTTGTATGCGTAAGTTATCCAGAGAAAAAAAAAATTATGCGGAATGCAGAAAAAAAAGATTATTTATTTTAGGCTCATTCGTTTTTATGCTAAATTCATCGTTCTGAAGTGAGTCGTAATCTACTTACCTATAAAATGATGACAGGCCCATTAAAATAAGAAATAATAATTTTCTCAAGATTTTAATTTTTTTCATTTCTCATTATCAATATCATAGACTATCATAGCATTACAGGCAGCTAGTTATCAAAAAAAAAGAAATAATCGTAAGGTTAGGGAGATAATTCCATGAAATTGGTAAAATCGAATGAACCATTGCGTTAAAAAAATAATGTTTGACCGATTTATCAGTATAAACAGTTTTAAAATGACACCGACGGTTATGTCAAGGCTCCGTTAGCAATATCCACAACAAAAAATACACATAGACTTAATCATTAGCTGGACTATGAATCCAAGGGAAGCAATATTCTTTGCCCGGGAGATGTGACGGGACGGATAAGCCAGCGGTGGAAATGCCGGAGGCGGGACACGTCCTCATAAACATTTAGCGTCACGCAAGCGCGTAAGTCAAGGGGGTGGCGGTCGTGGGAGGCCGACCCACACGCGACATTCGAAAGCGAGTGAGTGCTTGGGATTTTGGGCTGATTTCCGTTTATGGTGCACTCGGTCACGCACGGAGGCACGCGCCCCCATGCATATGGAAGCGGGCTCTAAAAATGCGGGAAGTCGAGTGCATATTTCATCGCGTGGGGAGGGGGGGGGGAGAGGATCGAGGAAAA
>LYUA01000203.1:619395-629603 GCA_002093875.1 Calopteryx splendens | reverse complement strand
ATATATAATTATATATATTTATCCTTATCCTTATAAACAAATTTGATAGAAAGCTATATACACACATAATTGTCATTTAAAATAAATTATGCTAGTTTTCATCATCGTCGTCACAGAAAGGGATGAAACGTTTTAATATATTATACCACGCTTATCAAGATGCAATGAGCATTCAACAAGATTTTGGCGGAGTCGGTATTCACGAGAGGTACCATCTACGAGCACATCACCTCATGGTGTAATAATTTGAAGAACCTCTTGAAAATGAGGAGTGTAATTTTTTTTATTAATGGTAAAACTTTAAAAAAAAAATGTTTCGTTAACGTGCTCCTGCTTCTGGAAAAAAAGGAGTGCCTCCCGAGTGATGCTCTCATTCCTCATCATTATCTGGACCACTGAGCCACTAAATTCTTTGCCTTATTCCGGATTGCAGGACCCAGTAAACTGAAGCGCTCATACTTGAGTGTTGAAAGGGAACTCTCTATCTCAGCGTAGTTTAGAAAAAGGGAGATGTCCGTTCACTTGAGTGGAAGATTTGAAAGTGGAGGACCCCTCTCATTTATAGCCTCGCCCACAGTGTTGCGGAGGGTGGGGGGAAGGGTTCGGGGGATGACAGCGTCCGCACCTCGAAAAATGTGCACCGCGTGAGAACCATCGGCATTTCGAAAATGATAGAGTTGTCCCTTTTTCCCTCTCCCCCTTCCTCTCTCAATTCCTCTCTTCCTTTCTCTCCATCTGGGAAAATTATACCCGAAACCGGGGTGCAGTTGGTGGGGACTCGAGGAAATAATGTCGACGAGGCGCCACCGTGCGCTTAATCTTCCGCGGGAAGGCATTTTTTTGTTTTTATTTTTTTTCTTTAAAATGCACCATCGTTATTCGTCATGTTATTCTTTTAAAGTATTTAATTTAGTTGACTGAAGATTGTTTCATGGCGTTACGCCATTCATAAGTGGCCTATTTTTGTAAACAATGAAAATGTCTTATCTTTAAAAAAATATTGGCAAAAAACAACGTCACTTTTCCTGCAGTGAAGTAATTAAGAGATGAATATTCTGGATTAACTAGCAATTTACAAACCTTTATTCAATAACCTTGTAATAAGGGTTACCACGCAGTTTTTCCTGTTTACAGTTCACATGGTTTTCGATGTTCTTCCGGAGTGAGAGGTACCAAATTAGAACAAATGCTTCCGGGTAACAAATCTAAGGCTGGTCGTTGGTACTTAAGATACTCTCAAGTAACTCCATAGTGTTAAAGTGTGTATTATTTTCGGGTATTTATTAAGATATGTGATAAGCGCGGCCACGAGATGGATCAAAGATGAAACATGGTTTTCATACTATAAGATTTTTTTCAGGGTGGGGCTACAATAGAAATGTCAGTTTTTCGTTTGGTATGTAGCGACATGCAAATCATGAAGGTCCCCATTTTTTTCAAAACGACAGGGTAATAGTGCCAGCATAGGTAGGAGGAACTTTTGTTTTTGTTTTTTGCGTCATAGATCATAACTCCTATTGTTGACAATAAAGCTCTTAGAAAACGCTGAAATGACCAGTAGTAATTCGTTATATTCTTAATAAACCATATTGAATAAAAAGACTTATTTTATGCACTGGTATGAATAAACGTTTTTCACCCTAAATTTATTGGTTTTGAAATTGATTCCTTCTTGATTTTCTTGATCTTGATTCATCATCTTCAAATATCACGTAAAATTAAAATGGGTGTTGTAAAAACATTATTTGGTGGCAAAGTATTGACATCTCCAGTGTGCCACGTGGAGGGAGTCACGGTGGAAAATCTTTGATATTAAGTGGGGGTATGCATTTGCACTATTTCCAAGCATTTTCCCCTCAGTAGCACAGCTTCGTTTCGCTTTGGTGCAGCGGCATACGTTCGGCATGTGACCTTAAGTGCTATTGAAAGGGCTTTCGTGAAAACGGCGCAGCTTCTTCCTCCGATCCTACCTTCGCTCATCTATTTCTACTCTGCCCAGAGTATGGAGAGAATGTGTTATGTTACCTTGGTGCACGTGACAGAGAGAAAAAAGTCGCTCCCCGCAAGAGGCGAAACGTAATTTCCCATGCGACCGGTCGTTCCGTCGAAGTCTCCGGAAATTAGTTGCTTCAACATGCCGCGGCAGGTGCACGAGTGTCGGAAGCTGTACAGTTTAAGATCGGGGCGGCGGGGATGGGGGCTTCCACGGGCGTATGACAAAAACGACGCTGTCGGTTTGGGTACGTGAAAGGAATATAGCCAGTGGAGCAGGGGCATACCATAAGATTGTCTTAGATCTCCTGCACGGGTCTCCTTCCCTACTTTCCTCCATCCCTCCCTCGATCCACACCGTTGGGAAGGAGTTGGGACATAGTCATCATCTCTTCGGTCTTCTTCCCATAGTCTATTGGGCACCAAATGGGGAGAGGAATTGGAATGGCCATAGCTGGCGTATGCCAAGAGGGCGAGAGTAGGATTCCTCCTGGTTTTCATTGCTCAATACTCCATCTATAATTGGTGACGTGGGGGAGTGCAATTCGCTCCTATAAATAATTCAAAACTTTCTTGGGAATCTATAGGTAGTTGTCGCGGTTTCCGTTGAAATACGAAGGGTGTTCAATAAGGAATTGATCATAATTTTTTATTCGAATAATTTATAGTAAAAAATTATACATGTATGTTATGTTGTTAGCTTGATGTGCAATGCATTCGTGGTACGAGATTTAATTGATTTGAATCTACTTTTGCGTCAGTGGCAGTCATTGCAAGTTGGAACATGTTCAGTTCACCAACAGCAGCGATGGAGGTAACACGCATCGACACTCGTGGTGTTTCTTCACATTGGGGAACAGGAACAAGTGCCTTAGAGCTAGGTCTGGAGTACAAGGAGAATAGCGAACACTCTTTACATTGATTTTCACGAGATATTCAGCAACAACTTTTAGGATGCGCGGCCGTGCATTATCGAGGTACAGCATTCAGACTGTTGCTTTGAAATGTGACATTTTGCGATTGACTTGGGATTGGAGGATTTTGAGTACATCTCTATGGTATGCTCCATTTACAGTTGTGTGTGCTGGTATGATATACTGTTTCTACACGCACCATTCCCTGGGTATAGAAAAATGATGTGACGATAACTTTCCCAGAATTTGATTTGTACACAGAGCTTTGAAGTATGCTCTCAGAATCAAAAACCTGTGTATAAACGACTCTCCGTAAGCCTGTTGTAGCATTGCATAGGGCTCATCTATCGATTTTTTAAAATGAAAACAAAATTTCAATGCAGCTTATTGCCTCTAGACTCCAGTGATGCCGTAGGCGAACTGGTCATGTTTCATCGTACAAAGGGTACCACTTATCCAAAACTGGAGTCAATTCAATGATAGACGATGCATTAATACATTACACATTAAGTTAACAATATAACAGTAATTTATTGCAATTATATTATTTTTCAATAAGATATGCGAATACAAAAATTATAATCGACTCATTTCGAACAGACATCGTATATCGTACCATATTGGTAAACTTAATATCTTCAGGCCCCTATTTGTGGTTGTCCATGCTATTAAAGGGAAAAAAAAGATAAGTACACACAAACTTTTATTTTCCGGACCAGATTTTTGCGTTATCTACTGTCGACGACTCTAAATAGAACCGCGGTCCAGGTGAGGGGAAACATTGGGAGGGAAGGTCGATAGGGGAGGGGGAGAAATATACCATGGGGAAGAGGATGATTTCCAAATCGTGTTGGTAAAAAGTGCTCAGGGGGGGAGAGATGAGATACGAAATGCAAGGACTTAACAATGGAGGTAGTGGAGGAAAGCATAGGGGATGGATGAGCGCGAGGTAGAGTTGATCTCTATGCTATCACAACAGTTGTCTTTGAATATCTACGATGAGTTTTGGGTGCATTACCTTTAGGAATGGCGAGCTCAGGTCGTTGGTTTGGGAAGTTAAACCTCGGACTTAGCTTCGATCGTTGGGGACAGGAAAATTCCGTTGCTGGGTTTCTCTCTACAATTACTCCTATCCCTTGGGATCCTACCTCCTGAAACACTAACCATATTTGAAAGCGGAAAGAACCTCGGTTCCTGGCATTCTCCCCTGACAGCAAAGCATTAATTACTACGAACGCTAACCACTATTACTAATTATTGCTAAAACTCTAAGCAAAGTCATGTCGGTCGAAGAGATCGGTGAAAAAAGTGTTTTTTACTACGATTGTGCCTAACTAATTGCTTATTCTTCCACGAATATGGTGGTCAGCTTTTCCCGGTATTTTGTTTGATTCTTCAATCAGTTTTAATTTGGATGAGTCTTAAATTCTCACTGCAAATTCTATTAGAGGTTTAACTAAAGATATCCATCATTTATCCTTCGCATTTCATCCCAATATTTTTCTCATAAATGCTCATTCCTTAGGAACCGCTAAATGACCATGATATGCATGACCAATGCTTAGTGACCAACAAACGGCAGAACGGACACATTAGTGAAGATTTAAATATATTTGAAGGTATTCATCATCTTGCGTATAACTTACCATTTTATGCAGGTAATTAATGTGCAACATTAGTTTTTGACATAAAAATTTGAGATTAAAAAATTGTATAATATTTTTTATCTAATGTTTTATGTTGAAGGGGCGCGGTAATTCAGTGGGTAGAGCACTGAGCTATTAACCGGAGGGCCCGGGTTCGATTCTAGGTGACACCTCTTGGCACCGTCAGCTTCTCCCAAGCTGTATACAACTTTTCGGGTACCAGTGGTCATCCTGGGAAATCACAGGCGATACAAGGAAAGGAACTGGCCATCCTACCCTATGTGTGAATTTCACCCTCAGGTTGATAACTGTGATTTGTTTACTTTTGATTTTCTTATTTTATTTCATGCTCAGTGAAGTAATTCTTAATTAAAAAAAAGGTTCATGCTAGAAATTAAGGGATAGAGAAGGAATGGTTGCACCACAATAGCTGTAAAGAAGTTATATTGTTGATTAATTTTAATTTCCCCTGGGGAATTTGGAAGAGACCTTTTCTCGCTCCGGTTTTTGCACCAAACTTTTTCCCCTTCCTTCCTTCAAGGGAGGCGGGTGAGGATTGTCCCCCATCTGTATCCACTACTGAGGAGACGTAGTGCCGTGAACGAAACCCGCCCACCTCGTCCTTCCCGAAAACGTAATAAGAGTAATTGTGGGGAGGAGTTGCTTTTTTTCAGTCGCCTTCCTGCTCTCTCTCTCTCTCTCTCTCCCACTCTCTTCGGAAAAAAATGCTTCAATTAAGTCGAGAGGGTCGTCCCGTGAGGCCTGAAGGAAGAAGAAAGGACGTCGGACGATGGGGGTAAGGGTTGGGATTTTTACGAGGGAAGCTGTTTCGTGGTGCGATGGGTGGGAAGGCGCAAGGGGTGGGGGTGGAGAGAGGGAGGGAGCCTGGCGCGGACGCCCGTTGGCTGGCTTCCTCGAGGATGACCTCCCTAGAGGGGGGGGTTGGTCCTCGAGGGATTGAATGTAAGGCTTATGATGTGATGCGGGGGGGGGGGGGGGGGNGATGTGATGCGGGGGGGGGGGGGGGGAGGAGGAATGCTCCAACGGGCAGGGGAGCGGAAGGGGGCGGTGGGATGACGTAGCGGAGGAGGGGTATAGGGGCTAGGGGACGGGGTAAAGATGGAGTTGCGTTATGGGATGGGGAAAGAAAAAAATGGGGTAGGAAGGAGACCGGGAATAGTCAATTCGGTCTCAGGGAAATTAATGTGAAGGCCTCCGTTGTATTTCGACTTGCAAAACACCCAAAATAGACACGCAGTAATTATTGAAATTGACTGAGAAATCTGTATGGAATGGGATTGCGAATTCTGAGGTGATGTAGGAGGGAGAAGAATAATGGTGAATTAGTTGCAAGTTATTCTTTGTGACTCTGGGAATAAAGCCCGTAGGAAAAAAAACACAGAATATGGTTTTCACTAGAGTGATAACAGAATATGTCGTAAAATAAGAAGCGAATGAAAGTTAAATATAGTATCAAAGCAGAAGAAAGTGTAAATGACAGTTGGATTAAATGGAAGTGTGGGTCATTCTCAAGCATATTGATTTAGAAATAAATAATGTGAATTGGGTTTTCAATATATTTTTCAATTTTCCTAATGATGAATGATAAAACGGGATAATTGTACGTGAAAATTGGAGTTAATTTCAAGTCTTGTACGTGATATGGTTGACCATGAGGCATGCTATTAAATTGCGTGGAAATTATATCTAAGGATTTATTGAAACCATTTAATATGAGCTGAAGATTATGAGTCTAAGAGGGTTTAATTTAGTGCTCTCATTATGCGGATTAATATTTAATTCTTGACCTTATTCTGAGTCATTAAACCAAAGTCAGCGATGAGAAATTAAAGCTTATTTTAGTTTATTAATGGTTTCACAAGATTTTAATTTTCCGCTGAGTGCAATAGAAAAGTGGAAAAAATAGTAATAGCTTTAATAAGTGGGCATAATTAATATAAATTTGATGCTAAAAGAAGGCATCCAGATGAAAAAAACCCAACCCTCTCCGATCTCTTTAACTCCCTTATAACTTTAAGAATTTATTATTCTCAAGCATGACCTGAGAATTGAAAACGGAATAGTAGAGGGAATGGCAGGAAATTGCAATTACATGGAAATGGGTATTATATGTCGGAATAATTATTAAAATGACGAATTCTTAATTTAATTTGAAATTTCTTTTTACACCTTAAAAGAGGTGAGATTATTCATCAAAATGGCTTTTTATATATCAATTCAAAGTGCAAATAATACATTCATTTTACACGGTAGCAGCGTGTGGAAAAAACTAATTCTATCATTGGACCCTTTATCGATAATTGGGTCCCTCGCCATTTATTCGGGTGATACTCTGGAGAAATATTGTTAATATTTGTCCCTGAGAACTTTCAACCAGCTTATTGTCCTTAAAGGCAGCACGATGAACCCAATCGAATCCTACGAGTGGTGCGTGTGCAATTACCCGCAAACTTCCCGAGAAATGCGGAAAGAGCAATATATCCTTCGGTCAATCTAGCAAGAGCACAACGTGGCAGCATTCCTCTCCACTCCTCTCATCTTTTTCTCCCTCTCCCGGCTCTCGAAGCCCACCGGCGAAGTCTCCGATTCTTGCTCCCCGTCGCCAGCTGGTCAAATAATTTCATCTCCTCCACGAATCTCCTCTCTCGGCAGAAAACCGATGGGTGGATATACGGAATTTCTGAGATCTCATTCCCCAAGCTTCCATTTCGTCGTTTTCCGTTACTCCTCCGTTACCCCGTCCGATTATAATTAAACGATTTCGCCGAAGCTCACCGTTTTATCTCCTTCTCCTACAGAACTTCGCCTCCCGCAGAGCTTAGGTACTGGTACCATCCGCCTATCCGGTAACCATGGTCGTCCCTTCCTCTCCCGGGATAGTGGCTTTTCACATGATTGATCCCTTTTCACTTCAACGCCTGGTTGTGGAAAGGAGACGAGGGAATAGTGGATGGGGAAGACGCATGGCTGATGCGATATTTTGATGCATGGACTTCGACTTACCATCTTCGTTCAATATCCATCAATCGAAGGCAATATAGCAATTAAAAGAGGGTTTTCAAGTATCGGATAGTCCCTGACAACTCTTATGTACCGCGTGAACATCCTCTCGTTTGTCCTAAAATAATACCTCTTTTAGTTCTTCGTAATTTCTTCCTACTTTCATACCAGTTTTATTCTCCTCCTTCATCTTCCCCGCTCACCTATTATTCTCCTTTGTATCGCGGCATTGAACATCACGCTACCACACATTTTTTCCTAAATCACTTTTTCTGCCTTCTTTGGATTTCACACATCACTATCCCCTTTTCTTCAAACGTATTTTAAACTCCATTATTAGTCTCTTTCCAACTTCCTCGATTATTCTCCATTCTGGATCTCATAAGCCTCTATTTTACGCTCATCCACTTTCTTCAAAGATGAACTTTTTCTTTCTTGAACAACGTTGCGTTACCTTCAATATCCCAGGTAGTGGTCAAAATTTATAGGCTAAGTAATATTCCAGTTCCGCAGTATCGGGTTTGATCGAAAATTACGACACTGACGTCCATATCCTTCTCCTTTGTCGATATAATTTTATGTAGACGAAGGGAAGGAGTACAAATCAACCTCCTACTTTAATAAGGTCAAGTCACACAGACCGATCGTGAATGATATGGTGATGAGACTGGGATTATAATGTATTTGATAAAAAAACCCACACAATTTAATCCTTAATGTCGGTTATATAGGTCAGGGGACGGTGGGTTTCACCTCGTGCTAAGCCCTACGGCGTGTGAAATTTACCCACGTGCCGTAAGGCGATCATTGTCTTTCCCAGAAATGGTCGGCTAGAACAAATCCAGCCGAATGATTTCTACGAATGCACTGTGAAATTCTCGCATTTCTCAATTGCGTCTGAATTTCCCAGAATGTCCTATTACTCACAGTCAGCTGGTTGTGTTCAGATGTAACATGTGGACGTTAACCATGGACCCCACAGCCAGAAGTCAAACGCCCTTCTCACTAGTCTGGCACCATCTCTTGAATACGATGATCGATTAATTCAGTTTGTATCGAGCTCCCCTATTGCCACCGTGCTCGCTTCAATTTTATCCAACGGGTTGGAGTGGGAGGAATGGAGTGGACGGAGGTGGGAGAGGAGGATAACAGGGTCAGTCGCTACTCATCACTCTTAGGGGGTCCTGTAATCCTTGGAGCTCTCTCTCGGTGATACCGTATCCCCTTACCCCTTCTTCATACTCCGTACTCGGTCCAAGGCTGCCTTTCCCGTGCTTCCTTAGCACATCTTACCCTCCAATCGTACCTCTCGCTCTCTCTCTCTTTCCTCCCACCTCACGGGAGCATGGATGGCTCTATACCCGTCGCCGGGATGACCCGATTCGAAACCAGAACTTCTCAATCCCCTCCGTTTTCCCTTCCACACCGCACGTGCACACACCGTATGCACCTACCTTCCTCCTCCACCTGCTGCCTCATCCCCCTTTCCCTCGTTGGTCGATCCCTATAACCTGGATAGGGGTCACGTAAAAGGCACGTGAGGGTCTCCAGGAAAAGGGATTTCTTTCTTTCTTCCTCGAAAAAAAAATGAAAAAGTGAAGGAGACGGGACGAACAGCGAAGTTAAAGGGTTTTTCTAAGTGTGCGTCTAAGGTTCGAGTAATCGGAATGGTGAATTGGGAAAAGGACAGAATGGTCAAGGGCGTGAAGAGGTGAGGTGCTTTATTCCGGCAATCTTTTTCCTTTTTAAAGTATTCGGTAGGTATTTTAAATAGAAATGTGGTTGTGGTAAGCAGTCTCAAGGAGGCCGGTGGGAGAGAAAATTGAGCCGAAAGCGCCTAGTACGTACGTTTAAGAGAAGTGTACGCGAATTACACAAATAATACACGTACTTCTTTGAATAAATTTAGGTAAAACGGCATCTTTGGCCTAAATAAAGGTTAGGTGTGAAAGGCTAAAGGGGAATAAAATGTAGCAAGACGACTGATAAACTGAAGAAATACCTTTTTTGGCTGATGATGTCAGGGTTATTTGATTGTAACCATCATTATATGGATTTGATGTTCACTAATACTAATTCGGGGGTTGAGGTGGCCTAGGGCTAGCACGTTCTCCTTTGGATCTAAAGGTCGCGGGTTCAATCCCCGGCGGGATTGAACCCGCGACCCGGGGAAGGAGAAGGCGAAAAATTTTCATTTTCCAATTTTCTCAAATATTTTCTGGAACGAGGTAACTGCATATGATGGCTGAAAAATCAAAATTGGAACGAGACAACCTAACAAGATATACAAGCCGGAATGTCTAGTGGAATAACACCCTGCCACACGCCCTAGCGGTGGCTAGAGGGGAATCGTGTAGATTTTCGATTTAGAATACTAGACAAGAAGTTTTTTACTCATGAGACTAGTCGTGATAAGAAGAAAAACATTGACTCCTAACCATTCTGCGGAAATACAATGTTGTGAGCGTTTTCTATGAAAAACCATACCTTTTGAGTGCGTTTATTGCTATTAATAATGCATTTAAATTTATTATTTATATGTTTAAATTTATACATACTCAATTTTTTACGTTCACTGCTAACTGAAAAAAAATCTACACGATACCCCGCAAGCCGCCGCTAGGGCGTGTGGCAG
>LYUA01000203.1:601962-612167 GCA_002093875.1 Calopteryx splendens | reverse complement strand
GAGAAGAAAACGGCCCAAAGCGGTCCGAAGGAAGAAAAAAGAGCGAAAAGATGAAAGAATACTGGGGGAAAAGAAAGCAACAAAGAGAAGGAATTGAAATTGGCCCAGGGACCTAGGTAGCACTATCAAAGAGAAGAAGAAGTAAAATAGGGTACTAACCCGATATCAATAAATATACCCGATTTCCATCAATAGATGTATTTTGCTTTTTTCCTTAAAGATTGTTGTTTTTCACTTAAGGTAAAGAAAGTTAATCATCATTAAATATACCTTATTTGGCCAAAATCCCATAATTGGTCCGACCAATGTTTTGGCTCATCATTGATTGATTTTTCCTTGCTGTCACTTACAGGATTCACAGTAGATGTGAAGGAATAGTCGCATTTCTTGAGGAAAGAATGCTAGAGAGCCAAATTTATTGTGGTCTCTGTATGAACATGTGTCATGGTACTAAATAATAGTGCACGTAATAGGAATAAAAATAGCTATCTTTACAACGGAAAAGGGAATTAGGGGGACGCAGTCAATTGAACGAATGCGATCAAATGTTTTAAAGTAGTACTTTACACAACAGTAGCTAGAGGATTCCGAAGAACTGTGCATTATGTTAGATATTTATATGACAATAATATTAAGTAGATAATATCTAGGTACGAAAAAAGGGTGTAGAGGTAATGACGTTCTTTAAGAGCATTTATACTAGACGGTGAACTTAAAGATGGGATTGGTGAGGTATAGTGATGGGGAAAGTTTTTTTTGGGCATTTAATGCACTATCTATGAACTCAGGGGAGAGAAAAACTTTCATTTCAATGGGGCGCGGGATTATTCATGCCTACGAATGAATACAATACTGTTACGGATTAGTTTAATTAGATTCAGGGAGAAGTGGTAGAGTTCTGATAGCTGAGATGAAGAGAAAAAGACACGATAACGTAGAAATAGAGGATTATTACATGATGACAAAATAAGTGTACTCGTAGGTCAGTAGGAGCACAGGAAAATTAGTAATTAGGGAAAAGTAAGGAAGAATTCGCTGGATTTACTCGACGGTCTTGCAAAGAAAGGAAGATGAATATAATGCATATTGAATGAATGCAAAGCCAACACCGGGAAATCAGCACCTATGGTCAGCTCTTCGCGTGTTACCTTCGTCATTGGATATGTTATTTGCGTGATGTGTGTGTTACGTGATGGATATGTTGCATATGATAATTATGAACAAACGTGGAAGAATCAGGTTAGAACTATGATAGTCTTGTAATTTTTTCCCGTTGGTAACAAATCCCATTAAATAGTTGATAATGATATTGTTCCGCGATGCGAGTTGCTTTAAAAAGGTCGTATTGTATTGGCAAGGAAATTTATTTAAATGTAAATTGTTGATACGACTTACACCAAGACCTAAATGCGCAACTTCTAACTTTTTACCTCCTTTTTTCCCAAAAAGACATGGGTGTGGTGGCATTTTCAAGTTGAAATTAGTATTTTATGAGTAGGCCAACTGCTCGGTTGTTTTATTCGTCATACTATGTGAGTTTGTATGAATGTGAACTTTAAATCATGTGTGGTAGAGTCCAGTTGAAAAAAAGACAGTTGGTATAATTCTCTTAAATGGCGGGCTGAATAATTGACAAAAAGATTGTTGTCAAGCTGATTTCATTTTGCCTGCCAGAAAATATAAGTAGTTAATTGACCTTAAAATTTCGATTTGGGATTTATACCTACCTATCTCATGATGATGGATAAATGCATGCGTCCATAAGCAAGAAGGTGACATCTAGAAACTTCCTCTTAAAGCGATTGCAATGCAGTTTCCATAAACCAATTTTGTTATCGTTTAATGCATGTCCACAGAACATGTGTGTGGAATAACTCGGGGTGATGTGCATACCACGACATGGTGGAGGATCGAGGGCCAGAGAGAAAATGGGTGTGATGCATAAGAAAAATCATTGGGCAGAACAAAGGAAGATACGAAATATCTGCTTCCATTAAACCAAGGTGAAGGAGAATATGAAACGCAAGCCATCATTTTATAGCCTCCAGTTGGGCTCTCTAGGATTTTTTATCTGCACATTATATTTCAGATTTCGCATGCCTATTGTAATATTGAAAAGAATCAACCTTAAATATTACATTTCCCCAAGAACAATTGCTCATATCCTCATTATTATCTTATCGTTCTCTGCTTAATTATAGAGTTTTCAAAAAAAATTAAACAGGGAAGACGGAGTATATTTCTGAAATAACAACGAGTTCAACCGGTGAAAATAGTAATAGGCAATCTCATATTAAACTTCGAAACTTGATAGAGTGAATTCGGTCCAGCTCCTTTTGGATCAAAGGTTAAAAACCCTCTTTAAACTAGACTGTTAACGTGTGCATATTGATCTAGATGGAAATTTCATAACGATAAGTGCGAGCCAAAGGTAGTAAAAAGACACAATTTCACAAGTAGGGTTTCTGCACAATTCGTACCTTCCTACGATCCGCTACTGACGTATAATTCTCCACTCGGATATATATTTAATTAAACAAAACGTACGAGTTTTTGGTTCTTGGGTAACGATACCATGCTGCCAGTTAACGGACTCCCACTCGCAAATCCGTAAACGAGAGTATTATTCATGAGGAAATAATCCTCGTTAGAAGGATCTTTCCTTTTGTCTGCCGTCGCGCACACTTTTTTTCACCTGTCTGCGTCTAATTACTCCGCGCGTAGGTAGTAGGTATGCACACCAATCTCGCCCGTATCGTGAGTTTGGAGTCCATGGAGAGAGCAGAGCAGCGGCATCAACGCTGGCGAGTGAGTTTTGAGCGCGAAAGGAATATTTTTTCCTCCTTTTTTAGGTTTTTTTTTAGTCGTGGGAAACGAGGTTGACGTGGATTATGTGGGGATTCAGTCGGGCGGAAATACGTGCTCCATGTAACCAGGATCTTAACTGAATCACGTCCTCGTGGGTTTTGTCTCGAGGGTTCGCCGGAATGCGCCTCGGGGGACCGGGATAGTTGGGAAGCAGGGCGGGCGGCGGCGGTGCGAGAAGACTTGGTCTCTCCTCTTCGGCTTCCTCTCGGGCTTAAATGAAAGGGGAAGATGAGGATGGCTCCGTAGTGCACACCAATTAAACACTCGGAGTGGGTGGGAGGACGCGAATGAAGGATAACGTGTATTCATAAATGATGCAGTGAAACTGTTGGGAATTTGTTGAGGGCGAGTTTATCAGTGGGGTTGGGATGGAGTTGGATGGAAGCTGCGCTCTGTTCGCAGTCGTTGAGTTAAGTCAGCCGTTCGAAGAGGAGCCCCATCTTTTGTTTTTGTTTGTGACAATTCATTAATAACCAAGCGCTAAAAAATATTACGAACGATGCAAGTTCACAAACCGATCTATATTTATGGTTAACATATTTGTTTTCGTGTGAATTTCAAGTTATTTTGTCCATTTAAGGCCTTCAACGAATGTCCCTTTTGTTTCCGCATTTTCTGCGACTTTAATTGTGCATTAAGAATTTAATATAAGATATATTTTAATTGAGAAAATAATTTTGCGCGCGTCCAGTTGTGATGTACCTATTGTTGCCGCATTTCCAGGTGAACTAAAATGGAATTGACATCTTCGAATCGCTGAAATATCTTAAAGTAAAATCTATTGCGGTTGCTAGGGGAAAATGTTTACTTAATTAAATCTGTTCATGTAAAGTAATAATAGTTTATTGAAAAAAGGCTATATTATATAGCAAATGCATACTGGTACTTTGGTTACCTGGTGACCACGGTCAGTATTGGGTTTCAATCAAAGTGTCATTAACCCCGAAAAGAAATCTATGCCTGAGCAAGGCTCGAAGTTGAGTGTTTAATCATTTGGGGAATGTACTGTAGGTTTGATTCGATGTTTTCATAGACATAGACCCTCTATCTGTGTTAATCATTACAACCACCTGAGACCACTTTTATTCACACCCCACCATTACCTCACTCGTTTTGTGTCAAAAGATGATCAAAATACTAATAATACTTGAAGTTTATTTAGAATATAATGGCTTAGAATCCTCTTATGTTAATATTCATATACAGTTAATTTTTCCCTTAAAACGTATATATAGGGTGAGGTTCCGTGATAGGCACCCACGTTAGCCTGACGTCCCATCAACCTATCAGATCAATCGGATGAGGCTGTGCTAGTTATATTCATGGCCTAATTGATACGAGAAACTGAGTGAACTTAATTTGTGAATCAACTTTTCCTAACTTTTCATGAATAAATTTGAATCTAATTACAAATTATATTTTCTCTAATATTTCCAATCTCACTTTAAGGTTGTGCAGGAAAATGTATCGAATTGTGTATGTTACCTTTCATTCGACGTAGAGCCTAAAGAATAATTGAATGCTGCCACAGCAATTTAAATGCATAGCAGTAATTTATTTCATTTGCGTATTGCACAAAATGATTTTGAACGAGAGAGAGTTAATATTGGACCAAGATGGATTGTAAAATATTCAAAATACCTTACTTTGCAGCCTTTGGACGCCACTATTGTCCCTATAATCGAATTTTAAAAGCTTTCCCAATTGATTACCAAGGCTTATATAAGCTTTTACGGCGCGTGTTTAATATAAATTCCACCGAACCAATTATAATGTTATCAATTCGGGAAAGGCTTTTTAATTCAATTCCAGGGTTTAATGTACATTAAAGATTGTTCCACCACAAAAAATTTCACTGGAAGAATATTCCAACCAGCCACACAGCATGCTTCAAAACAAGCAAGCGCCAATGTATGAAATCCGTATATGAATAGGGCCTATATTTTATCCCAGCAAGCAATTCCTGAACCCATAAAAATTCTCGTAAATATGTTTTTCCTCATTTTTTTTCCACATGCGCTCATTACCTGGCTGTGACAAACGACCGGACTTGGCAGTCAATTAAGCGCCGTAAGCGGGGTCACACATTGTATGCGAACCCTTTTTGGTGTTAAACTACGAATAAATGCTAAAGCAAGGCGAAGACACCCAGAACCTCGGTATTTTATGAACACGTGGAGAACAAAGGAAAGCAGCAGATATTTTGAGGTTATCTTCAGAAGGCTCTTGCTTACCACGGTACTCACTCTCGCGTCAATCCTAGGTACTTCACGCATGCCGCTCGAATCATACTGGGTATGAGATGAAATTGGATTGAATTTTAACTGCGGGTGGAAAGGGAAATAATTGATGGGATTAAACAAGTGAGGACACAATGACTATCTCCTTCTAATTGCTTCACAGCGTTTAATGAATTATTCATTTAATGACGTTATTGCAGTTCCACTGTGAGTAAATGAGAAAATAGTACTAGGCGTTCATTTAAAAGAGGTCATATTAAAATCAAGTCAGTTGAATTATGTACCTAAACGTATTTTTTCAAGCTACGAAATCCGAATATATTTATTTAAATTAGAAATATATAACGCGATAATTTTGTGGTGCAACACATATTTATGTAATAAATTAATTCTAATTTTAAGCTCATTCTCCAATTCCCATGCTTTTTTTAATATCCGGTGAGCTACAGACCCGAAACGCTGAAACTATTATAGAAATAGAATTTTGAAAAACATTGATTTTGCATGATTTTCAAACCCTAGTGTTTCAAAGCATGGAATGTTTGTTGATGGAACAGGTCTGCTATAAGGCAGAATATGGTTTATGTTTCGCATTAAAAGGTACCTAATAACTTCTAACATATTTTAGAGAATCTGCGTTTTTTGTTAACATAGTGATGCACCTTAAAGTGAAACTTGGAGAAAAATGAAAGAAAAAACCTGTATGCTATGGATTATATTCAATATATTTTTATAATGAGTGATATTCTCGATATCCTCGTTTAAAAAATGTCTGCTTCCTTTCCCGGTGCCACTTTCATAATAATTCAAAGGCCATGGAAAAGGCCATTAGGATTACAATGATATACTTTTATAATTTTAATTAATTTGAATAAGGATGTGCTCCTATATTTTATATGAGAAAGCATTCTAGATACCTGTTCATTTGTATAAATAAATTCGTATCTCGACCAATAATAAGTGTAATCACTTGCAAATAAAATTGGAGGATTCATTTTACAGCTTGATTTACTAGCTGATTATCATTTCTATCATTGCAAATGTCTGAATAAGTAAGAAAACAAGTATAAAAGAGAAAATATATCGTTTCTAGCCATCTTTATATTGAAATATAATTGTCGTTTGTGGTAGGATTATCAAGTCAAAAAAATTTACCAAAATATATTTTGAATTTCATTCGTGAAAATAAGTGACAGTAAAAGCTTGGAGGTAGGTCCCAATTACTACTGCTCGTCTTTTTATATCCTTAATCCAATTCATTTATGTCAGCATCCCTTGAAATTCAGCATTTAAATGCAGGAAATAGGTACTTTTTGATGTAGGACATATAAGATAGTTACCGTAATAAAGAGGAATGATTCGTGGGGGCTGAAAATGGGTAAAGTAATATTCGAAGTAGTCGTAACGGTTTAACATTAGGAACTTCTCTCTGGCAGATAATGTTTCTTATTCTGTTTTGTAATTTCCCACTGCTTTTGCGAGTCCTAGTATGTGTTATTTACTCTAAGGACAGGATATTCAGTTAGCAGGTTAGTTGGACTCCTCCAACAGTCGCTGTGCAATGAAGCGTGGGGTGCCGAATTTTCACTCCTAACGCGAGACTGCAGCTAAAGAATCCGCCCAGTTATTGACGTCATATTCAAAAAGAGAGAGGACGGTTTTATAGTGATTCAAGTTTGAATTTTTGGGCGTCGGGAGAGAGGGGAAGGAAGAAGATGAAGAAGGGGTGGGGGAGATCAGATTAGATAGGGAAGGGTTTCGAACTCCCGCTCGGGGAAACAGGGGCATGGCCGTCTTCACATTTTTACGGCTCGCTCGAGAGGGGAGTAGTGGAATAGGGGTGGAAGGTAATAATGTGGGCACGAAAGTCTTCTAAAACGTTTCCAGGCCAACCCCATGACACCCTTTTTCTGGGGCCGAAAGGAATTTATTTGCCGACTGGATTGCGGGGAGGGGCTGAGGTGGGCGAGGGAGAGAGACGGGATTGAGCGATATCGGCCGGGAATGGGGAGAAAAATGCGATCGAGAAAAGTTCCCTCGGGGCGTATTCGATTCGATACTTGTTTCAAACAGGTGAAATGGAATACGGCTTCATAGAGGAACTTTATTCATGACACCGAAGCGATTCAGTGTTTAGTGGGCAGGACCTTCACATGTTTTTTTGCGTGCAATTTTTATTGAAGCATATTCGTTTGAATATAGGTACACAATTTTCCATTAAAAATGGGTTCGAATAAAGGGACATTTGGTGTTTTGCTCTGCGTGAGCTGAGGAACTTGAGAAATTGGTTTTCAAGTTACTTTTGTCCATGTCATTTTGCAAAAAAGTAAAAAAAAATACCGCCGTGTGCTGGAATTAATTGCACTTCATTCCCTCTTTGATTAGAAATAAAAAAGCGTCATGGCAGGCAAATTTTGGTATTCTCCTTGTTTCCTCGGTTTAGCAAGATTTTGATGCATAATAATGGAAATTTATCAATTGCGGAAATTACCATAGAAATGAGATGAACCGAATTCAAGAAAGTAATACACGGCTGCAAAAGACAAAATTTTTTAACTTGAAAGATGGGGAAATAACTCTTTCATATAACACTTCCTCACAGATAAACGAAGCATTTGGTGAAAATCGACTCATCTGAATTCCTCTATTGTAATTCACGTAAGTTCGAAATAATTTTAGAATGTTATCCCCTTTGCTTTGACTCCTATATATCCTAAAAAATAACCTTAAATACGAGAAATAGATGCAAAAGAAAATCACATTCTTGCAATGCAGCCAGGATTTTCACGTAATTTCTGAAAGTTCCTGCGAAGTCAAACTACCTATACGTTACTCCCAAGATTCATAAAGTTTGGCCATGCACGTGAAGAAAATCCTAGTATCTGTCGGCTTGTGATCTTTATATTAATTTACTCAACCTAAACATTTTCTATGTATGGCGCATGTCATGTTCACATTTCTTCTTATTTCTTCTTTCATGTTCCATTCGAGAGCATCATCATCACGAATCATCAATCCTAAGATTGGTTTGACGCAGATCTCCACTCAATTCTTCTCTCGGATAACCATTTCTACATATTTATTAAGTCATTATATTTTCCATGCTTCACATCCCTTGGGTGTCCCTCCTTGAATTGCTCTCGTTCAAATCCCCTCAAAGATTGTGTTTACCGGGTCATCGTGTCTCAAATATTTTTCCGATAAGGTTATCCTTTTTTTAAAAGTTTTCATCTTAATTCTTTTCCCCTAATCTTTATTAGTTATTTAATCCACATCGTTACTCTCTATCACCACACACTCAATAATTTCGATCTTTTTTATTCAGCTATTTTACTCGTGCCTCACTATCATAGATATATGCACTTTAGGTACCTATATTTTAATGAAGTGCTACCTTACATGCTTTTGACTGCCAGTAGGCTTTCCTTATAGTAAAATGCTTTTATTACCTAAACTTTCTATTATTTAGTTTTCTTCTACTGCTGCTGATTTTGGTTCCAAAATGAAATAACTTTCACTTCTTTTAGCTTTTGAATCCGGAGGTTAATACGTGCGCTGCCTTCGTCCTTTCTGCCGCAGGGCAAAATATTTGTTTTATCTTTTTAATGTAATCTTCAGTTGGTTACTCTCATCATCTTCTCCGAGTTGACGAGTGTGGTGCCTCTTCGAGATCTCACGAGAGGCCGAACCCGTGATAACAATTCTCGAAGTTAAGCATGCTAAGCATTTTTTGTGTCAGCACAAGTCAATCGCTTTTATTTAGCTCCAGAATTCATGGCTGGTACCTATTAAGAGGAAAATTACCGCAAATGCAACTTGCACAATAAATCCCTTTACGTAAAAACGACTTCTCTGGTTTATCGTGGAGGAATTTAATTGAAGTAGTATCCCGCAAAAATGGATGACCCTCCCGTTAACTCTGCGGAAATGGCGTATGCTGATTTCGGAGTTGAAGCTTACAAATTCTTTTGAGGGAGCAAGAATTGTACGTAACCCCGGTTCGGCACTTCATCCACGTTCCTTCGGTGATGGCTGCCGTCACCCACAGTTAGTCGACATCATCCGCAAATAGACCAGAATTTTGTGCTCATGAGAAATGGAGAGAGTGGCCCCACCACCCCAAGCCACCCCAAGGGGCAATCTTTTCAGATGGTGCCCCTTTCACCCGTGGAGTCGGCTCCTCGGGTCCCTTCCTAGCGTATTTAGTTTGGTTAAAGGTAGAGCCCTTTGAAAGGGAGATTGTTAAGAGTTGGGTGGAAAGAAATCGATGTCGTAGATGGATTGGGCTGGGGAAATAAATAAAAGACTAAAAAAGGGAAAGGAAAGTGTTTGGAGAGAGGAGGAGGAGGGGGAGGAAAAAGAGCGGGAGAACGTCTTTCCCACCCTAAAGGAAGGAATGAAAGGAAGGGGGGAGGGAGAAAAAGGGGGATGGTGTCAGCTCGCGTGCGTTGGGGAGGAAAGAATGAAGCGTTGCCTAGCAACCACTCGTCCTCTCCTCCCTTTTTTGTATATATTATAATATAACATCTTTCTTTCACTCACCTTTTCTTGTATTCCCCTAGTGTGGCAGACACTCTATAAAGAGGAAGTTAAGGCAAGAAGGTCTGTTTTCGCAAAAAAGGACTGGTAATGTTCAGAATGCGTCGTCGGTAGGAGTTAGCGAGGAGGAATGTCTTTGTGTGTGTCCTTGCGACAGAAGGAGAGGGGAAGTGAAGGAGGCGTAGTGTGGGAAGGGTGAGCTGGAGGAGAGTAATCAAAATGAAAAAAGAATGCAGGAGATGTCGGGGGGGAGGGAGGGGGGTTGAGAGGGAGAAGAGTGATGGGAGTTGGGGAGGGAGATACGTAGGAGTGGAGGGCAGAGAGAGAGGTTAGGTCGTGGTGGTGGAGGCACTTGGTGTGGTAACGTTGGGAGGGGAGATGGAATTCTGGTGCACGAGGTTGCCGCGATGCCTCCTGCTCCAAACAAAGAAAACCATATCCTACACACTTCCCCTACATCCACCCACGTCCATTCCTTTAGTTGCACTCCTCCGTGTTTTTGGCCCACTCATCTCAGGGGCGGATGCAGGATTTTTGCGGGGAGGTTGGGGGGGGGGG
>LYUA01000203.1:562435-578509 GCA_002093875.1 Calopteryx splendens | reverse complement strand
CACAGGACGTCGCAGAGAACAGGCAGAGGCAAACTGACGTAAAAGGATAACATTATTTGAGGTTGCCAGGCTCTTTGACTCTTTTTTTATGGAATGTAGGAGAAAGCCCTCATTATTATTTTGTTCAATCTGCAGAAACCAGTGTTGATGAAGGTGATGGTAGACGAATTTACCTTGCAAAATTTTGACACATTGAAAAATACACCGTTTTGTAATATTTCACGCCTTATTTTAATGCCTCGACCACTTTCAGCGTGAAATCATCATAATATAGGTTGAGGTTTTAATTCTATTTTAAACCGGTCAAAGTGTTAAAATAAAGTGTGGATTGCTACAAAGTGGTGACTTTTTCTACATAGTCGGAAGATAGCTGATTCCTCTATTAAACGGGAGTAGAAGTTCAATGATCAATGAGTGAGGGTAGAGCTGGCCTCATTCTAAGCTCCTCCACGTGTGACATCCAAACATATGTTGGAGAGATAAGAAGATTAGGATGGGGAGATCAGTTCCTTTCCCCATCAACACCTGCTGTTTCCTAGAAAGCTCTTGTTCCGAGAGAGTCACACAGGTTTGATTCAGCCGGGGATGTGAGGTGGCTTCAACCCCGATTTTATCTTCTCACCAAACACTCTACCCTAATGTCCACAGCTCCACCGGAATCCATTGCATACGATTGAATTGCGACACATCTGGAAAAAATGAGGTAATTCGAATAGCTTCAATTAAATATAGCAGAATACGTACATAAGTGTTCGACAAGGAGAGGCGAGTTTTGCTCAATTTTGAATTGGATTTATTGGATGAGGTCCGGGAAATATGAAGAAGCTGAAAAAGTTGTGGAAGGTAATTAAAAAGTGAAGATGGATTTATTTGACTTTCTGAGAGGCGTTTGATATCATTTATTTTTCCCCATTGGAAGAAAAACGTTAGGTAGGAGAGCCATTGCCAATCTTGTTGAATTCTTGGCAAAATATGAACCTTATTTTTTAATTTCGAGATAAAATTGTAGGTTCCCTGTTGGGATGTTTCACTAACAACTCCTCATGTCTCCGAGGTGGCTCTTGGGGTAATACGTAACTATATATGTTGATAAATGGGTGGCTCTAGGGCGTGGGTGTACGCGTTATTTATACTACGCCACACGGTTAGCGTGGTTATGCATCGAAATGAGGAAAACATTTCTGGAAAACAAGGTGCGGAATGAATCACTCGTGCCGTCACGACGACATTTGAAGCATTTGACGCGAAGCAGATAAACCTCTCAAGCATTTCGCCCAGACACAACATCGTTATTGCGATGGGAGCAGGAAAAACCTGGGAGCCGATGGGAGTGGGGACGGACGGACGAAGTGGGAGGAGGAAAATGGAGGGAGAGGGCAGATGGGAAACAGAAATGCTTTAAAGGCCCGGTGAAGGTGAACGATTTCTTCCTCTCCAAATATTATTTGGTATCTTACGAATATATACGCGCGGCTTCGTAAAAATTCGGAATCTTGGTATTTTGGGTAGCCTCCTTACGCAAAGGGATAAATATTGAACACGCTTATAAAAGCAATTTTTAAGGCCGACTCCAAATAACATTATCCTCCAAGACGACGAAAGAACCTTTGATTTAATGGACTGATACTGTCCTAACATGTATCGTAAGCCTATATTTACTCATGTGATTCCGACAACTGCTGAGTTGCGGTGAGTAATTTGATGGTTTTGGTAACTGCTGGTAACTAAATGCATCTTCTTATTTAGTGATAACATTTAATAATTAGATTCATTTTGCTATTCTATTTTTTTAAATGTGAATAAAGAGGGTTACCTCTCAACAACTTACCGAAAACATGGTTGATAAATAAAAAACGTCCGCAGTTGGGTCAAAATTTGATGCAATTGGATAATAATTCATCAGCATGTTACATTTGAGATGCAAAATGACCACGATGTCGACGCACCCAAAACTTAATAATATACCTAATTCATCAAAAGCAACAGAACTGGTGGTTTATTTAAAACGTCAGTAATTACATAAGAAATTTTCTCTTCAAGGAAAGGTTTTATATATTTAAACTAAAGATTTTATATCTTTTGGGAGTAAAATGTATTGGATATGTCTTCCACAGAGCATGAATAACACCAGGTGTTCTTCAGGAGAAGTGATTTAAGTTAACGATAGGAATAATTTCATTAGTGGCGCAAATATTACCCAAGTGTTCTAAAATAGACCGATCCGATGAAACTTTGGCCCAAAGGCTGGAGTACGTTTACTTTAAACTTATATTTATAGTATATATTCGATTAGTGAGATGGATGGCAAATAATTAAGCCAAAATTATAGTTAAAATTTAAAGAAAAAAGTCACAGTTATAATACTATCTTTTCAGCGTCGTGTAACGAGATTTAATAAGTTGATGTGGCCTAAGCACTTTCGGGAATTAAAAAATTAATGATTTATTTTGAAATTACCATATTATCCTTCTCAAAAATTATGAAGAGAGAGGAAGAAAAGAGAAATAGTATGTTATTAAGCAGGACATGAAAGTTTATTTCGCATGGAGTACTTCTATTATTTCCATTTACTTTTGAAGTAATAGCTAGGATATGAGCCCGTTACTGGATTGTGCTCATTCCATTATCTCAAATATGCATTACTTAGTTATGAAAATGTGTACACGACTTGACATACTTATTTTTTTAATGACATCCGTCAAGCACAAACCAATTTTACTCAAACTTAGTTCTAATGTATACTAATAACTTTTCTTGGTAAGCTAGAATACGAATCTTTCACAGAGTATACCATACTGTACACTGCGTTTCTTGAATTTATGAACTTTTTGTGAACTATGAAGTAATATAAAAAAAACCACTGCTAAATAAAAGATCCCGAAAAAACGTTTTTTTAAAAGAGAAATGTTGTTTTGGATTACTGGCGCATTTTTAATTCCGACTCCTATTTCTTTCACAATGGGTACAGAGGATCGAAAGTACATCTTGATAAGACGTGGCCTTGTCGACGCACCGAAAGCTGTCATTCAACCATTCAGACCTTTGTGTCGGTGTTATGTATTCTTCGCACAGTTCAGATTTTATCATCCAGTGACATAATGCCGTGTTTACGTAAGCTGTAGTGATCCACACAGACATTTCCTCTCGGCTGATAAACAGTGAACGCCAACGTTTCTGCCCTGCACGATAATGCCTACAATGCCCCCAACAAAACTGAGGGAGAGCCATCAATTTGCCAGAGTATGCTCCTGTGGTAATGGACTAGATATCGCCTCGTTTCGATCCTAATCCGCCTCTGCCAAATCCCGCCCTCCTCGCCCGGACCCCATACGAGTGTACTCCACTTCTCTCTCCATGCAAGGGTTCGGAATGCACCGGAAATTGGTGTTTTTGATAAATCCTTTCCCTTCCACCGTCCTGCCATACCCTCACTCCCATTCCGCGCTGCAATAATTTGCTCCATTCCCTCACCTTAGGGGCTTACCTTAGCACCCCTCTTCAGCACGCCTCCCACCATTTCCTCAATTAAGCTCACCCCTTTCTCTCTCCGAATGCACATCGCATCGCTTCCCAACTTTCGATCGAGCACCAAAGCCCCAATATTCGTTACACAGACTGTCAACTTTTTCCGAGACCGTCAAACAAGGGTTTCCCATAAATGCCCCCTCACCTCTTCTACTAAATTATTACTATATGACGCTCAATGATAATCATTCTTTCAAATAAGTTACACAAACGCATGCTTAATATGTTAATCTGTTTCTTAAGGTACCTTAGAGTTAGTTATACCTCGATGTACCTAATAGAAATTCAATGAAAAACATTAGGGATATTCGATGAAAAATCAGGCTCATAGTTGAAGGCCGTTACTTATTTCATGTATTTACTTTAAAAAAAGAAATTAATGCTATTAGCCTATTAAATAGACTAATTTGCCATTTAGTATGTATTGTGTTAATTAGCAATAAAAATATATTTAATTTGACCGAGATATCAGATTGATCGTTATTTTTCATGACGAATGGTCAATCATCGGTACACAAAGTTGCCTATGTCGTCACCTGTAGATGCGTGAAAAGGTTCTTAGTGTCATTTTCCTTTGCGAAAGTTCACGATATAACAGTTTAGAATTCAATTTCAGTATGATTTGTAACGAACATTATTTTCCAAGCATTTGTATATTTTCAACGCTTGCAAATACGTTTCAGAAGCAAGCCCACTGGTGGCATCTAGTTTGTGAAGATAAAGTCACCTATCTATATTCCTTACACGCACACCACACCCACGTTCCTTACAATTTTCTGTCACATATTATTTTTACTTGTACCAAATCAATAATTCTTTTGGCGTCAACATGTTTCGAATTCTGGGACCTTTGTGACCATACGCGTTTTGCTACCACCCCGTAAATATTTCTCCCTCTTATAGGCTTTTTCAGCCGGTGAAATGAATGTCATTCATTCCACCATTCATCATTGAAACCCCCTCTCCCTCTTTCTATTACTTTTAAACCACTTTTCTTTCTCTGCCCACGGGTACCTTCAGGAGTACCTCCTCCCTACAGCGCTGAACCTCTTCCTTTCTAACTCCCACGCTCTCGACCAAACCACATGTTCTCCCTCTCCTCATCATTTCCCCCAAAAACATCCAAAGAAATTTACCGCGACCGTTCCCCTTCACTTCCTCCCTCTCTTTCTCCCCCTTCCACGAACTTCCTCTTCCAGACCACCACTTTTTCCCCTTCCCTCCATTCGTCGATCTCCTCCTCCGCCGCCACAATGCTAACTTTTTTTCTCTCCCCCCTTCTTCTTCCTTTCTTTCCTATTTCTCTCCTTTCTTTCACCCATCCTTCATTCATGTCTCTACCTCTGTCTCCTTCGGCCCACGGAGCTATTCCTCTTTCTCCTCCTACTCGTTCCTCTTCACGTATCCGCGTATCACGAGTCCTGAAATATTTACCACGCTATGGAATTTTCGAGTCGGTCTCTCTGGGAGGAGTGGCTGAGTGGGAGGGTGAGGGTGGGGAGAGTGGGAAGTAAGGAACTAGAGGGAAAGGGAGCGAGGTTTCGGGAGGTGGTGGAAATGGGGGGTGAATTGGTTGGGAAGGGACGGATTCCGCAGAATTTTTGGTGGGGATATTACAAATGGTGTCTGGTGCGCATTGAGGGAGTTTGAGGTGGTGGTGGGTTTGTATCATTTCTGTGGGAAGGGAGTGCGTGGGAAGCGGATGAAGGGACCAATTTGTTGTGGTAGTGGAGAGTTGTGTAGAACAATCCAACGGAGGAGAGAAGGTTGGATGAAAGGTATTGAAGTGTCGCAAAATATGAGTAAAGGAGGCGGATGTGGTCAGCGTAGAGCGCGAGTCGGAAGGGCTAGAGATGAGTGGGATAGTCCAACTTATGCTAGTATCAAAACCAAGGGTTGGTATTTTAAGAGATGACTAATTCTCATTGCCTACCTACATTTTTTTCCTTTCCTGTCACCTAAAATCCTATACAACTTCTTCTCAACGTTTCACGAGCCTTCCTTTCGTATGAATGCCGTTAATTTCGTTAGTTACTCTCGTGCTGAGGAATTTAAAAATCTGAAAAATATTCTTTTGAAAACATTGCACTAAAGGAGATGGTCGTAATATTTATTGATGCCGTCAAATAGAACAGGTAAAGGCTTTGGTCCCGATCACGGAGAAGAGGAGTAAGTGAAAAGGTCTGCAAAGAGACGACGAGAAAGGACCTGGGGCATATGGAGGCCGAAGTGTTGCCTTTTGGTGAAATATCGGGAAAGCCGAAAAGAGAACCCCGGGAAGAGTGGGAAATGGCGATTACAAAAGGAGGGGAGTCTGGAGGTGAAGGAGAAAGGGCCGCACGTGCTCCGAGGCGGAGGGTACCACGAGATGGTGGGGAGGGTGGGAGGTTGGCGGAGGGGATGCCGATGGGTGTGAGAGGGTCTCTGTGGACAGAGACGGTGGTGTGAAAGGAAAGGTTTGCTCTAGACCTCCTCCTTCTCCACCACTCTGCTCCTTGCGTGAAGTATGTGAGGAAGTGTTGAGGAGAGAGATTCCTTGAAAGGAGAAAGCGAAAGTACCGGATAGTAGCTCGGCAGGCTTCTAGGCGTAAACTCGAGTAATAAAAAGAAACGCATAACGAGTTTGACCCTTTGCGGGGAAAGTTAGGATCACGGAGAGGATGGTTTCTTTTTTCCCCTGAGGACGTTTGACAAATTATTTACTCAGTCGAATGGAGTGGAAAAATTGGCTGAAAGGCAAATCGATAAGCACCTGCATCAATCATTAGGTTCAAAGACGACGGCTGCTCTTCATCCACACGTTATCGGTCCGTCGGAGGGACAGTATTTTTTGCAGAAAATTTCTTCAACTCTGGGACGTCTGCGGAACTGTTGTGGTTACTATCGAGGTGATGCGTATTTTAAATCGCGAACTGTGTTATCGTTGTTTAAGTACATGCACATCATCATTTTCTTAATCATAATCAGCACAAAAAGCAGTTATTTTCGGTCAAACATTTTCGCTTAAATGCACCCTAAGGCGTCTCGTCTTTTCACTGTGATAAGGCTGAGACAATATTACAAGAAAAAGGGACGAAATGGTCGAAAAATCAAAACTGATACATCCCTCAGCGATCGTCTCCCTCCAACACCTGGCCTCTTCACATCTTCTGGCCGATGCGTAATCCAGCTGAGTACTGCTTCTTGATTGGGTGGTATCTAGCATAATGAAAATCATCTACTACTTATTCCAACACACTAACCTTCTTCGTGATGCGTTTATTTTGTATTCGTAGTTGTTTCTTCTATTCTTGAATCGAATTTCGTGACATTTGGATCCCATTAGAGGACTCTGGATTCACGGAAAGCGCATTATCTGTCCATTATTTACGATTAAATTACTCTTATCGTTGGTACAAAAATATTCTCATTCCTGATGATTTAATTTCTTTCTTCCTCCGGATGAAAGACGAAGTTGAAAAACGGGGATCAACTAACCTATCAAAAAGTTGGAAACGATGCTGAATTCAGTGTTTCAGGATACCTAGGAAGAGATTTCGATCTCATGTACGTGGCCTGTCTATAAAGAATCCGACCTTAAATTTTTACGCAAAAAGTCATAGCAGTAAGGCAGTGCCACTTTTCACAGTAGAGAAAGAAATCATCATTTGCATGTCTGACATTTGATGTCTGAGCCATTGTGTGAGGTGCTAAACTAAGGGTTCCAACGCCGTCAGGGGCGAAACATTTTTTCCCGGCCGAAGGTCGGATTCTTTTTAGAAACACATCAATATCACATCAATATGGTGCATCCAAAACTTTTTTCCGTATCATGCATCACTTTAACTCTGTATTATTTCCATTATATCTCTAGCGAAAGTCATATACAAGTCAAAATCTCTTAATAAAGTCGTGGCCTTAAGACACACGTTCCAAAGTTTCAATTAAGATCACATGTAATTTTCAAATCCGACAAAGACTCAACAAGAAAAATATCAATAATACTATAGCTTTGAAAACGTTTATATGTCCTATTTTGTGTGTATTTCATTGATATTTTATACACCATATTCGTTCATTGATTTATCGTAATTCCAATATTCCCCTTGAAAGGGACCATTACTTAATAGGAGGCGAAATATTCATACAAATAGGCTTTGGGAAAAAATATATTTTTCAAATAAATAGGTTAAAGCACCTAAAATATTTTAAACATTTCTTAAAGCCAAATCTTTATCTACGTCTGAACTGAGAGGAATAATAGAACTCTGTGTAGTTTAAAGAATTAATTGTGGATTCCAAGAAGAAAAGTAGTGTTTATGCTCTTGAACGAAATGACTTTGAAGGTGTTAATACGATGGCAAAAGAAATATTTCTATTAATTTTTTTAAACAATTGTTATCAAAATAGTGACATCGTTCATAATGATGACGAATTAAAACTAACGGGTCACATGGTATGTAAAAGTAGCGCCTAGCTTTTTTAGAATATTAGTAAATTTGAAAATCATCCGGATTGGTGATATATTTCACTAAAAGATTTTAACAAAATTTATCTGATGACCAGTCAATTTTCACGCGCGTGGATGATGAAGTGTCCTGGCTTCAAAACAACTGGAGTTGACCAGGGACTCACGGAAGAGGTGGACCTTGCGTGGTGAACGCTCGGTATGAAATCTTGATAGGGCTGTCAGAGCAAAAATGCAACTAACCAAGGGAATTCGTGGGGAGTCGACAGCGGAGTAGGTGGGTGACGTAGTGTGAAAAATAGCCGTATTCTTCTTTCCGAACGATGGGGAGAAGGGGCACCGGTGGTACTTGACAGTGCCATGGTATGGATGCGTGCAGCTTCCACTTTCACTGCCCACGGTGAAGACGGCGTAGAGCCGTGGGTGGCGGCCGCTAGGGGAGGAGATGAGGGAAATCCTAAAGTTCCTCTCGGTTCACGGGAGATGACCTCAGGAGCGTCACCACCACGCCTTCGGCGTGGCCCCCTAGATTCCTCTCCTCATCCTCCCGCACTCCCTCTCCCTCCATTAAAGCGTCCTTTCTTCATCCTCCCGAAGCTCCAATCTCTCTCCGAATTTTCTAGCCTGTTTCTATTTCTTCCGCGCCATGCTCCATGCCTCTGGCTTCATGATTTTCCTCGTCGGTGGTCATTCACTTATAGACATATATTTAGAGTGATGACAAAAGTCAATAAAGTCCTTTAAAAAAGGATTCAATAAATAAACCACATAAAAATAACTTTAGAAATGACAAATGAAAAAACAAAAATAACATTAGAAGTTTCGGAGAAAACAAATTACCACAGAGGTACCAAGCGCTTTGGGAGGAGGCTTTGGGTGTCGTGTGTAAAGAAGAGGTCAAAGGTAGGACAGGTAAAATTAAGGGAATTGAAGTGGAAAGGTTTCCGTTGTAATAGGTTTCGATGGAAAAATGTATGGATAGAGCATGGGGGCGTGTAACAGATTTACGGTGGAACGGGCTGAGAAGCAGGTTCAAAAGGATAGGAAAGGTCCATTCGTGAGGCAACGTAGGAATTTCAGGTGAGATGTCAAAAATGTGTTTAAGGCCAAAGGTTAGCAGAATTTGCATGAATATTTAGTAAGGATTTAGATCTAAGAGGAGGCCGCACTTTCAGTTCTTTTAAAGATATTTTGCGCAGGAAAACAGCATCCAGTGGCGCTTGAACGATAATGAAAGAACATCGATCGTTGGAGTTATTTAATTATTTTAATTTTAAATTAATATTTAACAGATAAAAAAACTTGCCGTGCTCATGGAAAAAATAGACGAGTGTAAAGAAAAAATCTAAATGCAGTTATCCAAATGAGTGGAATTTTTTATATAGGGTATTCCTATGAGTCGCGGTGATTATATGATCGTTTTATTTCCTATCGGTTTAAAAGATGAATGAAACTGTTTCCTTATTTTTTATCACATCGTTTCTTATGTTATGTCTAACGTTTTATGATTTGAGCTCGAAAGTTTTCATCACGTCGGTAATAACCCAGATTATTTCATATTTTCCAACAGTGTACAATGGGTTTTTATGTTTTTAAGCTGCCTTCGCAATAATCATGGAAATGTAACCTTTTAAAATTTATTATGATTAAAAAATTCAGTGTTTTTTAATAGCACATTCGGCCTTGGGTTTAAGTAAATTAACTAAAATAATCCTGTTTCTTTTTCACCAGTTCACTTCTCTTTACCCCTGATTTTGACTGAAGAGCACATATAGCACGATCAGTCTATTCAATTGTCGTTTCATGGAGCTTTAATCTATTCCTTTGTACTAAATTTCAATCATTCCGACTATTCATTCACCTCTTTACCCTCCTCTACCCCTTTCTATTCTCCGTTGTGTGTAGCTGCGGTAGACGAACTTGCGAACGGGAATGGCAGGGGTCGAGGCAGGCCCGAGAAAGGGGCTCACTGATAAGGGTTTGGGGCAAAGAGAAATGGGAGGAAGTCGGTAAGGGAGAGGGAGAGAGAGAGAGAGATAGAGAGAGTGGGATAATGGGGTAGAGTGGTGAGAAAGGGAAAGATGGTGACACAAATGGGCGGGACGCAAATTTGATAAACAAGCAGGAGGGACGGGTTAAATTTTGATTTGGGTTTTGTTCCACCCTCGAGATGATTTTCCCAAAACATCCAAACTAGTATTTCATTGATATACCAATTTTCTTGTGAATGTGCGTAGTATTGTCTCTCGCATGAGTTTTTGAAAAATGTAAATGCATGGAAGATCTAAATTTATTCATCATTTTATAACCCTATTCCTTCTATATTTGGTAGATTATGACAATCATTATCATCATCGATAAAAATAAAAGAACATTTTCTTTCCGTGAGTAAATTACGTATATGAGCAAGTCCGTGACATCATAGTACCCATATTTTAAAAATTTGGGGGAAGAGTAAAAAAAGGCTCCCGCCCCTGTAGTCGATTCCCGTCAATATTGAATCAATATTTTCGTGATTTCTTTATCAACTCTGAGTAAAAAATATTTTGTTTCCCAGTCATTTTATTGGTGAATTAATTGTAAACTTTATAAAATTATAAATTCTCGATCTACTGGTTTAGCTGTTTCAGGCGTTAAACTAGCAAATTACTGATTCAAATAGGTGGAATATTAAAAATGTAATGCCAGGTTAATTACTTATCATAGATATAATAACGAAATATGTATATGGATAACAGTAAAATGAATATTTAAATTAAAGTCAAGAATAAAAAAATTGAATAACAAATAAGTAACATTTATTTTATAATATTTAGAAACTAGTTTTAAATGAAAGTTAGGCTAGTTTAGGACACGTAGTAGCCATATTGATTAAAATTGATAGTTTGAGGTATACGTGCTCTGCAGTGGTTGCTTTTAAAATATTTGAATCAATAGAATACCAATATAATAAAGATTATGCTGTATAAAATGGAGAGACAAAATATTTTATATGATTACCGTACACTAATTCAAAGATAAAGAAGTGTCAAGTGCGTGAAGGGCGTGAAGGCGTATAATAATCTTCATCATATAGGGCGTGAGAAAGTTTTACATTAGCGTGGACTCCCGATCGACTAAGAACATTCTGATAATAATATTCTGGTAAATATTCGGTACCATGACGGAATAGTTTTATCTGAAAGTTATGCGTTTACATTTTAACCAAATCTGTTACCAAATGAGGGGCATGGTAGCCCAGTGGGTAGATCCATAGGTTACTAACCGTAGGCCTCCGGTTTGATTCCGGATGATGCCTCTGGAAATTCTCAGTTTCATCCAAGCTGTGTGATCCTTCAAGTACCAGGCCATCCTGGGAAACTGCAGGCGGTACAGGGAAAGGAACTGGCCCCCCTACCCTGGTGTGTGAATTTCACACACCGTTTGGCTTAGTGAGCTCTACCCTCACCTATAAAACCCACCTTCGGGTTGATTACTGAAGTTTTTCTTGTCAAATGATCGATTATTTTAAACTTACTATAACTTTCGGAGAAATACTCCGTCTTCACCCCTTTCTGTGTTTTTCTTTCATTGTCATCTCTTGTTTTTATGAAGATATGTTACCAATACCGTGTGCTACGTCTGCTCTCAACTTTTATAAATATATATCCATCATCATCTTTTTAATCTCTTATTTTAGCTGGTAAATGTTTCCAAGTCCAGGGAGAAAATTGTCATGCGTGAGATATTTGTGACTGCTGACCATGAAATTGTGCCGATAGGGGAAATAACGCATCTGCATCTAGAAACTAATATAGAAATCATCGAATGAGGGAAGTTCCAATAATCTCGGTCTGATTAACCTTAAAAGAATGTGCTAAATCTACCACCAATATATCTATCAAACTCTTGCACGAATATTTATCGATAAATATCTCTTCCAATATTTTAATCTTCAAAGGAGCTAAAATATTCCTCTTCTACTGTCTATCAAACTCTTTCGGCCATTGTCTCTTCCACCCTTTCATTCCCCGCACATTGCGGTCTCGACCAGTCAAACTTCCATTCTGTTCTCATCGCTCCCGATTCTCCTCTCCGATATCCGGCCCATGTTTCACTTCCTCCGTACTAACCACTCTGGTTTTCGTAAACGCGGAACATGGAAACCACCAATACCTCTTTCATTCCAACCGCACTTTCACCGTTCCTCACCCACTCCCTCATTCCCTCCGCTCTCTTCTCCCCCTCTGCTTCACGCATAACGCTCTCTCATTCTCCTTCTTTAACTACCTCCACAATCCCCAACCCCCAAATCTCACCATGTTTCGAAGACCACGTGGACAGATAACACTGTCATCCGCCCCATGAAAGGACCAGATGGAAACCCGTTCAGAGAGCCGACCGCGCGCGCTTGGCGTCGTGCAAGACTTCTAACCAAATCCACTCGGCATCTTTTGTGCACGCCGCATGTGTGAGTGCGTGTGCTCGCGAAACTTGTGTAGTGTCTAGGGGAACGGTGAGTGGGCGAGGAGGTTAAGAGATGACTAGGAGATTGAAAGTGGGGAGAGCATTGGAGGGTGCGTTGAGAGAAACCTTCCTCTTTCAGACAAACTCCTCCTTTCCATCCAAATCTCTCTCACTCTCTTGGCTCGGCCCGAAGCGAGTTAGTGGCCAAAGGAGTGAGGGCGAAGAAAGGGTGTGGATATGAAAGGGAAAGAAGCAAGGAGGTTAGGAAAGGAGACGGAAAGGGGTTGGCTGAAGGGAGAATTAAGGGAATGAGGAAGAAGTGACGTGATAGTGTGGCGGTGGGAGTGAACAGGAGGGATTAGGAGAGACGTAGTATTAGATCGATGTGAGGACGAAGGGTTAGGGGGTGAGGGTGTAGGTGGGGAGGGGTGAAGGACGCGAAGGAGCATTGTGTGGAGGGGTGCAGGTCAGGATGGTACGGGTCGGAGGAAACCGCGGCGGAGGGGAGCAAAGATGGGTGGGGGTTAGAAAGAGGGGTTGCGTGAAAAAAATCAGGGGTTAAAGAGACTGAAAAGCTACTACATAATGGGAGCTCAATGGATTAATAGGATAGGACGGCGAGCTCCATGCATGAGCGAAATTGAAAAGGGAGAGGCTGAGGCCAGAAGATGGTCAACTTTGAGAGCAGTAATGAAGTTTAGAAATGCCTTGGAGTTAGTTGGAGCATTTCCAAAAGGTTGTCAAAGCTAATTTTACAACCTAAGTTAAATTCTAAAATCAGACATGCTACCGTTAAATCTAACTTTAATCAAAGGAAAGATGTTCATAGTAGTTCCGGGAAGTTAATTTTTTAGCTTTTCTAAGGCAGACATCGGTCGCCTATTTATTTTGACGGAGAAACTTCCCACTGATATCGCATCGGATGGAAACGAAACAATCTGAAATGAAAACTTAGACAATTTTCCATTTTGATCAATCCATTCTTAAAACGCCTATAATTCATGAAAAAAAGCTTTTGGCAAGAAAAGATATCCCTTTCGCTCGAAACTTGTATTGTGATGTTTTATGAATGTATCCACAAATTGTAGTAGTTTGACCAGGTGCTAGTAGCGTAGCGGACGGGAGTGTCCATTTATAAGTCGAGAGAGTGTAAATTGTATCTTGGCTGCCTACTATTTGAATTTTTCCATAGGAAATTTATGTGTTTATATGTTAACTTTATCTGGTTCTGAAATACCCTCTGGTAGATCTTAGATACTTAGCAAACTCGGTACTATCCTACATCCAAGATGAGGGCGATAGCTATTCCTAAGTACTTACTTGAGAAAAATGATGATATCACACGATTTGTTGGTAAGTAAAACAGTCTGGTGTAGACATCCATCATTCCATCCTTGGGGTTCTTACGTGTGTTTGTTTTATTTAAGTCAATGGACGCTTTTAGTGGCTACACTCCAAAATATGTTGGTTTGGTGAAATATAAGTGAAAATATTAATCATGAAATTGTTTTTCTACTTTCATATTTGCCAGCGAAAATTAAGCATCATATATATTTTGGCCCATTTAAGTTCATAACCTTCATACCTATCCCATACATTTTACTCAAGTTAACATAAGTTAAGTGCATTAGAAATATTTACTCCCTGTTGATAAGAGGAAACAAATCTTTATAAATAATTATACCTATATTATCAATATTAATAAAATGTATATCGTGTTATGTTTTGGTAGCTTAAAAACTACGATGTTATTATTCATACCATTAGTTTGAAAGGTATTTCAGCGGTAAGATATGAAAGAACTAAAAACCTGAAAGAAGTTGTCACAGAAAAAATGAAATATAATTCCTGATTACGTTAAATTCCTATCCCTTTAAATGCATGTGCGGAGGATTTTCGACCTCTCTTAAAATTCCATCTTGAATTAGTGATATGCAAGTCACTTAAAGGGAATATTACCATTAATCGTTCTTCAAAATTTTGTTTTCTAATTTATAATTTTAATAAATTTAGTTCAATTTATTTTTACTTCCAGTCGAGTTGTTTTAATAACGCACTGCGCGTCCTAGAGATTAGGCAACTACAAGACATAAAAGACATGCATGTTGCCGTACATTCAGGCGAACATTATGATTCATAACTTTTCTCTTTCTCCATTCTTTTTTGCTAAATATCAAAAATAAAAAAAAATAGCGTTAAAAATTAATGACAGACCTCCCGGGAAAAGCCTGTGTATGAATAAAAAATTTAAATTTCACTAATTCTTCTCTTATTTTATCTCTTTCAGTAATATTTCAATGACGCAAATAGGTAAACAGGCTCTTCATGGTTAATAAGGTGTACCCCGGGAAAAAAATCACGAGTAATCGGTGGTAAATATTTACAACACTCTCAGCTGTGTTTAATTTGTGCAAAAACGTCATTTTTGTGCTAAGCAAAAGAGTGTACCAATTAGCGTCTACTGTCAGGCTATAGTGAGCATAGTGAAAAGGAACTAATTATATAGCAACTGAAATATTTAAATCATCTAAAAAAAGAATTAAAATGTTGAACATACAGCTATTTTATTAGCGTGATATTGAGTGACCTGTTAGTTTACTATTTTGTGCCGTGAAATCCCTATAATCTGAGTAATAGCATTATTCTTTATAAATGATAATTTGCGTTAATTTAAGAGTGTGATAATTAATAAAAACAGTAATCCTAGAATCTTAACGAATATTTACTGAGTGGAAACATACGATAATATTTTTTGATGAAATATATTTTGATCAAAATAAAAACAATGTGAATATTAGTCAACGTGAAATGAAATTCTAAAAATATGTTCCTTTCACCTATGCGAGTGAACTTGAGCATGAAGCGAGCTGCCAGGAGGTGTCTTGTTGAAGGAGTATGAGTAGAAGTCCAATTGCAGTTGAGTGCACATTTAAGTTTATGAACCGATTAAATTTTGAAGTTTCTTGACTGTTTTTTAGCTATTGAATTGATTTTTTATGTTGCTCAGTGACGGATGGATGATGATGTAGCACAAGACGGAACATTGAGGCAGGTAACCTTTTTTTGTCCCTCTTTCGGTCGAATTTGAGCTCAAAATTTCACGTCACGGTGAATTCATGTCTAAGCCAATCATCCTTTAAAAGTTCTCTTGTGCACATAAAAAAATTAAATCACTCGTGGAAAAATAGCATGAAAGTCTTTTCTTACTTTTCCCCCTCTATGCATGAGAACTGGCAACCTATGATTCTCGTGTGGAATGAGGGAGAAAATCACCTTCGAAAAAGAAACTGCATGGTGCCCTTTCCGAGTGGAATACGTTTCATTGGCCAGTTCGGACTCAAGGTCGAACTCATTTAGCGTTGCGTAGCCATATTTGTGCTGTAGGAATGCGGCCAGGCTTCCATCCTCAAAATCAAGCGGACGGATCCCGCCTTTACCTTTAAGCCATGCATTAAAAGAACCGCACAAACATTAGCATGGGCGCACGAAACCTTAATTTAGTCACCGCCTCGTCAGCTCCCCCGCCGTCCCGCACCTCATCATCTTGAGATCCCTCCGCGTGGGCCGCTATCCCTCTACAAAAGTTTTTCCCACGCCCTCCCCCTGAAACCAGCCCCTAAAGCTCCACCCATCCCCCTGTGGAAAAAGGAACGAAT
>LYUA01000203.1:511383-522135 GCA_002093875.1 Calopteryx splendens | reverse complement strand
CTGATCTCCCCTCCCCGACTCACTTTTACACCCGATTCATCTGCCGCAGGCCGTCTCTTCCTTCCTCACCCCTTCCGCCTGATGCTTCATATCTTTTGCCTTCCAGACAGCGTTTTTCATGCTCGCGAGTGGAGCAGACGCCCAAACGGGGGCTGCGGAGCTCTCCTCTACCCCATCTTTCCAGACTCCCCCTCTCCTCCTACAAAAACATGAAATGGCCTCCCACTCTTCCCAACTCCTGGCCAATCCCGGGTAATACCTACTGGACTCACTTTACGTAGGTTTCCCAAGCTATGTGAGCATATAATTTGCAGGTATATATTTTTGCATTTCTCAACATATATGTATAAAATTAAAACAAATGGAGAATATTAAGTGATGCAAATCATAAATATTTTTAATTTTTTTTCTACGAATTATAATTCACTCAGAAATTAATCTCTATGGTGACCTATCTTCACTTCTGCTTGAAAAAAGTCAGGAATGACAGGAACAGGAATCTATAACATCGTGTTAGAATATGAGCAACCAACCTCAAGATGAACTATTAGTTATAATTGAGGTGATACTGTTACAGTATAAAACAGTGCATTTCATATTTTNNNNTATAATTGAGGTGATACTGTTACAGTATAAAACAGTGCATTTCATATTTTTAAAATGTTAGTCCATACGCTTAGATTAATGAAGACATTCACTCATCGCTTTTTGTGGGCGTAAGGCAACCCTAAATCACCTCGGAGATCTGGGGGATACCAATATGTGGGAGTCGTACGGTCGAATTTACTTAACCGTCGAAATTCCAACCATGCGCAAAATATTCCTTCATACGTCTTGAATCGCCTTTATTCTCTCAATAAAAAATTGTGAAAAATTGATCTCTGCATGAACAATGTGGAATCACACTCCTTAATTAATACACCACATAATAGACGCACATAATAGAAAATGGGGAAGGTGGAAGTTGAACATATTCGGGCATCTTGGCTCATTTTATTTCTTCCTGATATATTTACATCTACATGATACCCTAAAGCTACAACTAGGGAGTGTTTTCGTTGGTGTATCCATACCAGACATGCTTTGCTAAATTATATATTTTTCGAATGATAAAAATAAACGGAGAGATTATAAAATTCAAGCAACGGAAAGATAATATATCAGCTGCTTTGCATACACTACACCTATATCCAATTATAAAATAGTATTCTACGCAAGGCGAGCTGCAGTTAGGGGTTACATTCAAAAGAAGATAAAATTATGGATTCTAACTAGTATGCATGAAACACATTTTCCCGAACGATATTTTTGGCAATTAATCTGATCTCTTATCGTTCGCGGTCATTTTATAACTCTCTGTCCAACAGTTTACCTATCTTATCATAATTTCGTGATCTCTCCTAGTATTATGTTGGGCTAATACGTTTTTTAATATAACCAGGAAATATAACAGATTTTAATTATTATTAGAGACATAATGAATAGGTTAACCTTCGGTCGGTGAGGAATTCCCAAGCTAGTACTTCTTACACTAATCCCGTAACACAACTCTATCAAAAAATTGCTTCGCGAATCTAGCTTCTCTTCGCTGCAAGCAATATAATTTGGCAATCAAGGCCACTTTGTGAGGTTTCCATATACTAGAGGCATATTATAAGTGAGGCCTAGCTAGATAAATATAGCATCACTATTTTGCCCTCCCTCTACCCTTTTAATAAATCTTAATTATTTTTACTAATTTTCCCGCATATCTCTCCGAATATGTTTACCCCAAGAGGAGTCGTGAGTAAGAGCAAAACGTGTATGGGCTACCTATGGGCTATGCGCGCCATAAAACGTACGTTTCCTCTTCTTCTGTTTTCTATGGTTGAGATGAGGTCTGACTAAAGGTAATTTTGGATAATATAATGACTGTAACATAATTAAAAAGCCTTTGAGCAGGACTTCGGGGTCTTGAAAAAAAACCACAGTTGGCAATCTAGGATGTAGATGTATGAGACTACCCGTGAATATTGGCTAGACTCTTAATTAATATCGCTTTTACATATTTTATCCCTAGAATAACTCGATTGGTAATCTAACCACTGGATTTGGCCATTTTAATGAAAACAAATTCTATTGGAATCTCATATAACGAATGAATGTCTGTGTACTTGTTCCTCGATAAAATTTACAAGTTCCCCACTGCGCAATTTATCTTTGCTCGAGAGCCAAATCAATAACAAAATATCAATTCGCCCGTTCACTTGGTTGTGGCATATTTACTCCCCTAGAATAATTAATGACTCGATGGCTTTCGCATGCCGCCAATTGCTACTCCTCTCGCTCTATAGGTATGCCTACATTGAATTCCAGAGTTGAATCATAAAATCGATCACCTTAACGCTCATCGTTACAGAAGCGTGGGATTTGAGCCGGCAGGAAAAATTATTAAATAATGGCAATTTCCAACACTCTTACATTTAAATCAATGAAACAAGTTTCTGCTCGAGGCATTTTATAATAAAAGATATTCGAGGAAATGTAGGTAAGAACTTTTTATCGTCGGAAATTCACATTGTGATTTAACGGTCGAAGATCGATTAACCTACTGACCGATAAGATTTTCGTAGAAAAACAGCATATTTGTGTATATCCATATACAAATACAAAAAAGGCAACAGCATTTTTAATGGAGTCACCATGCACCATGCACCATGCGTGTGCACAAAAATGCGAGAATTCCTCAGTTTAAAAGTCATCCACAGAAACTGGCATCTTAAGTCACATTTAGTGTGAAGCTACTTCCTCCGAGGCTTAAACCTTTAGGATATTTTTAAGGAATTTAAGTACGTGGTAACTGGCCAATGCACTCGGTGGAAAACGAGGGTTTAGGTTCAAATGCTCGTACAGGCGAATGATGTAGTTACTTTGTGAAATTCTCGCACTTGCATGCACTAGTAATAATAGTTTTTTATTATGTGAATTTCGGTCGATGTTTATGATGGATTGGTATTTTCGTGGTCGAATGAAAAATGCAAATGTGATAAACTATTGAAATCTGCAGTGGGTGAGGAAATGAAAAAATTGTTGTTCAAAGGAATTAAAGCACTACAAATGACCTTTGGGTTGGTTTGCAAGAACGCTAGAATTAATACGGTTTTGGAAGTCGAACTATTGAGTGAGGATGCTATCATCTACATAAATAGTGATGTCACACCCTTGAGTCATTTTCTCTCCCTCGAGGCCTTTTCGAATTCAATCGTGTCATCCCAGGGCGTTCTCTTCTTTTAAAGTATAGGTACAATCCTTTAGGTGTGAGTTAACGGCGACGGACCAGAATCCGACCTCTGACCGGATAGTCTCGTTCGTGTTGTCATTCCGAAGATAAGAGTGTTTTGCCCCCAATCAGGAAGGAAGTGCGGTGGCCCTGAAAGCAGACGACGCGAACAACGAGAGCGACTCTCACGGCGCACGAGATTGGCTCCACGTACACGCTGTGGTGCGATGGTCGAGAGGCGGATCCATTTCGGGAGGGGGGGGGGAGGCGAAAGAGCTTGCTCGCCTCTCGTATTTGTTTCTGTGTCTCTGGGCTCTTTGTATAACGTCTTCAAACGACGACCGATCAGTACTTAAGCGGTCAATCGAAGCTGGAATCAGTTCTATTGGCCGCTACTCCTCCACAAAAATCCATCTTGTTTGCATCCCTGAATTTTGTAATTTACTTTTTTAAATTATCCCCCTGTGTCGGCGCAATTCTAATAATAGGTTGTTCCTCCTTAATCATGCTCAAGATATGGATGGCATATCCATGGATTATTCTTTCTACATTAGGCTTGGTTTTATAAAGTAAGGATTGCATTCGAATTTATAATTTACCTAAGAAAATTCGCGAATTATTATGACTGCATGATTATTTTTTTCTTTCATTATATTTCCTTTTCTTATTTGAAAATCGTGTCAGTATTACGTAGGGTTTATCGTAAGTAACTCTACATTGAAAGTGCTATTAATAACACACTTAATGAATAGGCATACTCTAGTATAAATTTCCTTTAAAACTGTATACCTTATTACAAACACTGTGGTACCTAAAGACTTCCTGTCCACTCCGTTATTAAATTTAACATTTCATTTCTTTAATCGTGCAATGAAAATAATTAATTTTTTCTGTTTTGGCTGGCCTAAAATTTAAAATATTTTTAACTTTTGATTAAGAATGCGAATTTTTACTCTTTAAAAATATCTACCATATTGCCCACATCTAAACAATGAATTTCTTAGTATTCTAACAGCATTTCCTCTAAGAGGTTTTCTTTTGACAATCTATGCTTTCTCATTTAAATAACGAGTAGAGTACGCAACCAATAGGTTCTTTATCTTAAATGAATGCTATGGACCATTACTAAAACAATTATCCATATTCTGAACCATTCATATGGTCGTTTATCTGGTATGCAACTAAGATGAGTACTTCTTTCGTTAATTGCATATAAATAAGTTATTTAACGCCATTGGCACAAACAAGTTTGCCAGAATTTATCAGTTACAGTTCTCCGGCTATCTAAGAAAAATTTCTGTTATTTTGTGATTGGAAATACCATTATACCCGAGGCTGGATTAATATGCACATGCATATCAATCCAGCCTCAGACAGGATATTAAATATTTTTATTTGGATTGATTTGATTTGGAGCGACTTTGGCTTAATATGACATAAGCAGGCAGTTGCTTTAAAAAACAGCATTTTCTATTTTTTTTCATTCATGGCAATGCAGTGTCCGAAGCAGGAGATGTCCTTCAGCGCAATAGTCCATTTGAATAGGTATACTGAAAGAAATTTTTGTATATATACATAGCTGAGGAAGGTTTTTTTTTCTTTAAAGGCGCTCAATATAAATCGTTGCTATTCGAGGCAGCGTACTTTCCGAAGGCCAGATCACTAATTCATCCGCATCAAAGGATATAGAGCCGCTCTTCGGCTCAGTGGATATGCATTTGCAATCACTTCGTGCGAGCGCCTTTTCGTTAGTATTGATTTCATGGGAGTTGATTAGAGAGCCTGTGACTTTCTCAAGAATGATAGCAATAATGTCTAGTTAAGTTACCGTGTGAGGGGACTTGGAGCAGAAATTACGACGAGCACTCAATGAGGACCGGCTTTGAGCGAGGGAAGGAGGAGGGTAAGGAGCCGATACGTCCGTGATGTCATTTTAATGAGAACTAAAATGTATAAAAATAATGTAATGTGTGCAGAGTATAACTCTGATTCAATGAGATGGATCTGGGATTTTCCTATGCATTTGAAACGCCATGTCTTGGCCGTATAACTTGGGGTTTTGTGCGTTGATAGGATCAAAAAAAATCATCGCTTGAAAGTTAGGAAAAAAAAATTCGTGGAGTTGAGGGGATATCGGAAACATCAGGCGTGGAAAAAATGGGGAGAATGGTGAATTCAGTCAAAAGTTGGAGTGAATTTGCTCGCACACAAAAGCCTTCCTGCCAATAGGACTTGCAGAATATGGATTTTGGGCTCCAGGTTTAGAGAGATGTTTTGCATCAAGCAGGAGGTGAAATAGTTTTGTGGAATAAAAAAAATAGGAGGATAAATTATTCCTAATACGATTGCCCAAACTTTTACAAAAAATGTAATCTTTTGAGCTACTATAAAATATTTGTCATGGTACTGCATTTGAGCATCCATAGAAGAAATAAAAATAATTTTATTCTTCCTTTTTTCATCATGAATTCCAGCGTTTCGGACTCAACATTCAGCAAAAGATTTTTTTAATTATTTTTTTTCTCAAGCCGCTTGTTGGAAACATGATATATAAATTGATTGCTGTATCTAATCTTCACCTTTTTTTGCTGACATTTAAATTTACAAGTCTAAATCAATTATTTATCAGCACGGATGTCTTTTCGTACGTTTTTTATGGTCCTTTTATAAGATTGTCTTTTCCTCGGAGCATATTATAAATTTATGTACTTACCTATGCCGCAAAATATTATTTCCCTCTTGCTCAGACCTCTGTGCTTCTCATCATTTTACCATTCCGATGGCCCAACATTCCATGGTGGAAAACGATTCTCGCAATCAATCCATTGCACCTATAAAAATACCTCCCTATCCCTCCCTTTCTCACTTTTCCGTTGCGTTCCAGCCGGCGCGAAGTCGGTAGTAATTCCCTGGGCGTCGACGGGCGAACCCTGGAGGTGACCCGTGCCTCTTTTAACGCGATCATATCCACTGCCCCGGAACTTTGGTCCCAAAGCATTAATGCGAGAAGGGGCGGCCGGGAGGGGGAGGAGGAGGAGGTTGATTTGAGAGACTTGGAAGGGGACGACTTGAAACAACAGCAGCGGGGGTAACCGCTCGTCGGAGAGCCTTTTGAAATATGGACCGCGGAATTGGAAGCAGCGCCCGGCCGGGGGTCGAGGGGGGGAGGAGAGGAGCTCGGTGAGAGCTGCCCTGAAACAACACACACACAGACACACTTTACATTGCCCTCTTCCTCGTCGTCATCATCATCATCATCATCGTCACTACCGCCACCACCACCACCACCACCACCGACGTCACCAGCATCGTGATGGCGGCCGACGAGCAAGGTTTACAAGTCCATCCCGTTGAATTAGATCAAGGAGGCCGGAAAGGGCAAGAGGCTTAATTTTCACCCGGGGTTCAACTCGGCCCTCTCCTCCATTCGGTATCCCCTTTGAGGCGAGCGAGGGAAACGACGTGAACGAAGAAAGAGGGACGGGGAAGAGGGATGAAGTTGGGTGGAGCGTAGGAGGTGGGACGTGTTATCGCAAGAGAGATGAAGGACTTGAAAAGGGTGCGAAACTATGCCAATAGTCGGTGAAAGGGACGCATTTTGGACAAGGGCGAGGGGTTGTGTAGGAAACCGAGCGAATTCTAAATTAGTTTCGGGCGAACTTTGCTCGATAAAATCGGACAAATTGGATTTCTAAGTATCCTTGCGTTATCTTGCGGTGACCGATTTATTTTTGTTTCCCTCAAATTGAACGCTCTGTGTCCTTTTATTCTTTCAAGTCCCTTTTCGAGAAGCCTAAAGACAGTACACGGGTTTACTGGATTTTAGGCCTCGTCCATCTGTTTTTGTTTGTTTTAAGATAATGAATGAGTAAAATAGCCTTAGATTGCGTAGTGAGTATTGTAAATACCTAAAACCGGACAGTTTATTCTATCACTCGAATATACTCCGTTTTCCAAATATAAACTCCTCGGCATGCAAATTTATGTGACACCTCTTTGATCTCTCTACCACATGACTTCCAATGACTACGATCAGGTTTCAATTGAATTGAATCTACCAATTTAATTTGTATCTATATCTCATCATAATCCACGCAATACCCAGATGTTAGGGATGTGAGGACGTCCTCCACGTAAATGTATAAGGAGATCTGTGAATGTGAGATATGTATTAATTTACTTGTTGTTCTACTGGATAATTTCAGGTTTTACTTGGGAGAAAAGGTTCCATCTGAGCTAGAAATACTTTGCGTTTCCACACAAAATGCTTTATTTAACGCGGCAATGGTTTTGACTGACGAAGACATTTTCAGGTAAAAAAAGCATGAAAAAGGTGAATAAAAACTCTTCAACACGCTTCACCTGGAGGTGTTTTTGTTGTTCGAAATCTTGATTGTATGAAATAAAGAATTGTGTGAAATAAAGAATTGTGTGAAAGTGCTAAGTAATTTTACCTCAGTACTAATTTTTCACTTACTCTAGATTATGATTCTGAATTGTGCAAGGAAAAAAATCCTCCGATCGACAGTATGTTTCAAAAGCATTTCATTGAATTTCTGACTTGGTGAGGGATTAGGATTACCTTCATGATGTCGCAAGTAAATTGGCACGATTTGAATTCTCAATTGCGAACGCGGTTGTGTTTCATGATAATTGTGAGAAAGGCTATGCTCGTAAGGATGGAAATAAAATACGTCGAGAGATGTTTGCTTCCCTCATGGGTTTGCGAGCGCTTCGTAGTTTATCTCACTGAGAGAGAATACCAGACTAAAAACTTAGGCCACGTCTAGCCCTGAGGGACTAATCTCCGGAGCAAAAGGTAAAGGTATAACTGCCTGCAGAACAAGGTGTGGTGAATGAGTGAGTGTGCACGGGGAGAAAAGAGAGGGCTGGATTGGAGAATGAGAAAAGGGATGAGGGGCGGGGAATGTGTAAAAAAGAAAAACAAGGAGCACATCGGGTCGATGTAAGGGAGCGAAATGAAATACACGTGTTCAGGGAGTTATTGGAGGTAGCAAGTCCTTTGGGATTTGGCGCGCGGGGGAATATGTGTGTGTGTGTTCGGACGCGAGAAGTGTGCGTACGCCTGTGTGTGATGGCATGTGGGATTAAAGCAAGCTGGGGAGTGGGTGGATTGCGGGGAGGGTGAGGTTGGGAGGGGAGAGAGTTGTTGGGCGGATGTGGAGGCAACGCTAAGGGGGGAGGGGGAGGGAGGTCGGAGGCCGGCAATGTAAGAGAGGTCAGAAATAACGGCGAAGTTTTCCTGGGGATTAGCGGAACGAGGGAGGAATAATGGAAGCTCAGGTTAGTAGGGGGGGTGAGGGGGAGAGTGAACGAGGGGAGGGGTCGGTGGAGGCTGCATGCGAGCTGAGAGAGAGAGAGAGAGGAAGGAGAAATGGGGAAGCGGAGCCATTGGGCGAATGAAAAATGCAGATGCATAGTAGTGGTCGTCCTAGGGTCGAAGTTTCTTCGAAATAGGTAGAGGTGGAAGGTTGTGTACCTACCAAAAAAATAACAAAGGAAGGTAGGACAATGATATTGGATATGAAGAGACGAGTAATGTTCAAGGAATGATGGATAGAACGGTTGGTGGTTTTTGGAGGGATTTTAAGTTTTAAAAAGCCATCAGAATTAACGGTAATCGGAAGCTTCAACGGTACGAATGTAGATATGTAATATGGCATTCATGGCGAATAAAAACTCAATGGGTTAATCTGAGGTTTTTTTGAGGATTTTTCAAATTTCCCGAAATCTGTATTCATTGTTTCCAGGCATCCGGAAGAAAATATTTACAGAGGAAATGTTCTCGTGTTTGATTGATTAGCCTAGAGCTCGTGGGCAAAATCTGATATCTCCGTCGGGAATCTCGCTAAGAGGTGAATCCCTTTATTTGACTTGTTTGCAGCGATTTTTGTCAGGTTTGTAAATGTCCTCTTACATCAGTGTACCTAAAACTATTGACTTGATACTCTTGATTTTTTTAGGCTAGGTAACTGCCATTTCAGATCACCAATAAAATATTAGTTTACAGCTGTGGAAGTTCAGATTCACAATATATTTCCCATTAATATCCCATCTCCATGTGTTAAATGCAAAGTAAACAAGTTTTTGTGTTTCAGTAGGTACTTGTGTTGACGCATGGACAATTTAAACTGGAAGGCCCTCTTTAAAACACCCTCTACCTGTCTCTCTAGCTAAGTTATGTAGAAGTTCGCTGACAAACTTTTCCAGAATACAAATTAGAATCATCCTGCAGCCTAGAACTCACAAAATCGATGGCAATTAAAGATTACCAAGAAAAACTATGATTGAGTTTGTAATATTATTGAGATTACATCATTTAAATTTTTATTATAATACCAAGGGTTGGCACTTTGAGCAAAAGCACTAAGTACCGGCACAAGGTACAAGTACAGTGGTCAAGAACGCTGGGTATTTCTTGGGAACTATATACTGGTACCAAGCATTTCTGCTTACTGACATTATTAAATGTAGGTTTGGTACCTGGGGTCGAAAAACAAAGTACTTTTACCTCGGTAGGCACTGGTACGTATGGTATAAATCATAGGTACCAGTTCCTCGGTACTAGTACTTAGATCTATTATCCCTGGCACAGGTACCAAGGCATAGAGGCAAACCCTTGAAAAATCCATCACTAAAAGAGGCGTTATAGTACCATACTAAACAGAGTGTTTGGCTGGAATGAGATCCTTTGTTGACATCCGCGTGATACCTCTGGTCATCCCCATTGAAATATAAACTATTCTCAGAAGCAGTACTCAATGGAGAACATCAGGTTACTCAGTGCAGCAATAACATAACTCCTCGGAAAAATAGGCATTTACCTAGTGATCTTTCCCTCAACCTAACTTCCAGTTACACTGTGGCTTGCTTTATTAAAATATTCATTTGCTTATAATTGGAAAAATAAATGAAAGCAATTAGCATTTTTCATGTCGAAAGAAAAATTTAAAAAACACCAGCGAAATTTGAGAAAAATTCTCTCCAGTGGGGGCTTATTTTGTCGCACCTCTCATAATTTCGTGCTCGTGGAAAAGAGTCAAGTTACTCATTCGTCAGCTTTTAAAAAAGGCTGGAAAAAAAGAGAGCCGTACAATATCAAACGAGGGCGATGAAATGAAATTGCGGTCGACGTCCCCCATCTGGCATGAATACCTTGAGAATGAACCTTGAGAATTGCAAAACCTTGAGAATGAGGCACGCACGGAATATTAAGGCACGAATTTCGATTTTTGGTTGTTAACTCATCGCTAATTAGGGCGTGAGGTGCAAAAAAAAAAAATACCGACAAGCATGCCCGAAAGAATTTGAGAGGGCTTACATTTTTATGTGGCCTTTGTCACAAGGTGCCCCCTACCCGCCAATTGTGCGAGAGGACGGTAGGAGCGAGGGGCAAGGTGGAACGGGGTGGCCGAAGGGGTGGGCTGACGGTGGGAAACGGGCCGGGGAAGGATTGCTGCTTCGAGGGCGGG
>LYUA01000203.1:336380-347307 GCA_002093875.1 Calopteryx splendens | reverse complement strand
ATATATATATATATGTATATATATATGTGTGTGTGTGTGTGTGTGTGTGTATAAATCACTTATTTTTAATTTAAATAACTCGTGCATTCGGTAGATTATTAGTGTTACCTGATTTCTGCGGGTTATACCTATTAGCTTTGTCTGTATCGCATTAAATATTAAATTGGAAATTCATCTCTTGCTTTTACCCCGATGGAAATATCTCAGTGCATAGTTAATTAAAAGTAAATCAGTTACGATTTTGTGTGAAATGTAATTGAAGAAAATATATTAGAAGGTAGAGTGTGTAGTCAAAGTAAAATATAAATTATATCGATATAATTACATCACTAAAAATCAAGAGTTCTCTCCTGATCACTAATGGCTGGTTTAGAGTATTAAAGGTGTTTGCTTTTATTCGACCACCGAAATACGTGTACAGCTTGGGGGATCACATATGGTGATACACAATCTTGTATATAGAAGAGAAATTTTTTATGGTCCATTTTCATCATACCTGATGGAGTTTGTCATCCTACTGCCTTCCTCCTGTTTAGAGTTAACTTTAGAGGCAAGGTTTTAAATTAAAAGAGCTAAAATAATGGATCTAAAGTATTTTTATTGATTCATTACTTAACTATAAATAAATATTATTCGCTTACGAGTACCAATCAAGGAAACCGAATAGCTTATGGTACTGAATGGAGAATTATTAAGATTAAAGAGTGTAGTTAGGTGGAAAAAAAACAAAATGATGAATTTACCGGTTAAGTACTTAATAATTTCTTTTTTTTTAAATTATTTACAGACAACATTAATCCTTTAAATTGTTTTCGGTGAAGGATTTGTAATGTAAAAATTTCAATTTATTATTGAAAATTAAACTTTTTGCGTGTCTTCGTTTCCTTTTGCTTTTTTAAATACCCTTCTTAAAACCTTGGTTCCCCTCTTCCTTTAAATTCATAACCCACAGTAAGAAAACCAACGTGATGAGAGATGATTAGTTTTGAGTTTTTAAGTCGTGCTATCTTTAGTCAAACATCCCTTCGATTGGAAAAAGTTTCGGGGGTGAAGAATATTGGGGCTCGTTCCCTCGATTTGTAAATCACGTCTTTGAGGATAGTTAGCCTGCATCAATATTTCATTTTGCACATTTCAATTATTCATAGGCCGTGGGATTTTCCCTGTCATCTTCTCACCTCCATCATCACTGATTGATAATCCCGGAGGAACCTATAGGGGCGCGCTCCATCCTCTTGCCTCCACTTCACCCTCCCTTTCTTTACCCCCCTCCACCACATAACCACCCATCGCATTCCTCCTCCCAAATCAACTCCCTCTCTCTCTCCGATTTATCATGCCATCAAATTCACTACCCCCTCCCTCCCCCACGAACATTCCCTACCTCTGCCTACTTACTTCTCCAATTTCCTATTTCTCTCACCCGATCCACCACCCTCCCACGGTCACCCTCTGCCCCCGCCCTTCCTCTCCCGACAACTGTCTCACCTACCCCTCCCAAAAGTAACCGCCCATACGATAATTCCATCCTCGCATTCCCATGCCTCCTCCTCTTCAACAGCAGGCGCTTTTTCTTCCCTATTTAAGCGCACAGCCGTCTCTTCGTCCCGGTTCCCAAAACTGCTGGGCCGCACGGAGATAGTCGCCGGAATGTGTTTTGGGCCTCGTATTAATTTTCGGTGAGCGCGTGGGCGGAGGTGACGGGTGCCCGTCAAGAGCGTTGCACTTCCCTCGGCGGAGAGTCTCCCGAGGTATGCGGAAGGTTCGAAGTGAGATTTATGGTTGGTTGGACCCGCTTATCGGCGAACCGTTTCTTTTGATTTATGCATCGAATGTTCTCTCCAAGTTGCAGTAACGTGAATGAATTGGTCATTTCTGAGTAAGAATGTGTATTCATCCATTTCGCATTCCACCATCCGCAAGAGTAGCAGAATCAGTATCAGAATTCCATTCATCATGAATCGGGTAAGAATATTGGGCTAACCGAGGAAGAGGATGAAGAAGTGTTAATCAGTATGAATGGCCGTCATTTACTTGTTGATAAATCATCCAAATGATAATGGAAGAATAGGCGGTAAATATAGATCCAGATGAAGTATGACCGTTATGACAGTTTTGGAAGAGTTTTCAAAACCCTTCTCATGAAGTTTAGATTTGTGACTGATTCTAGAGTGATAAATATTCATTATCATATACATATAATTACAAATCACGATCACTTAATAACAAAAAAGGATGTGAAGGGAAACGCTCAGAAGACGGAGTTTATGCGTGACTGCGTAGCCTTATTCAGAATCAGTGCACTCCTTCTATATTAGAGTACCTAGTAGATAACCGATGTTCTTCGGAAGCTATCGAAGCCAAGATAAACTTTTTGGCGGAGTATAATCGCAAGCAAATCATTTGACGTGAAGGAAATTTTAGCGTCGCATCTCCCAAATGCTGGAACGGAACCAGGTTAGTCAGTTACATCACCAAGTTATCCCATGATGAATATCCTGGGGAGGTAGTTCGAATTTGATATACTTACATAAACGCACAATATTCACCATCCAAATCGCCCGGCGGTTTAACCAGACAACAAACCCTCCGAAAATGCATTTAGGTCCGGACGAATGATTTTTTTTGCATGTAGTTACATATATGCATAATAAACATGAACACTTTACGGCGGAATAGAGGAACACTCGAGGGAAGTTATCCACGGGAATCGTGCTCTTTGTAGAGAATGATTCTTCCACTAATAAAGCCTTCAAAGCCTATGAAGACTTATTGTTGGGTAAACTTCGTGACTCCTCGAGCAAATACTGTTTTGCACTCGAATCAAATAAAATTTTTATTGAAGGCTTTGTTTAGACGACGTGAGGAGGAATAATAGAGTGGCTGCCTTAAAAATACCATCGTCATGACCAGGAAGTAAGAGCGTATTCCACCGAAGGGAACCGCGTCAGGGAAATGTGCCAGCGTTTATTGCTTATGCCACGCTCCCTCTTTTCTGTACTCTTTCTCTTTTGGGACTTTCCACTTTTACGTCGCAATCACTATTCCTTGGCGTCTGTGGAAACTCTTCATTATACATCCCCCACGTGTCGGAATCTCTCCAGCGATGGACAAGCGCTATTCACGACCCCTTCTCATCTCCTGTTGTTGCCACGTTGCTATTAGGGTCGGTGGTCGACGGCTTGGATCATTTGTGGTAGATTTTGAGAAATTGATGGTGCGGATGGAGGGAGAGTCTGACACCGACGTTAGGACTACTCTGGTGGTTTAAATATAACATTGATCATGCACGCAGCACAAACTACACGTTTTTGGTATTTTCTGAATCCTTCCATCAGTTCACATTTATAACAAAATTTCTTAGAGTTGCCTATACATCTAGAAAAGGAGGGGCAGTAAATGGAAAATTATGGCACACAGCACCCCACCCCGAATTAAATCGAAGTTGATTCAGTATGTTTAACTACATACAATAAATCCACTCATTGGAGATTTAAGACAAACCATATATAATGCACACAGGGCTTGGCTTGTTACTGATTCAATTTTATCGGATTGAATTTAATATTGCCTACTCGGAGCTAATTATGTCTACTCGATAAAAATATTCGTTACCATTGTAAAAGTCTAATCAAATCTTAAAAAGATTCCAACGCTTAATATAAATACGAAGTTTGTTGGTCCAATCCGAAATACATGGCTTAAATGATCGACTTAACTCGAATGGTGATTAGGACCGCAGTTAGGCCAGTAATTGCCGAACTTTTCAATTGTTAGGTATCAAAACGCTTTCTTAATCGAATATTATTGATTGAAAAGCTCCGAAATAGACGCCCAAGTATTTTAATCATCCGTAATCGCTGGCCGAAATCGTAAAGGAATGAGTATATACATGAGTATATAAAAGTAAACTTTTGAACTTGGCTTCGATACGAGTCAGCACCTTTTTTTAACTATTGGATATTTGTATTGGTACTGAGCAATTTCAATTAAAAAATATTATATCTTTATGCGTGGCTTAACATTAGCTCTAGAATTTTTCTCATCCATGTCATTTTCTCCACTCTTGGTAAGCACCCACCAACTTTTGAGCTTGACGTAACATATGGACCAGCCCTCGCCTACATATACAACCTACACCCATTGGTTCACCTTGATTGAATAACATTAGCAATCTTCCACGTTTTCAATCATTTGAATCTCTGCACGTTTTGAACCTGTGAACCATCTTCAGGTAGGTATTCATTAAGAATCCTTCCTTCTCATGTTTATTTGTCTCCGCCAGTGCCTCGCATTTGACGCCGGCTTGGGGGATAAGAGACCCGCTCTGACTGGGAGGTGAGTAGATAAATGCGAGCCTGCAGTGGAGGGTGAATATAGATAAAAGCATTGGGGGGTGTGCATTAAAATTAGTAACTAGAATGAGATTTTTCTTTAGAAGAGAAAATCAGAGTGGAGAGGAAAGAACAGGATAAGGTGCTGATAGTGCAGGGGTTTCTCATTTGCGACGGGAAAAAGGAGGGTGTTTTGGAAAAATCAGTGGTGGTGGGAGTGTATGTGGAAAAAATTGTCGCTCAATAATGAAAAGCATTTTTCACTACGGCAATCTTAAATTATTGAGGCCAACAGTTTGACGTCAGCTGAACTGGGAGAATTCCCCTCAGGTCATGCAGATAGGGCTTGGGATATCACAGAAAAACAAGTCACCACGTGAATTGAAACCCCGCCATAGGCGTGGGAACTCATTGAACCAGCCACCGCATAAAAAGCCAATCCTCTTTTGTCTCCACCTTCTACGTTACATTTCTTGTTAATGGCATAACCTTCCTGTCTAATTACCTTACATCATCGCGCATAAGTTTCCCGCTTATATTTGCTATAAACTATCATTTGGAGACGTGTACGGTGCCGTGTTTTCCATCTAAGGTGATCTTAAAGCGATAGAGGAACTCTTAGCACCACAAAAGTGTCCCTCCGGGCTCCAAATTGTTATTGAATAAGCTTTTCGCAATCAATTTGCGGCTCCTTATTGTCATCTTCGCTTGCCTTCTCCCTCTCATCCGCTCCCTTCCCGTAGTGATCGGGTTGGAGCCTCCATAAAAGTGAAATGAAAATTATACCCCCACCGTCTTCCTTATCGAAACCAAATTCCCTTCATCTCTTCCGCACTAACCTTAATATTTGCCTCGTCTCGCCATCATCGACCCCTTAAGTCTTCTCGACCTCTGCCCTCCCCTTCCGCGCAGTTCTTCCATTCGTGTCACCAATTTTTTTACGCAATGTCTATTAAATGTATTCAGATTCAGGCAATCCTACATATATGAGCCCCTCATATACTTACAATTACTTTAATAAAGTATTCGCCAATTTTTAAGGGATATATTTTGCGATTACTTAATTCATTTCTGATGAGAAAGGTTTTCGTGGGGTAAGAATTTCGAAACTATATTCAAATTAAATTCATTATTTTAATTTAACAGAATTAGAATTAATTTCTCTATGAAAATATTCCACAGGCGCAATCTTTAAGTTCCCTATCGATAAAATTCGCAATTATATGTGAAAAACCTTCACGTAATGTTTTCCTGCAGAGGGTGTTTAGAAAGGAATTCCTTAGCCATTTATTTCCCGCACAGTTGTATTAAACGAGTATAAATTAATAATACCTGGCCAAAATGGTACCGGGTGATATATTTATTTCCTGGGTAACTACAATACTACTCGAGCTAGAAGATGAACGATTTGACAAAAATACTGGGCTCTTTTTTAGTAGAAACTTGACAGAATTAAAGAAACTAAGCTTCACCAAGTAACAGGAAAATTAATTATAATGAAAACTTAACCAGAAAGGTATGTTTGCCATTATTGGCCGACCTCTCATCCTTCAAGGAGAGGTTGCTTACACCTCATGTTGAATATGTTTTGGGTACCTATTTTGAACGACTCAATTTCGGACTTAAAAAGTTACTGAAAGAATCCTGGTGAAATAATTATGAATATGTAAAATAATTCAAACTATAGTTAATTGTAACTAGGGGAGCACTGGAAGCACGAAGACCGTATAAAAGAATGGAACTATTAGATAAATACTAACTATATGAATATAACACTTACACATCGGGAATAGTCTTGCATTGTATTGGCAGGTAAACCTACAAGAAGCAGCTAAAAGAGAAATTGACGGCAGAACAGTATCCAATAAAATCAAAAGTTTTGTCTTCAAGCAAATCGTGACTAAAACAGTAGAAAAAATTGCAGAACAATTTCAACTCCCGAAGTTAAGATCATACTTAATGGTAAAAATCACTTATTAAACTAATAGGTGGTAATATGACACCCCCTACCACACACCCGCGTGATGGTTTGAATGATGTTGATTAAACGTGCAAATCGAATAAATACTTTCATTTCTTGATGCCACGACCCGGTGTTCGTGGATGTCGGACAGTTTCACATCTCTTCCCGCTCATCCTTTAAAGTACGGTGCGGAATTATGGGAGGTGGAGAACGGAGGATGAGGGTAAGCGTGTTTAAGATGGGATTGAACGGGTAGGGAGTTGCCAAAAAGTGACAAGCGGACGATCGTGTCTGAAGACGCATTCAGAGGTCGAGCCCCTAGGGAGAGCCCTTTCGTCTAAGGTAGCCTCAACTCGCCAGAGTCCTGCGATTCAACTCGGGAGCCCAGTCGCCCAAGCTAAACCACCAACAACAGTTAAAATGCAAAACTAAATTATTAAATACTACGTAATCGAATTTGTTGGTTGATATGATGTCTATCAGAAGACCGACGGGTTTCGCGAAAACGCAAGCATATTTACACGGTCGGAATTAACCGGGGTAAGCTAAGAGCGACTTCATGTAGTCTCTTCGAGAGGGCATGAGTGCGTCTATATATCTGAGACACGGCGCTGCAAATAATCACAGTAACATCCATTTCGTGTTTTCGAGGCGCGTGTCGGCGCGGAGATGGATCGAGTGCGAATGGACGGTTCGCGATGAGTGCTGCACGCCACCGACCGCCCCTACGTGTGTCACGAACCGTGCCGTTTTCGACTAACGCCGGTGGTGGCGTAATCCGCATCGTGCCCTTAAATGAATCAAAGGTCAATCCTCTGGCCCGCTCCAGAAATCCATTCCTTCTCCCACTCCTGCCTCGGTCCTCCGCCCCACTCACTCGGCACGGAAGCTCGCCACGAATCACGACCACCGCCGTCGCCTACCCGCACAGCCTAGCGGGGCCGATGGGGATCTGCGGGGATAAGGCCGCGCCGTGGTGAGTGAGTGGGAGGGATTGCGTAGGGGAATTTTGAAGAAAAGTTCCCGGTCCGTGCAAATTGGTCCAAAGTGAATGGAATCAACGGCCGGCGAGATAAAAATAATCCGGGATCCCCGGAAGGATCGCGCTGCTCTTAATTGGGGCGGATAATTTATGGCAGAGCTAAATGACTTATTGCAACCCCTCCCTCCCTTATGGTAACCCCATTGCGCTGTACGCAATAACGCATTGTGCTTTTTTTTAAACGCCACGCATCCCAAAATACAGTGAAGTGGTTTTCATTGTATTAAATTATTTTTTTAAAGGTTTAATTATTTTTTTAAAGGTTTAATGCCCTCCCGAAACACTCTTGGATAATGATGGTTTAATATCTACGCCCCACGATGAAAGTACCTATATCCTTTCGTAATTCAAAAACGTATTATTTATAAGAAATGTAACCAATCGCATTACACAAATGACTAATTATTAATCTGAAGAGCTAATTGAAAAGGCGATAATTACTGTCTTCTATTGTGAAAATTGAAAATGTGAAACCAATAACAAAATAGGTTACATTCGCACTCTTGGCTAGCATTTTGATTTGATAGAGTTTTGATTCGCTGTACTCAACAAAATCTTTTTCTTTATATTTTTATTTTATATGTACTCCATGATGGAAAAGCATTTTAGTGGCGTGGGTTTAGATTATAGGTGATTTATTATGGGATGTGTTGTGAAAGACAGTGGTGACATGCTAAAAAAATAAATCCAAGAGAGATGACTAAAATGCAGGGAAAGAAATAGGAAGAAAATGAATCTGAAGAAGCGGTGAACTTTACATAATTTGCTTTTACTCACTTCATGACTCCAACAATTCGTCTCTTACTTTCAACTCTGTTTTTTTTCATGCGCTGAAAAGTTTACGATTTGGAAACTTACGAGAATCCCTTGAACTGTTTTTTAGTCAGCCGTGATTTCCATGCCTTGGATTTTGTCTTTATCCAGGTCAACCACTATGCTGTGATGAACCGGATTAAAGTTTTTACGGGGCGACCTTAAAAAAAACAGAAAAATTATAAGAATCCAATGGGAAGAGAAGTTTACGAGTGAATCTTCCGTAGAAGTATTCCTTTTTCGTTGCTTTGGATGTCCGACGCGAAATTATAGCGAATAAATCATAAAGTCGGTCAAGTCTCTCGAATACTACGGTGAACCGTCTTTTTACGATTTGAAGTTTCTTGTGGGAGATGTTGTATTTTGTGCGCTTCTTAGAAAATATTTTAATGCAGAGAGGTTTATTGGCTGTTGGCCAAAAACATTTCCAGACGCAGGGTTTACTTTCTACGACGAAAATGAATCAAATGAATTTTTCATTAGCTAATAGATGTCCGATAAATATTTTAGATAAATAGAATTTATACTAATAAGTTATCACATTTCTGATACTTTTTCAACTACTTATTGTGAGTTATTTCAACACAAGCCGTATGCATAACAGTGGAATTAGATGTCACCATTGTCGCGATGTCGACCATTTTATTTCTGAGCAATGATAAAGGATGAAAGTAAACACGCCTCCTTGATGAATTATACCTTGCCTCGAATCCACGATCGCGTGAAGAATGACGTGCTTATGCAGAACTGTTTTAATTACTTTTAGCCCTTATCATGTAGCCTTACCACCGAATAATGTCTGAAACTGCTTCATTTAGCAATGAAACTATACCTAACACCGATCGACTTTATCAAATGATTTAAGTTTTGACTGGAAATCTATTCATGCAATACCAGCTGTTAGAACCATATGTCTACGAAAGTGGCTGCAAATGATGTAATCCAGTATTGCAATTTAATTGATTTTATATCTCCCCAAATAATTCTTTCAAGAAAGTTCTTAGTGTAACATCGCAACCTGAAATAATTTAATTCCACATGTGCATTAAAATAAAAATAGACAGTTGGTACGACTCATAATTTGGTAATATTATAGGTAATAATATATTAAATATTTAAACTTTTCTCGGTAAATTTAGTGTTAAAATTGAAAATTAAAAAGCGACGATCAGAGAGAAACTGAAGCGGGGCAACTCCCCTCTTCCTAAAAACTATTTGAATAGCATTCTGCGCCGTTTTACGTCACTTGACCGTACCGAATGGGTGCTTGGGACCAGGTAAAGAAAGGACGTAGCCAGGACGAAAAACATGAGTGAATTCGTAGATCCAGAAATACATCATTGATAGGAGAGAGATAGAGGGGTGGAGACAGAGAAAATGAGAGAGGGAAAATGAGAAACAGAGGACGGAGGGAAATGGTGGTTGAGACCGCTTCGTTTACTTCTTGAAGAGCTGGAGCGATGGCAGCTTGAATGGGACGACGTAATGGGATTGAGGAAAACCGCAATAAAAAGAATATACGAGGCGTCCCCTCTCCAATCTCTCACGATGCTCTCCCTCGCTGTGTGGAGGGACGCAGGGCTGAGGAAATTGAGTGTTGCGTGCGAGGGGAACGTTGGAAGAGTCGACCGAGGAGAGGCGGCAGGGAATGAATGAGCGATCATGGGAGGGGAGGTAGAGAGGAATAAGATCATTATTTTAGGGGAGAATGCTCTCCCGGAGGGTATTTTGTGTGCAAGTTTATTATGGAAGTTGAGGGCAGCATGGCTGGCGAAACCTTAGCAATATAACTGATTTTCCTTTTTTATCATACGTTGTGCTCTTTATACCCAGATTTCGTGGTGGTCCATTATCTAGAGTGTACCGGGTTCACATCCCGGTGATGCCAATCGGGCACACCCAGCTTCACCCAAGCTGTGTGATTTTAAGGTTTCTAGTATCTCAGTAAGAAATCGCAGCATTCACGAGGAATGTAAACCCCCCGAATTTAGGTATGAGTTTTACACTCTGTAGATTTGTACAAGGTTTGCTTTACACTCACCAATCAAGCCAAATTTCAGTTTTATTACTGCGTTCTTTTGCCCATCGTTCCTATCATTTCTTTCGTGGTGCGAAATGACCTACGTTGTCGACGCACTTTAAATCTAAATCTCCTACTACCATTTCTTTCGTGTGAGAATATTCATGAATACCTGCACCGTCTCTTTTATTCGGTGCAAGAAAATACGGTGATTAAATTCGGCATTGACTGTTAAAAAGGTTGATTAACGACTTTTTACGTGAAGTGTGCACAGATTGTGAATTTTGAAGCCTAATCATAGAATGCCAGAAGAAGATAAAGCGTCGTTCATTTCGGGTTTGATAAGCCCCAGAAAATTTCTAAAACGACTGGAATTCACTAAATGTTTACAATCTAACGGTTGTTTGCGTGTATTCCGTGGCATTTATTATCGTCTATTTACAAGATGAGAGGAAAGGGACGAGGTGGAAAGGGAAATTTATCTTTTCGGAAAGTGGGGAGGATCTCGCCCGAAGATTTTCCCTGAACGGCCTTCCCCTCCCTCCCAATTTCGTTTTCATTCTCCCTCGTCTCTCCTCCGTATCAAGCATGAAAAAAAGCACAGAGGCAGGATTCTCCTCTTTCCATATCCCCCCCATTCCCTTCGTCGTCCTCCCCCTCCTCCCATCCGCCACCCCCCAAACCCCCACGGACGAAACAAAGGGCTCAACAGGTCGGGCCGCCGCCACCCCGCCACCCCCCCCCCGCAGTCACCG
>LYUA01000203.1:299037-311759 GCA_002093875.1 Calopteryx splendens | reverse complement strand
GTCCCGGTTCAGGCGAATGATTTTTTCACTGTGGATTTTTCGCATATGGAGATAGAACAGTTCACCAATTTAGAAAGCATATTAGTCGAACGTCAGCAAAATGTAAGGACATTAAAAAAAGAATTGCGTAGGGTAAAGAAGATTTTACATAGAGAAGGGTGATGATGAAAAGTACTTGCGATAGAAAGTTCTTAGATGTTAAGCAATTATTAGTGAAGACCTTAATATGAAGCATTATTTTTTACGGTTTGAAAACTTCGTTAATTGAGGCCAGAGTGAAGATTGGACGCTTCTTGTGAAAGTGAAATGGACGGAAAGCAAACTATGCAGTATTGGGTATGACAGGGGAGGATAAAAGGTTGTTAAGTTAAATTCAGTAATGGAAGACATAATTGGACTAAGGAAATATTGAGTTACAACGCAAATGTTGAAGATTGTGACGGGGAAAAGAATATTGGGTAGGCGAGATAGAGGGAGGAAAATATTTGGCATGATGGACGGAATGAAGGGAGACAGAGAGTGTGTCGAGTTGCAAAATGGTTCATGGAGGGCATACAGGGCCATTATACAATACATTATGGTATTTAGTGTTGCTTTAGGTGTAGTTTAGAAGAGAAACATTAGCTAGATTCTGTGTCCAAAACATACTTACCTTCACCGGTAGACTACTGCTCAAAATAGTTTGATGGATTCTATTCTTGTCTTCGTTCATCTCATTCATTCTCTTATATTATCATCGTCAGGAGACTATCATACCCTAGAACATGCAATGTATTTGTGTGGTCCCTTCTTTTTGTTTTTGACTCGCAACTTCGGTAAAATAAAGGTGGACGTTGAGCTCCGTTACGCTATTGAACTTTCTAATGCCTACGACACTATGGGGGATCAATGGTATGAATTCAATTTGAGTGAGTGAAGGCGTCGAGAGAGACGGAGTGAAAAGGGAGACACCAGGAGTCTTCTGGGTAAGATACCTTGCCGTTGTTTTCCGACACGACGGAGCTCAGTTGAAGTGGCGGCTCGGCTTCATGTGCTGTCAAATCCTGAAATGGAAAGCAGAAAGGAAAAAGGAAAGGATCAGGATTGCGACGGAAATGAACGTTATTCTCCATCGCGTCGGTTAAATATAAGGCTCGTAGAGTGGATTTTACATTCTCGAAAAATTGGGAATTCAGTATCGGAAGCCTAGTAGAAGGAAACTAAGAAAATAATAAAGGAGTATAAGGTGGTCCAAGCAGTGACTGAACCGCGAGTTTGACCAAAAATATAACGCTGAAAAGTCAAAATTTCATGAAATATTCTGAGAAAATCAGGTTTTTTTATTTTTTGCATTTTGGTTTAAATAATCAGTGTTCTGAAGTATTTTTTATTTGTTTGCATTTTTTTTGGTGTTTCACAAATGTTTGAAATAGTGAAAGTGTCAAATGAGCATTTAGTATTGACATGCTCGCCATTTTTACAACTTGTAGCTTGTAGTTTTATTCTTTACCTTATAATTAATGACATATTGTTCTGATTGAAATAGGTGACGGGTGATGAGCATTGTGAACAAATGTAACAAGAGACTCGGAGTTCTCGAGCGCAGAGGTGATCCCTCCTTTGTGTATCGAAAGACTTTTTGCGTCAAAAAACTTCCCGTCTTCGATAACAATCGAATTCGCAGCCTCACAATGCCTCATTATCGTCGGCCTTTCAAAATTTCCTCCGAGCCGACTTCCAGAACTCCTCGGGCTCCACCCCGTCGCCCAACAATCCTTCTCTCTCTCTCTCCCCTCTAACCCTCTGGTTTCTACTCCACGCTCCCATGCCCCCCTTCTGGCACCCCCTGCCGGTAACCGTGCGTGGGGAAACTTCACCCGTCAATCCTCCTCCATGTCGCCGGTTGGATGGTTTGGAGCCTCTTCCATCCTCCCTCAGCATACACTTCCCTCGACCCACTATTGTTGTTCCCTTCCCCTCCCTCCAAATTCATCAATAATTTTCGAGTCCCTGACTCACTCCATTCTCGGGTGGGGAAGGTTGAAAAGGCAGACTCGGGGTTTCGTGGCCTCTGGGATGTTCGGGAGTGGCATCAAAGGAAAGACGAAACTTATTTTGAAAGGTGAAGATAACGAATTGGTGGAGGAGCACAAAGGTGTGGAAAATTAGTAATTCGAAATGCTTGAAATGTTGTGGACCGGTGATGTATTTTTATGTGGTAACGATTCAGAAGTGAGATGGGGAATAGGAAAATTCGGAGATAAGTACGAAAAGGATCTAACTGTAAATACTTCATTACATTTTTTTCACTCCTTTTTGGCAATTCCAGAGATTCTATGTGGCTCGCAAAGCCTTGAGTAATCCCTTTTCCCTTTATCGGAGTTAGAATGAAATAAAAGACTAAGTTTGCCCAACCATCTCTTTCCTAAATTTCCGACAAATTGCCATCAACAACTTTTATATCCTATATTATGGGCTCAATGGTGGGTCCTTGAACTTGCTCTATAATGCTTCCTCTCCGCACTTTGGATTGACATTTCAATGTGTAGAGACAAAAGCATTGAAATAGTACTGTTTTTGTTCTCTGGAATGAATCCACTATTTTTAACCTTATATAGAGTCGACACCAAAATGAATAACAGTTCTTAAAAATCAAGTAAAGCAGTAAACTGAATGTTTTTTTTGGGTGAGTCGAATGCTGAACCCAATGGAATGGAACGATGAAAATATCATTGATTCCTCTGATAAAGTTTTTTACAGGCATCTTAATAAAATAAATTCATTTTAAAATGGATTGGAAGTAATAAATGAAGGTTTATATTCAAATTATACGCACCTTTTTTGAGCAAAAGCCTACTTTTCTTATCATATTTTTTTTATAAAATTTAGATATTTTTATTATTTGACATATTGATCTCATTTTTATGCATCTAAAGCTTACTCGCAACTAATGTTCCAAGAAGGTGAAGTTAGCAGTTTATTTCAAATTAAAAGGATAGATACTCCTGGATATGACCTATTTCATCGTATTTTCTGACAAGCAGGGCTAAAAACCACTACCGTGACAAATATCGTTAAATAACACAATTTAGGAGCATGATCTCTAGGGGCTTTATATCTGCTGATCTGAAGAAATTTCATAAATCCACTGGTCAGTTAGAAAATTTTAAATAAAAATGAATGTATTTATTTAAAGAATCTCACTATAGTACTTAAGTATAAAAGTAGAATACAATGTCACAATATTATCATTTGATTTCAATTCCAAAATAATGGTGCGAAGAAAAAAGCCTCATATTGTCAACTCTAACTCTGTCTTGTTTTCGACTCCTTTTACAATACACACCTATGGATGGATTTCCTATGGGTTTATGTAGGTTAGGGTCTTTTGAAAATTCACATTATAGAATTATAAGTATTTTAAGACTTTGCTGGGAGAGATACGCGACTTATGAGGTCTATTGTGTCATTTCGCGGTCTGTTAAAGAGGCATTTTGGAGGCAGGAAGAGCAAAGAGGAATCTGGATGTGATATTCTTGAAAGACTAAAGTTTTCAGTTTACCACATAATTTGATGGAAGGGTCTCAGTTGAACGTTATATTTTAAGTTCTCCTAAATGAATCCAGCTAATTTTGACCAAACCAATACTTTTAAATTTTATTTATTGAATTAGTTTAAATGACTATTTATTTCAATACCATTGTTGAACATAGTCTGCTATGCCTGTGGGTACTCAAACGTTTTAAACACTTCAACTAAAAAGAAGACACTCTCAGAACTTGTCCTTATGAGTAATGCCAGAATTGAATTCCGTTTTGCATAAAACACTTCTCAAATAATTAAATCACCATGTCTTGCAATGACAGCAATGGGTCTCACTTACGAGAATCAAGCGCAAAATGTGAGCAGATGTTTGAAACGACATTTTCAGAGAAATTCGGAGATTTTGTATGAATTACGCGTATTAGGGACATTTTTGAAATTAAAGACATACCTTTCATGTTGATCTTTCGGGTTACTTTATTTACTCACATAAAATTAGCCGTGACTTAAATACCATTAATTCCTCCTCTCATTATGTAGTTTAATGGTGTAAATAGAAAACTTGAAATGAAAGCGGATTATCGAGTCAAGAAGAACTGAGAGAGAGAGGGTAAATAAATATTCACTATTGATTTCACTATACTTTGATTGACCACGTTTTCTCCATTTCCGTCACCAGGACTCGTAAACCGCAAATTCTAGTCTTTTTTTAATCCGACTCCAAATATTTTTGATCATCAACCTCGCCCATTTCTTCTCCCACTCCTGTGCTTATCATATTTCCTGGAACAAGCAAATACCATAGGTGTAAAGGAAACGCCTTGCATGTGTGGAGGATCAATTTCGAGTCCGCATCTAACTCCCACGGCTCTGGCCTTAGGAATGAAAAAAAAATCCAAGAGTGGAAAAGACTACGCCATATCGTCGCTTTGGGAGCGGAGAGGAAGTAAGCGAATGGTGGGGACGGGGTGAAGGGCGTGAAGCTACCTTCACTCGGGGGCAATGACGCAGTTCGCCACGAGCACGGGACTGATTGCAGGATATATCACCCTTGTCTTTCCATTTCTACATCATCCTCAAATGGGTTCATTTCACCATGGATGAAGTTTTACGTAACAAGGGCCTTTTATAACGAGCTCATTGTGAAAGATGCCTCCTTTAAATTCGAGGTACGCTCAATAGGGCTAATCTCCATCTTAAATTGCAACCTCCGGCAATTCGAACGATTATCGACAGGTTCCACAAGAGGGGGCGCTTTTTAGTTATAAAACTCTAATATGCACCTTGGAAAACCATAAAAAACGTATTACTACATTCACCATGTTTTTGGCATTTACTAAATATAGACGTGTGACAATGATCAGTCATTGCACACTATGGATGGCTATTAGGACGCTGGTAGATAGCGTCATCGGTGGCGTCGTAGTTTAGTTAGTACCACTATCGGTTGCTGACCGGAGAGTTCCGGGGGTTCAAGTCTTGCTCATGTCTCTGTAAAAAACCAGGTATATCCAGTGAATTTCATAGTTGGGTGAATTTTTGGATATCAATTTATCTGGGAAATCACAAATCCAGCTAAGAGAAAAGTGTTGGAATGTGTGCATTTCACAGGTAGAGGTTACACATGTAGTGCCTTAATTCCACCAAGTAAATTTTAATCGTACACATTGGAGAGAAATTAAATATAAACACTGTGATTTCCATGGGGGGCGTGGTAGTACAGTGGTTAGAGCTCTAGGCTTCAAACCGGAGGGCCCGGGTTCGATTTCGGGTAAAGCCGCAGGACGCCCTCAGCTTCACCCAAGCTGTGTAAATTTTCGTTTACAATGTCACTCTGGGAAACCACAGGTGTCACTGGAAAATAAACTGACCCCCTTACCCAGATGTGTGAATTTCACTTGCCGTAGAGCTTAGTGTTGCTTGAACTATACCGTCACCTATCAAAGTGACCTTCTAGTTGATTACTGTGGTTGGTTGTGATTTCCGCGTAATATTTTATTAATACGACCGTGGTATCAATACATCGGTGGTAAGAGGTAGTCCTCCCCTACTACCTCCCCTCTCTTACCGCCCTTTCCCTGCTCCGATTCACGCACCACCCTTTTGAACCATTCACCCTACCAATCGGCTTCCGCCTCCCTCCTCGCCGAGTGAGTATATTTAGGCTAAAAATAATTTAATTTCCAACTGAAATGGCACAATGTGCTTAAACCCAGGTTATATTACTAAAATATTGCCTGGAAATTGCAAATTTCATCCCTTTCCAATGTGGAAAGTTTCTACAAATTCAATCCTATTATGGTTCCCTATTCGTATATCTCAAACTTATACTTGGGTTGATGTTGTTTTCAAATGACATCATTTGATTGTTGACTTTGGTTCGAGTGGAGTGTATTTCAACAAATTTGTCCTCAAATTAGGAGGAATAAGACCTCAAATTTCAATAAGTGTAAATTGAGGGAAGAATGCCATTCCCTTTTCAGTAACTCGACATCACTCGGATGCCATGGTCACTCGGACTGTCTGGATGAGGCGGTGGGGTACAAACTAAATGTTTTCACAGAGCTTAAGAGAAGATTTTTTTGCAATTTCCAGCTGGCCAAAGGTAGTATCACGCAGGTATTATTCCATAAAACTCACATCAAAACGGAGGAACTCCAATGTATGAGGAAAAAATTATATAATTTTCTGCCTCATCAAGCTTTAATATCGCGCAGAAATCTATCCATAACCACTGTCGTTAAACATTGAATCACCAGTTTGGAAGAAAGCAGAAAAAAAATTCCCTTTCAACCCCTATGGTAGGGCCGAAAGAGATAGGGGGGGGGGGAAGAGGTTATTTCACCGTGCGAGCAGATAGGTGCGGAGTTCATTTTACGACGGAGGGAATGCTCCGCAAATAAATCATTGATCCGCGCGTAAAACGGGAAACCCGGAGGTGGGCACGAAGGGCGCATCAAAATCCTATAAGATTCCTGCCGACGGATTCCCCAGAGGAGCGATGTGAAACAGAGCTGTCTCACAACTCCCGACTCCCATACTTCCTTTCTCCCGAAGAAAGCCTGGGTTTCGGCCATTTTTACGACGGATGTTCAATGCCATCCGAGGGACGAAATCTTTTAACTATTTTCCGGAATTGGACTGTTTCGTTTCTCCTAATGCCACTAACTCAGCACTTCTTCCACCATACGCGGGGGTCTTCCACCCGATTTCTATAAATCCAATCCATTGCCGCATCTGACCGGAGGATACCACTCTTAAGGCGTAAAAGATTCAGACACTTCACGTATCCCTACTTAGGTTAACTAAATATGCTCTTTTTTCAGTCCTTTCGCATTAAAGTGACTCGTCAATTTCATTTCCATTGTCTTTATGAGTCAGCATTGCTGGTATTAAATCTCAAAAGCAAATTTAATTTTTTTCAACAAAAGTTCTATATCGTTGAATTCGTGGTTCCCGCTGGTGAATGGGTGCAAATATATAAGGATAATGCATCAGCAATGACCAACAAATGTGTACGAGGAGTTTTGGTGCTCATTTTCTGAAATCAAGTTTTTTAATGAATCCATTCTTCCACCTCCTGATAAATAATTAAGTTGATGTAAAAAACAAATGGATATTGTTTGGTACTTGCTTTTGATCTAGGATTCTGACTTATTCGATAACCATCGCAATTTTTGTGCTTCTCTTTATAAGGACTGTGAATAAATATTCCGATTATCAGATGTAGTGAGGTGTGTTTTTAAGTTTTTAATAATACGTGCGTGACTGGTAATCATGAATTCCTGAATTAGCTGCCCAGCGATCTCTGATTTATTTTACAGTTATCTATTTTTTTATATTCATCATTAGTTAAATCACGCCATCCCTTGTCTTACCTTCAGTGTACGTAGAGGCTAACCCCAGCAGTGAAGGAGCCACAACGGCGGTCATACTATCTTCTCTTAGGAAAGATATGGAACTATGGTTTTCCACAAATCCCTCAGAAATTGGATACCTATTCTATTTAATTATTGGATACCTAGCGATTCTTTCTAATGCGTTACACTCACTTTCTTTAAAGTTTTTGATAGTTAAAATCCGATATTTAAAAAAATATACTTTTATATTAATACCATTAACTTCTATCAAATATAATATGTTACATCTTAATCGCATAATCACAATTGGAAATCCACCCATTTAAGGTAGAACTCGGCAGCATCTCTTGCAGTAATTATTAATTATATTCCGCTTGCACTACCTTAATTTCCCTATATTATTTCCTTCTTGAGTTATTCATACTACCCAACCGACTACATACAGTCTAAGAAAACGGTGGTTCTTTTCCTTCCTCTTCCCCGTTTACCTATTAATAGAAGCCTATTTTCGCTTCCATTACGAATTTTAACATCCTGCTACTTCTCAATACTTACTTCATTCACTCTTTCTGCATCTTTCCTTTCTTCTCCATTCCCATATCTCAAATGCCCCTAAACAGTGCACATGCCTTGAACACCAGGTTTCGTACCCTTAAAAAGGTACGCTCAACATAACATTCCTTACTAGGCTTTTCTTTATGTATTTTCCTAGCGTACCATTGAACAATTCAATTATTATTGATAAATCATCTTCCGGCAACGTAATTCTAAGCGTCTAATAAGTTAAGAAAAAACTATATCAAAAAAGAATATCCTGGTCTTGAGGTCCCATCATATCCCCATTGTATCACGGTCGTCTTCTAGCTTCTCGGCTGGAGTAAAATATATATCATTCCTTTTCCATTACTCCTCCCTTTCCTTTCCCCGGGCGAGTGAATTCGCTCTTTTTTCCGCCGGAACGCCCTCCGCCTCGGCCCATTTCACACGCTCCAAAACACGCCCGCGCACTCACATACACACACACGCACACACACAGATGCGCGCTCTGCCGACACCGTCGAAGCCCCCCTTTCAATCAAATAACTCGAAATGGGAGGTGGGTGGCGTGCGTGGGGAGGTGCGCGTTTGGGTTCCTTCCTCCCCTGCTCGTCTGTGCTTTGTCGTCCGCACTCCTGGCACTTGGAAAACGGGGAAAGGCTTGCGCGACACAAGACTCCATCACACGCTGCTGCCTTCCTGCCTCCTCGCCGACCGATTGGGCCCTTTTTCCAAACTCCCCAAGTTCCTCCGCACTCTTTCCCCCCCCACACTTTTTTCGAAGCGAACGTAAGCGTGGGAGATATAACTACCTACCTTTACAGGTAGGTGTGGTCTCCTTCCATCTCGCCAGATGGGAAAATAAAATTGTATCGAAATCTTCGGGGGTAGTTTTTCGTGTTTTTTTTTCGCATTCGCGTGCTTACATTCTCTATTTGGTCTTCTTTCTCCTCCTTTCTCGACTCTCCCATCCCTTTCGCATACTTGGGATTTCCTCTGTTTCAGCTACACAGCGGCCGAGAGGGTTGGAGGGGGGGGAGAAGGGAATGGGGCAATGAGACGGAGTGACTGGAGGGAGATAACCGTTTCTTTGTGTTTTTTCTCTCTTCTCCCATCCATCGCGTTGGATATTTTATTCCTACCTTTCACGCCCCTCTATTCCGCTCTCACTCGCCTTCAACTCCAAGGTTCGGAATTTGCGTCACTATATTCCGACCGAAAGGGGTTCTATTTATCTCTCTTCAGTCGCGGTTCCGATCGAATTCCGTCGCCCTCCGCCCCTCTCCCCCAACCCACCTCCCCATTCACCCCGTAGCAACCTTCCCCAACCCCCTCTCGGAGGACTTTCTCTTAACAATCGCTTGATGATGTTGATCTTTAACGAAACCGTGTGTCTTGTAAAATAAATTTCATGCCGGAAAACTTAGTTACGCCTTCCATTTCGGCAGTTCCCATAGTTTCACCGGATACCATATTTTTCTTTCCCTTTTCATATCCCACCGTTCGTCTCCCTTCCCCAGCTTCCAAAAATGTTCCCCGGTATTTATTCAGCCTTCACCTCGTTCATAATTTCTTTTGAGATTTTGGAATCCTAATTTAATTGTTGTGAATGATGAAGTAATAGCTTGAATCGCGTACCACAAATTATGTGTCAATCATGGTGTTTCAGTGAAATTCGACGTAGCGTTTTGCACTCCAAGAGATAGACTACTTTAAATTTGGGAGGATAAACTCCACAGAGTATACCTAATCATTAAATGATGACTTAACCGTGCATGGAGTTGAATTGCTCCTTGGTCCGTTGGTGCTTTTTCCTGTTTATACAATTGTTTTACTCTCCACTTCAACGTTGAATCCATCACCAGGAACGTCCTTTATGCATGAAAGGTTTTTTTTGGGAACGTCATGGATATATTTTTATACTACCCTACAGTTACACGTCATAATTCCCTCATCTTTCTGTATCTTTCTTTGGATGCATGGCCATGGAATTACGATTAATGAAGTTGAAACCGAGTTTCTTCCTCCTAGATTAAACGCAAGGGATGTCGCTGCTCTTATAACCAACAAAAATATTACTCAAAATCACCACCATACCCTTGCCGTAGTGGAAGAATGTAGGCGCTTTCAGTCTTCTAGGTGGCTAGGTTCTAGTTCTATATGGTGTCACGCTATAATCATTGGCAGAATTACTTTGGTAGCATAGTTTATTAGAGATCCGTGAAATGTATCATTCTTCATTCTGACCGTCTTCTAATTATTTACTCCTAGGATAGTTCCTTCTACATTTCTTTAAGATACCTTCCCTCTTCTTGTCGTCCAAAATACCTTTTCTCATCCTCTCTTACCCAACATTCTTTCTTCTATTGCAACCTTCTACTTTCTATTGTCTTTCATTATTTTTCAATTCTTTTTTACTCCCTTCTTTAAATTTTGATCTGCAAACTTTTTCGTTTCTACCGCCATTTTGAAAGGTTTATTTTTCTTATTTGAAATAAAATCATCTCCAAACTATTGTCTCAAAAGCCTCTAATTTAAACTCATTCATTTCCCTAAAACAATGTATTTCGGGGCATTAAATGCCACGAAACTAATTAAATTGCTCACCAAACATTTTTACATTAACTTTTTCTATTTGTCACCAATTCTCTTCTGTTTTTAAACATATCTCTCCTCGATGCATCACCTCGCCCGGGTTCACAGCCACTTCCCTCCTCCGTGGTCCCACCTCGCCGAAACTCACATAGTCTTGCCGGAAATTCTCGCCCCGCTTCTCTCTTGCTACAACCCCCTGGGAGTCCCCGTCTCTCCACCCCTCTTCGCCCCCTGCAATAGTCTTCCTTCCCTCCCTCACACCCTCTCCAGAATTCTCCCAACCCGTGCGTTGGTGTGGTATCTATATTTTCTCTCCCTCCTGCATCCTTCGGGATTCTCGCTCGAAAAATATCTCGTGAAATATATCGAGACGAAGCGATGGGATTCGTAAATTGGAATGAAATGGTCCCGGGAAAAATTAAATTGTCGCCAAACTGAAGGGTAAAAAATGGAGAGGAATGGTTGGAGTGGGGAACTTCCAATTTCACCCCCAAGAAATATTTTTTCTCTGCTGTTTCTTCACCCCGTGTCAAAAATGTATTCAGTTTGATTAATTTGTGAGTCATTACGATACCCGCCGGAGAATATGAAGGCATGAAATGGAATCGAAAAAGAAAAACCTTCGGCATTTTTCAAACAAAAGGTCTTTCCAAACTAATATCATGGGAAATTGTGAAATATTCTACTGGTGGTGCGGGAAAATGACACTCGAGGACCTGGGTCAAATTTTCGCGAAGAAATACGCCCTAAAATCATGCATGGAAACTATTAATACATGATCCAATAATAATATTTTACGGATACAGGAAAAAAAGAGAGAAAACCAAATAGTAGCTTCAATTTGTTACACTCCCTGGACTTGACGCAGGGCGAAATAAGAATTCACCGCATCATCGTAATGCATATTTTGACTTCATCTCATGTTTTGCGACGGTATTTACCACTTCATAAGCTACATTTAATATTGATTTTTTTTATTTTTTGAGTAAAATAATGTATTGTTGTGAACATAAAAAATATACAACAATGAATCCAAGTTTTTTAATAATTTTTCTTTCATTTTTCTGTAAAAAATAGAGGGAAATCCACAAAATCCATCAAATCCTTTTGGAGAAGATGAAAGAAAAAGATTAAAAAACTGTTAGATTTTAGATTGTGTTAATTATTTTTTTGTAACCACTAATTTATATTATTAAAGGGAAATTAGTTCAAATAATATCTAGTTGTCTAATGTAGATTATGCATTATTCTCGAATATATTTACTATTTAAAATTATGCATTAATCTTAACTCTCCAAATAGAAAACAGCTACAATATCAATAATATGTATTATCCACATATGAATCTCCCTTAATTTAAAATAAAACAAATTTTTCATAAACTTAAGTAGGAAATGATTTACCTGCCGAAAATAAAAAAATTGTTTACTTATTCATAAAAAAATTATTTTATTTTAGTCATTGCTTAAAAATCGATGCTGAAGCCAGAAATTTAGCCTCCATTTATGGCTTCATTTTAAATTCTCTATATTTGTAAATTGATGAGCATGGGCATTCTCTATCTTGTCCATAAATTAGCAAATACCTTGAACGAGTTTACACCTACCACTTAGTGTAGTCAAAAGAAGTAATTAGTAGTAATAATAGTATAAAGTCGAGTAATGATATTTTATACGCCCAGGGAACTCAATGAAATACATTACAAAACAAGGCGATGAGAATAGGATTCCTTCCCGTTCGACCTTTAAAGCCCTCTCAGGGTCTGTCCCCTTCCGTACCCACCGAGTCGGGCTTCCCTGTACTCCCTCCATCCCCACGGCAAGCGGCACATGCCCCTGCAACCCCCTACGCTCACACTCTCGGTCACAATGGCTCTCCCTTTTAGAGACTCCTCTATTTTCGCGTTCCGGTTGAACTACGCCTCCGCTTTCCATCCACCCGATCACGTTTGTTTGGCCACCGCCCTAAAATTAGGCCACACCGTGCGCATGAAGTCTCCCCTCCCGCACCCCCGCCCCCTCCGCCACCAGCCTCCCCGACCCTCCATGGCCCACCACGTGGTGCACTCTCCATCTCCCCCTCTTCCGTCTACGTCAACCCATTCAAGCGCCAACACCCTACGCCCAATTCCCGTTCTCTCATCCTCCCCATCGTCCAAGAGTCCGTTTCGCAATCCTCTCGCTTTCGGGAAGAATGGACTCCTCTCCC
>LYUA01000203.1:210199-226583 GCA_002093875.1 Calopteryx splendens | reverse complement strand
GTCTAAAATTTTTAACATATGATCAAAAGTGCAAAATCCGTTCATCATAAAAAAAGGTTAAGTTTATTCCTGGATATTACTCCTCACAGTGATTACGTATTGACTACAGACCCACTGGAAAATTAATAAGATGCTTCAGCAGGTACCAAAAAGGGTAATTAATAATAATGACAGATATTTTTAAAGACACCAAATGAATCATTTTATAGTAGTACAAAGTATGTTGTCATAAAAAATAAACTGCTTTTCACAGGAGTTCTATAAAAGAATGGATTACGTAGCATGCATAACATTAATATCAGGCAGGATTAAACTCCTTTTGGAGCATAAAAAATCCATTCTTCATTTTTCTACATTATATTGCTTATCCAAAATCTAGTAATGAAAGTATTTGATTTTATGTTTATACTTCATAGAAATTTATTTTTAAAGGCAAACAATTCCACATATCTGGGTTTTAAAGCAGTCATTCTCCTGTATGTCCAGAAATAAGCTGCCCTTCGGAACAGCAAAGTTATATAACTGTCTATTTGAATTTATCAGCTTTTCTTTTTTTAAATCCAGCATTCCTGTTTTTCATCGTACTTTGATGTTTTTCACAGAGACCTGTCAGGCCTTAAACTACTACAAAACCGATTTTCTTCAGACCCTGAGACGAACCGAAATCGGACGTTCGCCAGTGGTAATGATTAAAAAAATGGTAAATAGATAGGAGAAGTCTCGAAGGTGAACAGAATATTTTTTTCATACCCCAACAATATAACAGAAAAAAACGGATACATTTTATTTTTAAATAATACAACACTTATATTGTATTTCCGATTGGTTTTCTCGTCAGAATTTTATCATTTTATTATAACTATTCTTTTCATCAAAGGGTCATGAAGTAAAATTGCTGGGTATACTTTTGCTATGAAATGATGGTGGCTTTCGCGAAGGTATAATTTTTAAGGGTGATGTCTGGTTAAATGAACCAGGTGTGGTTGATACAGGAAAAGAGAATGAAAGAAACTGTTGATGGGGAATAATGGGAACTAAGTTGAAGGGATAAAAGGAGGAAAGAATATGAGGATAAAGGAAGACAGGATCTAATATGAGTTTTATGTTGGCGATGAGAAATGAAAAGTAATAGGGGGAGAGAATACAGTAAATATGGGAAGAAAGGAAAGGTTCAAATAAGGAGGGAAGTATGCTATGGTGTGCTAAAATGGATATCATTATAAGGGTGTATTACCCCAGATGCTCTCCGCTTTTTATGCATGCTTTCATGACAAAGTAAAATATCTTTATCGGAAAAAAACTATAATACAGCAATCACAATAAGCTGTGCACAATAAGTTATTTATATGTTAGCTGTGGGCAAAGATTAAATTATTTTGAAAAATATTAATAAATTTATCATTTTGGAAATTTCGGTTTAAAAATTAGGTTTTTATTGATATTATCAATCAAAACAGGAGGCTGAAAAATTTAAATAGAAAAAAAATAATTCAAACACTTATTAAGAAAGGAAATAATTTGGATTCACCTAAAAGGACTAATATATAACTTCTGTAGTGCAAGATATTTTAATTGACCTTTTTTTAACACTGAAAAACAATTACGTAGGTAAAATCAATATAATTGCACATAGGTATACACTTTGGCACACACTCAGACCTGCCTACTCATACAAGCATCTACACACGGTCACACACATATGCACGCACAACGCTGGTGCGACGCAACCACACATGATATAATAGATAGTTGCATTAAAAAAACCTTTGCACATTCGACAGAGTTTTAGCCTGATAATAAGATGAGGATAAGACCAAGTTTATTAATTATATGTAACTTTTGTAATATTTAAGACAAATATTCCTCCACTTTTACCGATAGGAATTTCAATGCTGTAGTTTCCTAAATTTCCTACCTAACTAAAGTTTTAATTTAGTTCCTTTCATAGTTTCTATAAAGAGGGAAATGAGAAAACCTCCATGGAAATGACTGACAAAGAGAAGAAATGGACATATTGAATGCATTTAAAGACAAGGTACCGTGCTGCACGTAATTTTTTTAATAACGAACGACAGGCATGTTGCATTATAGAAAAACGCCACGCGTGAATGCGAAGACCCCTTAAAAAATCGCACGCCTACGCACATCATCACTTCGCATAAAAATGAACGCTATTTTGAAGATTGAATCCACAAGATGTCAGCCGTGAGCGTTAAGGCGCTGGAACCGGTAGAGACGATTGGGACTGTGGATGGGGCAGAGGGGCGAGGACAGCGGTGCTAGGCTACAGGGAGGGATTCCGGGAAGAGGAGAGAACAGGAGGGCTGGGAAACTGGGTGACCCCCGGATTGGCTTGCGCGCACCGTTCACCGGGCGATCGCCTACGTTCAGTAGCAGTGGGTTGCACATTGTCTTTGCTTGCTCTTTTGAGATCCAGTGAGGGATTAGGGAGTGGCTTGTCTTTCGCCGTAATGACAGGGACAGCTCTCGATGAGAGCCGAGATGTATGGCGGAGAGAATAAAAGATGGGGCTGCAGATTTTCCGTTCCGCTGGGATGTTTGCGCGAGCATTGAGAGCGACGGAAGCGTAGTGCATGCCGGGAGAACCCTACGCCGCCATTAAGAGCTGGAGGTTATCCGCCCACCTCGCGTTTCAGGAATACTTTTGCTTCGTGTCCTTTTTATTATTATAATCCACTTCAGGAGATTTGTTAAAAGTTACCGGAACGTGTGTCGTAAATTTTAAACAAACCACCATTAATCCACAAAATAACTGATTACGCTACTTATTTTAACTCCGAAAATATGCCTGGTCAATAAATAAACCTTTAATGTATCTCGACTATTACACCAAATATACCTTATTGATCGTATTAACTGGATTTCTCATGCCGCATTAGATTAGATGAATAGAAAATTAATTTAATTAAGAGCAAAACATTTTCCCCCTATGAGCAGTGCGAATGGAGAGAATATCCCTCTCACCATCACATCTCATGGTGGCAGAAAAGCTCACTGCTTTTTTCCCTCGAGCATTTTTCCATTGTTTCCATCACTTGAATGAAGACTACTTGAAGCAACATTTGACTCGATTTTTGGATAAGAAATATTAACTTTTTACAAAAATGCCCCATTTTCATTTTTATCTTTTAGATTAAACAAATTCATACGATAACTTTAGTATGTGTTTATTTTGCAACTTAATCTGCCGCCTTTGAGAAATTTTGAGCTTAGTTTAAGCATGTGGCACATTGAGGGAAATGTATAGTTGACAATAGTTAAAAAATAACAGAAAAGAATCTCAGATTTCAAGGAAACCAAGATCTGTAACGTGAAATCAAACGAATAAGACCTTAGGAGAATTACCCCCTAGGGAACGTTTTGATAATTATTTTTACGACAAACTAATATCCGAGAGAAAACACAGTTGGTAAATAACACGGTGGGAGGGGATTTTAATAATCCCGAATCAAGACTTTTGACATTCAAGGCATGCGAGGTTGTGTCGCGAGCGACGGATTTTGAAGATTTGGAGGAAAAATTTCAGTTAATGACCTCGACAAACACGGGAAATCCCCCAGCAAACTCGTAGAATAAATAAGTTTCCACGGGGAGAGCACCGAATTAATGGAAAGAAATGCCCTCCCGTAAAGCTCAGCATCATCTTAAAAACCCATAAAGCTTCGAAACACGAGCACGAAACCGAAGAGGGAGGAAGGGAGTACGGGAAAAGGATGGGAGGAGAGAGAGAGAAAGAGGGGGAGGATAAGAAAAGAAAAGGGAGAAAATGAGCTTACAAAGAAACTGAAAAAAATGTAAGATCTTACCTTATAAAAACGAGGGAGAGAGAGAGAGCTACTGAGAGTAAGAAAGAGGGAAGGGAGCAATGTGAGCTTATATTGCCAATGGAAGGATTATAAGAGGAGACGCGGACGGGTGTGGGTAAAGAGGCCAAAAGGGGCTGACTGGAGAAGGGGAAGAAAATGAGGGGTGAGGAGAGCTCAGGGGTGACATGAAGTGATGGGGAAGGAAAGAGACTCAGAAGGATGAGCGTGAGTCGGTATAAAAAATGTGAGGGGGTGCCGGAGAGGAACGATGCACGAGAAAGAAGGAAGAAGGGGAGGGAGCGGTGAGAAGACGGAGCTGGCGGAACGCGGAAAGGAAAGAGATGGACGAGGAGTGGGTGGGTGGTCGTCATCCAGCTGCGGGATTGTATGTCGCCCGCAGGTAATAATGAAAATTATGACGACGATCGCCACGCCCTAAGCAACGGGCGACGGTGGACCGCGGACGAGCGGGAGGAGGAGAGGGAGGGGAGGGCCAAGGGGGTGGTGGAAGGGGGAGCTAAGCGCGTGCGGGTTAGGGGAACAGCTGTTTGGTGAGCTTAGGAGAGAGAGGTGAAAATAATTTTATGTCGAGGAGAGCTAAAACCGTATGTTTCTTATTGTATTCATATCACAGGGTAGTGTGAGCTCAAAAGGATGGCAGGATCTAATGGAACGAGATGAGAATGGGAGATTGATGGGAGTAAGGGAAGAGAAGGGAAACCTGCACAGCATATAATATTGTGCGATGCTCAGGGAAGATTCAGAATATTTAATAAAAGTTAGGATTATTTTTAAAGTTTTTGTGTCATTTTTTATGCTCATATGTATTTTATTTTTTTAATATTTGGTATAATTGTTACTTTAAATTAAATGATTTAATTCATAATATTACATAGATATTCAATTTAATATTTTGGTATGCTGATATATATTGCCAGTGTAAGGGAGAGCTGTCGAGTTAAATATATGATTGACATAGAGAAGAAGTTTTTTTTTAATCAGGCTATCATGAATCTAATTCCCTTTTCATACCTATTGACCTTAGAAGAAATCTCCGGCACTGGAGAAGAAATGTCGTGTTTCACTGGAAATGTTGTGATAGAAGAACCCCAACAAAAACATTTTCTATGCATAAAATGTTAAATTCAAGGATCATTACATTTTATTGATACTGAAAAGGATTACAGTATCCATTTAGCATCCATTGAATTATATTTAAACACCTGGATAGCATAATATATTGGTTCGAATTGGTTAAATTTGAATATTTATTTAACGTTCAAAACATTCTATACTCAAATATTTACACAGTATGGATATTCAGAATGTTAAAATGTAACATTGAATATGCAACAAACAAATTTTCTATTTCGCTGTATGGGAAGAGTAAGATAGAAAGAAAAGCATTTAAAGAATAAGGTCCATTATGTCTCTAAGGGGCCTCAGTTCTACTTCAGTTTACTTCATTACAGCCCAAGAATAATTTCTGAAGTCTTCGTGCTAAAGATGAACTCTTAATTGCTTGAGATAGGTAGTAGTAAGGGAGATGACCAACAGCAGAGATCATTTGCACCATTATAGGTGAGCAATGTAGTAAAAGTAGGATTTCCCGGGAATGGAAGAACAACTACTCTTAACGAAGGGCTCCAAGAATTGATAATTAAATTCACAGAGGTATGTGTGGAAAAAATGGCAGTTATTTACTTCGGTGATTCCGTGTCGATATATTTTCAGTATAAAACCATCATATCAAATAAAATAATATCACAGGTAAAGAACCAAAGCCAAGACATAATTCAAACCCACTCTCAATATAAATAATCCATTGGGATTAAATAAAGAGAGAGAGAAATTGTTATTTCACCCACACTTTACATAAATTGACAATAGGATTTGCAATCTGGATTGCATTACTAACACTATTATATCTTATTAACCCATGTATGGCCAGTGATATAGACAACTTTATCACAACTAACCCACTGGTGACACTAGTCCATATTTCACCAAATCCAAGACTTGATTCAAAGCCACTACATACGGTTAAGAGTGGTCCATTATTTACATAATATTCATTTGTGAATGTTGTATTTAATGGTTAATTAGTAGTTGAAGAAAAAATATTTTTTTACAGATATGATCCTTAAAAACGCACACACCACAATATGAGAACTCTGATCAAAAATTAAAAAAACGATTACCAAATTATATATTTTTGACACTCACGGCCCTACTGAACTCAAAGACGTTCAGCTCGATACCATCACAGTGATTTTAATCATTCTCTAAGGAACCACTATGAATTTTTAAAACAGTAAGTACTTTCTATGGTTAAGTTTCGCAACGAGTGGACAAATTGCGCTTGAGGAAAGAAGGGAGAGCGTGATGAAGCATGTTAATGTGTTCACGACCTGCGAGTTTTATCAATGACAAGTTATAGTTGCTTTGCCAGCGGAGGCCGCAGCAGTTGATAATATTCGAATCATAAAATTACTAGTGACATCCGTAAATAATTACTCTGGGTTTTTTCCCGCAGAAACTCTCAGGGTATTCAAGCCAAAATCTGACTTGTCTTGTACCGGAACCGAAAGCTTAAGCGGGTAATCATCCGTGAAAGACACGTCTGTCAGAGTGAATCTAATTTTAGCGTCACCGCAATCGGGGTGGACAACCCAGCCTCTCTCGTGCAGTCATAGTATTCATAATTATTTTTTGTGCATCATCCATGGACACAGGCTCTCCCGGATTGGGGGAGAGGGACCATTTCTCAATCCTTGAAATAATTCTGCGCAGCACCCTCTCAAGGACCCACCCACCTTCGTCAGGGGTAATTTGTAAATGGCCGCGACACGAGTACGATGTCCCGCAGCCCCTCCCTTACTCCCGGGGGCCGTTTCCGAGCATGGGGTGGATTTCCTTTCCGACACGATCTATCTGATTAACGCTACTTTTGGGGGTTTTTGTGCTCTTTCCACGACCAGAATCTTGAGCAGACTCCAGATCTGAGTGCCCAGGTGGAATCAACAGGGTTTTAGGCTGATGGATGGCAGCTGCCGAAAGACCCAGTACGAGTATCAGCTAATTTCATAGTGTGACTAATTTTTTCATGCAATTTTTCAGGCAGTGAGGTAATTGATATGAATCCGAGAAGGAGGATATGAATCAGTTGTATTCAAGTTTTTGTGCAAGCAATTGTAAAAAACGAGATGTTTTCGAATGATACGCAATTATTAGTAGAATACATTTTTTAATCATTTCTTAACTTTCCAATATTTTCGAACAATAAATTTCTATCTATATTTTCCGTGAGTAAATCATAAATTTGTTCTGGTGATAAACATCGCTGGAGAGATTCTTTCTAGGCCAGTTCATTATGATGAACACAAACTCGTTTAAGCTAACTTATATTTATAAATTTATTTTCGTCAAGATTTCTCTAAATGACCTCCAATAACATATCTATTTAATTAATTGGAATTTCATGCCAATTTTAATATCAGTCTTAATTATCTTAGTGTGGTAATTCAGTGGGTAGGGTGCTGAGCTACTAATTTGAGGGCCCGGGTTTGACGCCCGGTGACACCTCAGGGCACCCTCAGATTCACCCAAGCTGATTGTCTTTTCGGTTTTAAGGCTATTCTATTGGAAATCCGCAGGCGTCACAGGGAAAGGAACTGGCCCCTCTACCCTGATGTTTGAATATCAAACGTATTTGGTGAGCTCTACACTCACCTACCAAACTAATCTTCGGGTTGATTACTGTGATATTGTTATTAGTAAAATTGTGAAATAGAGAAATACAATATCAAATCTCCTCAAAATAATTAGATGAATGATGAACAGTATATATAAAATTAAATTGTAATTTTACATTAACAACGCAATGACACAAAAGCAAAAAATTTTACAATTAAAGTAGTTTTTAATTGGCAATATGCTTTCGTATTATCATAGAATAGGTAAAGACCTAGGGATCTTTACTTTATGGTGTTACATTAGTCTAAGTATAATTATGTAAATCATCACTACTCATTATATAAATTATCAAATATAGTTATCTTTATATAAATCATCCTAAAGTAATTTAGAAATATTACCCTTGACTTAGTTTTCAATTCTGTAATTTTTAAAATACATTGCTTTCTTTCGAAAATTTTTAGGGAAGCGGTTTTTAAGTTTTTTTTAAATGCAAACAAACCATATCAGATAGTATGATAGGAGAAGGTGAAATAAAAAATAAATGGTGACAGGGAAAGGTAGGTTGTTGCAGTTTGCAAATAGTTAGTTCACTGTGATTGTCCAAACGGTCCCATGGCCCGAAGTAAGCTGAGAATCAGCGAGCGACGGTGACACAGTCTCGAGAAATGGCTAAAAATAGCGGAGTCATTCTGATGCGGCTCTAAACCGATCAAGTTGTCACAGGCATGATAAATGAAGGGAACTTGGTCATGAGCGAAGGGTAAACAAGGGAGGCTTCTTCTCAAAATATGCAGAAAGTGGGGAGCAGGAAATGAGAATTGATGCTTTTGCTGCTGTCTTGAGTCACGAATAAATTGGGTTACGCAATGCTCCATTTTGAAGACACCACGGGATACGTCACGTGATAGTACTTTAGCCCTTTTTCTTCGCGCATTAGTCGACTCAAATGTAGTTCCTTGGGCCTTCGCGTGACAGATTCGGATTAAACTTCGGTAGGAACAGAAAATGTGGCCTCAGATGAGCTAATATTGGTGTAACTAATTCACAATGGGTTTATAGATTAGATACCAATAATAGGAAAAATTTTCGACGAATCGTGAAATTGAAGAAATTCTTTTGAAAGTAATAAATTACACATAGTAACGTATAAGACAAGTAGAAATTACTGTCTTCATTATTATTTTCTGCGGTTTACAATGCAGCAATATTTGTCAGTTAAGATTTTTACGAGAACTACTATAGGTGTGTGTGTACATATATATTTAAAGATAGCATTATTATATAAAGGAATAATCACAGCACTTAGCAAGTTTTTGAAAAAATGTGTACATTTTAACTCAAAGGACGCAAACTAACGAGGAAGCTGGAGAGAGAGGTGGGATAAGGAAAAACCATGGTCCCTCATAGGTTTTCGGTGTTTTCCTAAATTTCTGGTCATTATCAACTATTTTAACTCCCTTAACGTAGCCAATTAGATTACTAAGGCTATATGCCAAAAGAAGAAAGATAACATCACTGAAAAAGAAGTAGATTGTGAACAGGAACACAATGATTAATGGGAAGCTTCGTTTGAGTTTCGTTCTCCTCCTCCACAAATTTCAATCTGACAAAGTTCATGAACAATTTTTTTCCAAAATTGGTTTGAAGCAACCCTAGAAGTATATGTAAAGCCTATCAGATGATTTGAACTCAGAAATATGTTCACATGAAACCTGTAGATCCTGATGGTTATTTTTTTCTTCTCTGAAGTAGATACATTAATACAGAAGTAGGCATCAGCGTGTGGAGCAAAGGTTAAAGTATTTTAAGTCGGACTATAAATCAACGAATGCCGGTAAACTGAAAAATGATTCCATTAGTTAGAGGTCTTTCATTTTGATTATCGGTAGAACCATGAAATCTTTTATAATAATGACAAAAATTGCTGCCATAGATGAACGAACTAGTTGAAAAACTGACTGGTCTTAAATTATATGGTGGTGTACGCGTAAATGTGCTTTTCCATCTCACTATAAGTCAATTAGTTTGCAATGAAGTTATTTTTCGATTGCACATACCAGGTAAAATTCATAGCGGCCTCATGTACCTATTAGTAATTTCGAGGGTTTTAGGGGATTGGAAGGTAGGTGAGTCTTCGGGGTAGTAGAGTCTTGGGGTAGTAGAGTCCTCGGAGTAGTAGAGCTTTTCGGGGTAGTATAGAGTCTTCGGGGATCGTAAAGACTAAGTCAATGATTTTTTCATAAGTGCTCCTCAATCGAGATACGCTCGAGAGATAGCTAGCCATGGCTCTCATATTGCTGAATCAGGCTAACTGGAAACTGACAGGGAGAGGAGGGAAACGATGAACGTGACATTAAAATCGCAATTAACAGTAGCATAAATAACAGAGAATATGATGGTGAGAAGGGGAATCAAAAGAATACAAACAAAGGAAAGGGAATTTAAGAGCCGAGAATTAAGGGACGGGGGAGAAGGGGAGAATCGAGACTAGCAATGTGACGAATGAAAACCTCGTAGTTGGAAATAGAAACGGGAGAGATGGTCTCTACAGTAAGGGGAGTGTACAACGCGGTGAGAGGAGTGGCAACCCACTTCAACCCGCCAGTTCTCTCCCCATCCCCCCTCTTTCTTTACAGCTATCGACCCGAGTGCTACCCGACGGCACACACAGCGTTACTCCTCTTTTGCGGCATCGATATAATCCCCCCTTTCCCTCCTCTTCCCCACCCTTTACTTCGAAGTCCTTCCCTATCCTCCCAGCCCCCATTCTCGGCTCCCCATCACCCTTACCCCACCGCCCTTACCCCTTCGTCCCTTCAAATACCCTTTCTTGCCTTGTTCCTTTTGTCTCCTCCTCGCCTCCCTTCCCCTCCCAAAACACCCTCTCGGGTAACCTTCCTCTCACCCATTTCCCTCATCTCCACGGCCCTCGTGGGGAAGCAGGACGCTGTTGGGCGGTTCAACGTCGAAAAATTGATATTAAGCGACCTTGAATGAAAGAGCCCTCCTCTCCGGACGATTCATTCGCAGCGTGATTGTGCTTCACTGACTCTGCTCCTGGCCGAATCCGAATGGCATAAACTTCCAGCGAGGCGCAAACTGTTTGGCCACGAAATAGAAAATTGCTCACTTTTAAAGTACGAAGTGCGTCAGCTGAACCCCTGCCGGGTGCCATTTATTACCATTGGCGATGGTAGCGTGTAGTGGAAGCGTTCACGCTACCACTTCTACGTTACCACTCAGCACCTTATTATCCCGGAATTTACTAAATTGGGAGGAATAAAATATTTATTGCTCTTTTTACGTGTTAATTATATTTAAATTGTGTCCAACTCTAAATTTTATTTTTTACAATTAACATTATTAATGGCTCCATTGATATTTTTTATGGGTGACATCCATATTTCTTCCACATATTCTCACTTTAGGCATAACTTTATAATTTTTAGACCTACCTCGCCGATTTCCCTTCTTTCTAACCCATCTTTATCTCCTGTCAGCTTATGTCTCACCCATTTACATATTTCTCCTTTGGGAAAAATTTCAGACCTTCCTCCAGGCGCCAGAGTACGTCCACCGAAAACCCCTAATAAATTTTCTTTCTCCTCAGTTGAGCGGCATCATCGCCATCGGTTGCAAGGCTGAGATTCAATGTGAACACTATGCCATTTTTAAAGTGAAGAAATCTTGTGATTATATTTAATTCCATGAAATAATTTTAATGGAAGTATACTATTTAAAAAGTAAGGTGTCTCCTAAATGCTCATGTATACTTGAAACTCATCTTATACTACAACTACATCAAATAAAAACTAGTGGAGTTCTGAGAAGGTCCATTTCCGTTTCCAATCCTCCAGTTTGGTGACATCCCGAATTTTTGTAAAATGAATTCGATTCACACATTGCGTAAACATTTGTTTAGCTGAGCGGCGGTTTTTGCGGCGTTGAAAGTGACGAGTTCCTCAATACTCTTTATATTATAGTTGTTTTCTAAACAATATACTAATTAACTTAATTCTCCATGATTTAGTATCTGAAAAAGATGACTGTTAAATTAGTGGAATGACTTCCTAGAGAGTGAATGAACTATCCCTATATATTTTCCATTGACAGATTTCTTATATATTACAATTTCTATTTTGGATGGACAGTAAAGTAAATGAAGTGATTGATAATCAAACCGTCATTCCAAATAAGAAATATTCAGTACATTTTTATTTATTCAAGGTGAGACCATTACTTTTTTGCACACAATTATAACGGTGGACCCAAAATATTTATTTCAGCAGACATTTTGCAACATCTCTCCCGTCGACACGTTTAAGCCCCATTTGTTTTGAAAAAAAACCCGTACCCTAGATGAATTATTTTAGGTGAAGGCGTAGTACATCCTTGACGTTTCGCCATTTCTGAACCAATCAACATGGAGGGGAGCGAATGAGAATGAGAAGGAATATTTTTAATGCCGCATCATGGCAAGTGAAATGTCGAAAGAGATTCATCAAAAACTTAGGGATTCCATGCAGTCGCCAGGGTAAAATCTTGATGAATAAAGAGGATGGGATCGAGGAGGCAAGAAGGCTCGGCGTGCTCCTCTTCATCTCGAGAACATTTTCTCGAGACAATTCCTCCGTGGCCCAGTTCCTCACCTGGCAGGCGTGGTAGGTGCTCCAGCGGGATCTCATATTTCAGATGTCATTCCTTTCGAGGGAGACTGATTACTTCGCCGCGAGGGGGAACCACCGCCGAAGAAGATGGAAGGGGTGTGGGAAGGGGCTGGGGTAACTTGGGGGAAGCGAAGCGCGGTGGCCGTGGTCTTTGGGTGGGAGAGGATTGACGTGGGGGGACCGAGAGTAGAGAAAAATACTCTCCTCAACCTGCGACAAATCACGACGCCGAAGATTTTTGGAAGTCGCTAGAGCAAACAGGCTGAGGAAAACACTTTTTCGATGGTTAAATCCCGAAGGGTGCGTAAAGTTTGTGGGAAACTTGCGCAGTATTCGTGGCTTTCGGACTAACCCTATTTGGGTAGGAGGAGTGGTCCTCGAAGTGCCTTCCATTGTGAATTTAAGAAGATAGAGAGATATGGTAGGTACAAAAGAAGAAGAAAGTCAAATACTTTTGGGGAAGTAGTGGTTAAAACTGCTTGTAGTTGCCAGTAAATCAATAACTGTCTTTCACCCCAATGCCAGAGAATCAGATTTCAGATATTTTTTTAGGACATGAACATTTGTTTATTTCTGTAGTCTATTATTTTTTTTATTTCCGTAGGCATAGGAAATTCATTCAAATCTGATAAGGGATTAACTTAAACGATATATGAGGGTTATAGGATACAAACAGTGCGTCAATAATGTATGCCAATATTCACATTTTGGTGAATAATTTCAATGGGTTTGATGCTGAAAAAAATAGATTATTTACATAGTTCAAAACTTAGATTGAATAAAAAATTCAAACGGCTTGCACATCAAACTCGTACTAATTCTTACTCATCTAAAAGAAAATTATATACAGATTTGGCGAGACAAAATAGTGAATTTAATTAATCAGGTGCCACTAATCCAATTACCAATCCATTCTAATTCCCAATCAACAATCCATTCTATTGTAATAATAAATTGGTACTTGATAAGTTTTCAGGTAGAATTATAATAGTGTTTGTGAGCCAGGTACATTATAATAAATAGTTAAAAAATCAATATAGTCCAAGAGGTGGTGATGAATTCTGATTCCTAGAGTAAAAGTTTAAAAAATACTCAATCAGTATTTACATAAATACAAGAAATTTGGGGTATATTGTTGTTGTGATTATAGCACTGTTTCATCATACTGAAGGCCTAGGTTGAAATGTCCTCGGTGGTTGATTTATAGGTGGAATTTATATCCCGACATGAATGTTGAATCTAGAACTTTTTTCTTCTTCAGCCTCTACCTGAGCATCCAATTACTTCGAAATGAAAGCACTGTTTTTATGAACGTTTCTACATTTAAGACATGATATCATTGCATTGCTTTCAGGTGGAAAAGAAACTTTTACGTTTATAAACTTAATTAAATACGTTATTCTTTCAAACTAGTGGTTATTTTTATGAATATTTAATTTTTGTCTTTTAAACTCCAAACCGCCTTATAAAGCATTTCACGGCCAAGGAATATAGTAATATTTTGATGCCTTAAGTACGTATATAAAACAAGATTATTAAAAAAATACCGGATTAATCACTGCTGTTGCATGAATGACGGGAAAGAAGGCCGTACTAAAAGATTTTTCCACCGACTGACGTCGGTTATCTGACGAAAGTTTTTCCTGCCCGTGGTTTGAATAATTTATGAGAGCGGCACAGGCGATATCATAATGAGGTCGCTTTGAAATTATTAAAAGACTTAAGTCGCTGGGCAGATCCTCACGTAACTTCTGTGGAAGCAGGAAGCAGTGGAAAGCCCTCGACCACATTCCCTGTTTTAACCCTCTTTTCTGGACCGCAAAATAAAATAATAAAACTTTAAAGGGCCTTAAAAAAAAGGATCAGAGGGTGCATGAAGCGTGCCTTTGGAGAATTCTTTCCTCCTCCAGTAGTGCAGAACATCCCACAGCTTACTCCATTTCTCTCTCTCTCTCTCCTTAATGCAATTTCCTCCGCCCCAAAGCACAGATGCGGATTACAGCTCCCGCAGGAGAGGAGGGCGAGAGCGCCTGGGGAGGATTTCGCGGTGGCCCTCCGCGCACACACCCGTGCACATCTCCCCGTTTGTTCTTCCGAAAAGGGGTCCAGCCACACCGAGAGACCTAAAGGGTTCTTACACGGGGAAACTTGACTTCTTCCCGCGGCGGACGGGAGGATGGACGGGTGGGAAAGAGCGTCTCGGAGGATGAGGACTCTCAATGGCAAGGTCTCGTCGAACGGTCTGTCGAGAAGAGGAGGGATTGGGACAGCAGCGGGTGCTTTAGAGATTCCCTCTATTTGAATCGCGAAACAACATTGACTCCGGGGAAAATTTAAATCTCTCCCGGAGCACGCTGAACAAAATGGAGGGAAAAGTAATCCCCATGCGGGGATCAATTTACTTCATTTGTTTTGTTTTGTTTTCTCCGCCAACGGAGATGGGATTTTAACATTTAGTGTGGCTTTAGGTTGATCAGAAGTTCCGGGTAATGACCTTTTTAAAAACCTCAATCTCTCTGCTTGGTTGCCTTCGTTTGCAAACGATGCAAACTGTGTTTATTGCCTCCGTTTGAAAGAACCATATTTTCTCCAGAATGCGCCATAATTTTGTCAGAGTATAATTATAGAATATAATATTTCCGATTGTAATATTTATTATACCTTTTTCTCTCGAAACACAGAAATTCGAGACATGTGCATTAAAATCAATATCCACGATTTCCTATTTTCTCTGGTATACTTTTATAATCCCTGAAATTGGGTTTAAATTAAAAACTACAGAATATTATAACCTTTCTTTCCTCATCTCCTCAGAAAACTCCTGATTTTCTCACATCATGTCCCTGACTACGGGGGTGCCCCCTTCATATTTTTTCGGAGACGCATCTATCTCCATACAGAGTATTTATCTTTTCTCATTTCTCTTTCTCTCCTAAATATACATCGATATTGCTGTTGTGGACTCTTTTTCCTGGCGTCTTGGCTTTTATTTTTCAAGAGATGAATTTATCCTTCAACGGCCCAATAAATTTGCTGTGCATAGAATAAAAAACAGCTTGGCCTATTTTTCTCCTTAACTTATCCATTCACTCTATAGAGATATGAGTGGCTAGACCGTTGCTCTGACAGTATAGTTCATGGTAGACTTGGAATCATGAATTTAATATGAAAATTTACCTAAAATATTTTTGAAATACGCATCAGGTACATAAATGGAAAACATGCGCATACTGCGAATCGCTTAGTAGGCAAAATACGCCTATTTCGTTTTATCCACGGGGCGCACTTATCCAACAGAGAAAAAAAAACATTCGAATGGATTATTTGCATATGGAGAGTTAAAATAATTTTTACAATGGAAGACGATTATTACCAGCATGTAGGTACGGCTCAGATTTTAAGGTAAATTTCATGGAAATTGTTTTACAAAAATGCCAAATCACTTAAATGGCCACACATGTAACAAAATTTTTATTAAATAATATGTTCCAAACTCACTATTATATTCTATAATATTTATAACTCCTGGAATGTGAATTACATTTCTGTCGATGGGGTAATCTCTCTATGATAATGGTAGTAATGAAGCGAGAAATAATTATTGATAAGTATTTTATTTTAAGCAGCGTATCAAGAAAAAATAACTCAATAAAAGGACTCTAAATTTCATTTGTTGAATAATAGGCTGTCGAAGTCATAAATAAATGCTCAGTGGATTAAAAGACCTACCATGTTTTAGAAACCGACTTTCGAAAGAGATGTTAAATGTATGTTTATCGGAGGCCTAAATATTAGATTCCAATTTGATAAAAGATTTTTTCGACCATAACATGAGGTATTCAATCGTACTTGCACAACCAACTTGGTGAGAGCGTAAAATTCAGTGAGGCCTGCTTCCCGAGAGGGTTGATTCTGAGAAACCTTCATGGGAGTGTCGCTTCAATTTATTTCCCCACCGCTCTCCACTACCGTCCTCCCCGCTTCACCATCGATTGCAGAGAGCCAGTTCATTGCACCGCTCCCCGCTAATAGCGCGTCGCGACTCCACAATCCCGCTTAAACAAACCCGATCGCGCCTTCTCAAACCTAACCGCTCTCCTCCGCGCGATCAACCGAGATCCCTTCCTCCACGCCTCCCTCGGAAGACGAGGGGGAGAGTCTCGGGAGGAGGAACTCATTTTCGCGACACAC
>LYUA01000203.1:199588-210145 GCA_002093875.1 Calopteryx splendens | reverse complement strand
CCCCCCCCCCCCGCCCCCCCACCCTCACCGACCTCCCCGCCAACTTTCTCTCCCTCCGGCCCCGCCCGAACTGGCATCCCCTCCATCCCAACTCCCGCCAGGGGGAGTGAAAGATAGTGAGGGTGAGAGAAAGGGGGATAAGGGTGGAAGGAGAATTTACCCACTCCTCCCGCAAACAACCCCTTGCCCGCACCCCCTTCGTTCTGATCCACCCACACTCCCCTTCAAATGCCTCTGCACCTGTTGCCTCGTCGACGATCCACGAGGAGGAAGGGGGGCGTTTCGGTGGGAGGAAAAGAGAGAGAGAGATGGGGGCGAGTTTAGGGAAGGGGTGGGGTTAAGGGAAACGCCGTCGGTGAAGGGGGTTGGTTATAAATGGAAGGGGTGGTGGAGGGAGGAATGAAAGGGTGAGAGGGGCACGGGGAGGGTAGTGGGGACCGTACGGAGGAGGCTAGGGGAATGAAGAGGAGTTGGATGGGGTCCTTTTTTTTATGAAAAAAGGCGGCAGTAGGTAAGTGGAGAGAAAAGAGATCAAGACAAAAAAAATAAAAGGAAGCAGAGATGAAGTTATTTGAAAAATAATAATAATACAATGACGAAAAAAGAGCTAGGATGACATAAGATAGAGTGTAGGGACGGGCGGGGGAGGAAAAGTTGAAGGGGATGGGAAAAGTTCAAGGTCCTCTCTGAAGGAAATGGCCTTGATTGGGAGGGAAGTTTGGAGCAAGCGGTTAGGAGGCACGCCTTCCTTCCTGCACCTCGAGTCAGAGGGAAGAAGAAAATCCATGTGAGAAGGGAAGGAAGTGGAAATTTTGTTAACGACTCCGCGAGACGACGGATTTTCCTGGATCCGAAGTCAAATGTTCCGAATCCTAAGTGTCATTAACTCCGAATTAACGGACAAATGTAATGAAAAAGGGCTTCCCTTCCCTAACTCTCGCGTCTTTTATAAAGTGTTCGAGGCGGTTCCGACTGCCTTTTCGTTATCTTTGTAGACTGGAGGTGTGGGAGTGACGGAAAGATAATGCGTGCAGAAATTAAATTTGAGTCTCTAGTGGCACGAGATAAAACCGAAGAGGAAACGTATTACGGAGATGGTTGATGGAAGGATTGCATTGAGACAGATCATTCGAAGTTATAAAGTCTACTCCGCCGCTCATTTTAAGCATCCACTCTTCGTCTAACGATACCATTACTGCATTAAACACGAAGTAGGGGTATTGCTTCATGTTAAATTCACTGTCATTAAAAATGACGTCACTAATGGAAGTTTTAGAGGATGTAAATTTCTCAAGTGTTATAATAAAACAAATAAATGCTAAAAGAAATCTCACACACATTCTTTTTAGCCTAGTGAATTAAAAATATTCCCTTCATTGGGAAAAACATTCCCTTTAAAGGGAAAACTTTCTGGAGTTTCATGCGTTAGATAAAATGTGTAAAATCACAGAGTCATCTTGTTTAGCATTTAAAGAGATCATCAGCATGCACTCTACTATTAGTTATGGAATAGAGCATTTTCATTGAAAGAAAACTTCATTATAAAAAATATGTTGCCTTTTCAAGTTTATCAAACAATTATTTAACTTATTAATAACAATTTAACACAGGAAATCGTACAACATTAGATATCTCAGTTGCCATGTGTGGTTCGCAATACGAAATCCAGGATTATTAATGAAAATGCACCGCGAGAAAAATTGATTTAGTTAAAAAATAGGATTCAAATAAATTAGCACGTTTAAGAATATTAACTTAGGAAAAAAGGAAAGCATAAATGTATTATGCAAAGAACAAATCTTTGAGTAGATGAAGGCAAAGATAAAAGCACACTTTTATATTTGGTAAAAACCTAGCATTCCGTGCATCTGGAAGTAAAAGAACTAAAGTTGACTCAAGCCAGGGAGGAGGAACAGAGACTGAGGGAAAAAGGAGAACGTAAGAGGCAAGGGAGGTGGGTCGTTGAAATGAAATCTTGATTCATTGTGTGAAAGGATTATTATCTCTGCATGCATTTTGCTGTCACCGATTAATTGTGATTTACAACCTGCCTTGCGTCATCGAAGGGTAGCAGTGGTCTAACTGGATAAGCCATATATAAAACCGATAAGCCATGTCTTGATCGTGTCATAGATTACTTTTTCCTCTGACGCAAAATATTTGCCGGGGACTGTGTGAAGTTTTTTGTTTTTCTTAATCCTGCAAGAAAAAATATGGTTGATTTGAGTGGCAATAAAAAGGGCAATAGTTTGTTAAAAATATACAATCAGTTGCCAAAGGAATCGTGCCGAACTACCTAAATGCTCTCTCCTGTTTAATGTATTTAAAAATCGTTCTTCAGATTGACGCCATGGAAAAATTTCGTTTTTTTAATAAGCACTTTTATGCATGGGAAGGAACTGGTAATCCAACTCTGATGCTTAAATTTCACACAAATTTCGCTTTGTATTGGGTGAGCTTTACCACTTCATCTGAACAACCTTCGGGTTGATTACTGTGGTTTAATATTTTTTATGTTCTCTATATTTTATTCTAGGAAGATACAATTCACTCATAGGTTAAATTTTGCTAAGCTTTTTGTTTATAATTTTTTCCTACATTTTTATGCAAAGAATGTAGACATTTATTTCGAAAAAACTATTATACCTGTCGGCTTAAAGGATTGCTACGTAAGAGATAACTTGAATCCGAAAACAAATAACTTAGCGTGAAAATAAATTGAGCATTTGACCCGAATTTTGCTAGGCAACGAGCATAATTTTTTGAACATAAAGCAGTGATAGGCGAGAGAAGGAAAACTTGGTTGAGTTCCGGGAATAATACTCTTTTTTTAAGGCGTTTTTAGGGGAGAGGAATGGGTTAATTAAACCGTTGGAAAGACCTTCCTCCTTTCTGAAAAAGCCAAATGCATTCCAGATGAGCTAATATAGGAACTTCCCCAATACTAAGTGTACTGAGTTGATATTGCGATATGAGAAGCGATGATCACAACTCACGCCAGGCCCCGGTTTCACCGAGAACTCAATAAGGATTCAGAAAAGAGGCGGTAAGAGATATAAGGAAAAGAGTTTACGCTCGAAGAGTGGAAGTGCGAAAGTCCGTAGGTAGTGGGGTTGAAGAGGTTTACAAGTGGTGATGCAAAATAGATTGCGGTTTAACGGCGAGTGAGTGATATCAGAATCACAGGTTCATGACACCATAGATATTGAAAATATGTAAGCAAAAGAAGGCTTGATTTGCTAGTGCAACTGATTAACATTCACATAAGAATTATGCAAAAAAATGCATATCGATGCATCATTCCGGAACTGCAAAACTATAGATGAGTAATAATTATTTTCATATTCAAATTATAAATTTTATTTCACTCCAGAAAAATATTCTTTATAGTCAGTAGACTTTAGAGAGCCAGTAGATTTCTTTTAACGATAAGTATATTTTCTCGTTCTCAAAATGGTGGGACATCATATTATCATGTACGTTATTTACACTAAGTTTAACTGGAATAAAAAATGATTAGGAAATCTTCTAAATAAAGCCTTCGTAAGCATCATTAGATTCAAGAAGATATGATTGAATGAGATTGATGTGGCATGATTTTCAAAATGCTTGTTATCGATCCATTTGGTAGTTAAATTTATCGTTCCTTTTGTAATTTTTCCTAACACTTACAGACATCATGTTTAGATACATTTGGTCCTTTAAAAGATTCCCTATATTGCTCAGTTCCGCAATGGTATTTCCTGTAAATGGGTCTCTGATGTCATACTTAAGAATATTTTTTGCTATGAGCATTCCCCTGTCTCTTAGGTTTCTACTGATCTTGATAGCATGCAACTTAAAACTCTGAACAGAAATGTAGAGCGTCAATTGGAAAGAGTACAGAAGTTATAATTAGAGAATATGCCGTGATCGAAGGACGACTCGGCGCGAGGGAGAATATTCAAAAATACTCGCCGATCCTGTTGACAGTGCGTCTCCTGCCCTCCTTCGCATTATACCATTTCCCTCTTCTGATCCCGTGCAAACAGTTTGAACTCTCATCCTCCCCTATATCCTCCCCATTATATCCTCCCGCTCTATGCCTCCCTTACCGATTGGCACCCTACCCACTCCTCTCCCCTCTAACCGGTTTACCTATCTTCACCCGCCTACTTCACTCCGTTCCCCCCTCCCCCCATTCCCCTTCCCTTCGCCTTCAACTTTTCACGCGTGAACATGGCGATCCGGAGGCAATCTAACCGCCCACTGAGTGGGATGGCGGGGTCGATGGCGGGTCATCAAGTGGTTTTGGGTGGGGGTGAAGGGGCAGAAGGAAAGGGGGATGAGGGTAAAGTAAGGAAAACGATCACTTGCTTGCGTGAGACTTTGTGAGAGGGGGGGGGGGTGTGGGCGGGGATTGAGTACGTGTGCATGTGAGTTTCTTTTTTAGGTTGAGCCGCGAGGGATGAATTCGTTTGGGGATTTGGATTTACGGGAGTTTAGGACCATCTCTCTCCTCATCGGATATTGTTTATCGATACATAAAGCCCCAAAATACGAACTGGGAAGGGGCGATCGGTTTTTCCCCGAGCTTCAAGATGGGTCCTGCAAAGACTGGCTACATGTAGTCGGGAAAAGGGTTATTTACGGCCGTGAGCCATTTTACTCGCTGAGCTTTTTTATATAATTAAGGCTATAATAAAATAAATCAATGAGGATGTGATTGACCGTACGGAAATTCAATATTCTGTTAAAGCTGAAGTATTATTTTGATTAATAATAAAAAAAATCAACTTTGTGCCGATAAGAATAACAGCTTTCGGTTACATAAAACTACAGAATTTCGTGACATTAGAGGAATGTAGTTCCAAATACATGAAAAACCAGCCATTCACCATTCCTTTTCCTATTTTTATTCAGCCTCGAATTATTTAAAGAAAACCCTTACTGCCATTCGCTTTTTAAGACATATATATGTAATCGGACTAGAAAATACCTATTAAAAATATTTGCATCGTAAAAGGTGAAAGGTTATAAAATATATGCTCATTTTTTTCCTCACGGAGGTAAATTTATTTGAAAATATGCCAGATGACATCCCATTATAAGTAGTTAATATGTTGGGATGGAATTTTCCTGAGAAATATACATGCTATATGTTAGATACTTATATTAATAAACTAGAGTTATAATAAGAAAACTGGCTTTGTTCACTAATCAGATTTTTTTGCTTTCCTTGGCACCATTAATTTCTGGGAAACCGCAGACGTTTCAGGGGTAGCCACAGGTTCCTTTTCCTTTAATATGTGTATTTTTCACTTTTTAGGGATTCTTTTGGGGCAATCGTTTTGATAACGAAAGTAAATTTTCGTAAATAGGCGGACAAATATTTTGGCATCATTTGGCTTTCCATCCTTTTTCTAAACCTATCTACAATACAATAAATTACCATCTCCCTCAAGGTCATTTTAAAACATAATAATAATAATTTTTCTGAAAGATTTTAATTTAATATGGTAAGTAGCAAAATCTTGATAAATGTCATCTAATTTTTTGAAAGAGTACGTTTTGTACCGATTTGATATTTAAAATTGTAGTACCAAATTAATGTTTATTTAAAAAATAAACGTACAAGGCATTTAAAAAATATATCTTTGTTAATCTCACGCCAAATTATGTCCTAGAAATAAATTTAACTTTCTCCCTATGCAGCTATACCTTCATCTCAAAAAGTTCTATAAAACCTGTGTCCACATTTTTGTTTGTCACTCAGTTAACACGGGGAAAAACCATCTTATCAAGTGGAACTTTAACTTCACATCACACGGCGATTGAATCGAGTAACCAGCAAACAAAATAAAGAGAAGTTTCCGCGGAAGGATATACTCGTATGAACGTATTGACGTGTCACGGGTTTGGCGCTTTGGCGTACGGTCAGCGGGAGAGAGAGTGTGACACCTGCAACGTGTAATCTCCCTCCTACCACCCTAGATAAGGTCACGCGATGTTTTAGTCCTCTCGTCCTCTCTTAAGGTTCCCTCCGGGGAAGAGAAAAGACGGCCGCCTATTTATTTCCCCGCCTTGTGACTTGGGAGAGGATCTTCGGCCTAAAAGCGGTTGTCTCCGCAGGTGGAAGTTCTCTGAACCAAAGGAAGCAAGAGGAAAATCATGGGTTTGCTCCGTCGCTTTCTGCACCGTTCCCCGTCATTCACCATTCCGCGTCGCACTTGACGCGCGCTTTAATCCCCCCCTCACGAAATCCCGCCTCACGAGGCGAGCGGGGAAAACGGCAGTCGATTCGTGGCGATGAATGAAGGAGAAAATTGAAAAATGGAAGATAAAAAAGGAGAAGAAAGGAGTCCATTTTAGCTATTAGGACTCATTAATGAGGTCGGAAGACGGAGGTTATGCGGAAAACTCCATCTTTATTATTTTTTGCTCCCTTAATTCCCAACACGTCAGCGGAGAGCTAACCGTGAATTTGAATGGCCGAGTTTTGAGTCGACGATATCCTGAATGCCCCTTTGAGAGGGATAAATGGAAACGCGACGAACTGAGTAATGACTTGACCCTGGGGGTGCCGGAGGAGGGTGGGTTTTCATTCAACGCGTTAATTTATAGATGATTGATTCAGTCAATTTAGAGGGCTATTCTGGAATAAGAGTTTGACACATTTGAGTGCTCGTTGCGCTTTTTAGAAAAATGGCTCAAATTAAAAAATTTACTGCAAAATTTATTAAAGATGAATTTCCATTTACAAAAGGAAATTGTAATAATAGCTGTAAATAAATTACTTGATATTCTAAATGCTGTTTTTAAATTTTTATATTTGATTACACTAAGCGTTATTCATTTCATCATTTTATTAATACGATGCAAAATTAACACTATATATTTTCCCGATTTTCTTACTTCCTCTCAGATTTGTCCTGCATCACTCCAAATATTTTTTGTTTACTATTTCCGTGTAATGAACATGTACAATAGCTCATATTGTGTTCAGGTTTTATATATTTATGCATATCAAATTTTAAAAGATAAGAATGAGCTTTAATTTATTTTTCAAGCCAAATTAACATTAAGTGATCGATCGCAATATTTTGATTTTTTTTAATTATTTTTACTCATATTTTGCCTTTAGAACCAATGGAGTGATTATATTGCATGGAAATACTGTTACTGTTTAAGACATGTATGGTTTCGAAAAACAAACTTGCACTAAAACTTTTCAGAAAGCTCCTCAGAGACTTAAGAAGTCATTTTTTATGCATGCTAATACATAAAAATGAATGCTGAAATAATTAGTAAAACTTGAGGTGGAGTAGTAAGTCCTTGAATACGCTAAATGCTTTCCAAATAGAATCCGCAGGACCCAACTTCAGAAGTAATTTATATCGAGGTCAACCCCGAATATATATTTTTTTATCCTTGAGTATAGACATTTTGCATTACATATATGTACTGAGAACGATATTCACGAGTTTAACGGGGCAAATGGATTTTTTAATGTTCCTTTGTCCCTATGCTCTTCGACGATTTAGCGAGTGATATTGATAATTACTATCTTAATATATGAAAATTTGTAGTATTATATTTCTAGTTTTGGGAATAATAGCCTCAATGATTTTGTCAACTAAATACCTTGTAACCCAAATCGGCAACCATGTAAGATAACTGCAGGAAGACTGCATCGTTCATTAGTTATTTCTTCTTAGCATTTGTGTGTATCTATCTCATTCATCACTATCACCTTAAAACAACCACAATGGTAAATGGTGAACCATCATCATTGATATTTCAACGGTGATAGATAACTTTATTTTATTATTGTTCCAAAAAATGTTCACGCCTGGATCTCTCCCTTTATGCCTTTGCTAGCTATATGTATGCGAGTTCCTGCGTGCGCACTTTGATGCTCGAGGTGGTAGTATCTGAAGGATGAAAACAGTGAAGCATTTATCAACATTTTTATTATTGGTCTAAGTGTAAATGGGGATTGGATGGACCGGGTCGAAACACTTCGTGAGTGATTGTTGATTGGTTATTTCAAGGGGATTCAAGGCAATATTTCTTCGATGCTGAAGGAGGGGCATAATTGCATTGGAGGAGATGGGCGATATTCTTGGATGTCATGTTGTTTTTGGAATTAATATTTAGTGGAAGGTGAGTGCAGGGTAGGTTGAGGAAGGAACGTGGATGGAGAAGGGGGCGTAGTCTACATCTGTAGAGCTCGGAATTGTGTGTTATGGGTCAATGAGCGGGGGCTGAACAAGTGGAATTGGAGTACGAGGTCGGCGAGTGACGCTACGTTAGAGGATGTCCCATAAATTGCGGGTGTGGTGGAACGTCACTTTGGGACATTTATTTAAAGCCTCTAGGTGATTTCTTTTCCCAGTAAAAGGAAAATGATCTCGCAGTAACTTTTCTTCTACAGTGCACCTGGAAAATATGAAACATTGAGATGGATTTGATCATTTTTGTTGGTTTTGATGTTTTTGTGACTTGGGGAGAAATAAGAGAGGGGTGTCACAATGCGTTTGTTGAGGAGATTGTTAGATTATCTACGCTTGATTCCACCGCGTAGGTGTTTTAGCTAATTTTCTAGCTCCATGTTCGGGTGAAGAGAGCGTACAGGATGAACCTTTCCTTGTGGGGTTTTGACAGCTATATTAGTGTAGTTGTAATTTTTTTGGTTGATTTAATGATATGAATAACTTATTGTATTAGAGGTGTTTGTGTTTAAAATGTTATGTGCGTTGAAGAAATTCTGTAAGGGAAAGAGAGAAATGAAAATTTAAATCATCAATAAAATTTAGAAGAAAAGCTTCACCGTGGGTTCAGATAACTAAAATATCATCGATTTATCCTAACCCACAGGGCTTTTGGGACCGTTTGTGAAGGAATTAATTTTCAATTCTTTAACCCACAATCAGGCTCGTGTAATATGGCACACAGTCATTGATTTTTCTGTAAATATATAATGTTTGCTGAAGATGAAGGTGTTGTTGCTCAGAATATATCTTATCTAAGAAAAAGAATAAATTTGAGCAAGGGAGTGAGTGTAGAAAGTCCGCAAAGTACAAACGCGTAGAGCGGAGAGTTCTTTGACACACTGAATGAATCTGTACGACTTGTCTAAGGCATTTTCTTTGCTCTTTTGTCTCTGAAAGTAAATATCTACCTAACATTTCTTTTCAAATTAAACACATCTCCCATCTATTTCAGCAACCTAACCGATATAGTATTTCGTAACTCCTCTGAAGAATTTTTTTTTTTATGGGTTGAAAAATTAAAAAGGAAAGTTGCAATGATGAAAATGCCGTTTTGAAAGCTGCTTTGACCACAAAAAGTCAAAGAACTCACTACAACGGGGGTTGCCCAAAGATATTTTACGTCCTTTGTGCCCTTAGAATAACAGAATATGTACCTATGACGACGTTACTATCCATTTCACCCATCCAGTGCCTTACACAGAGAGCTCTTTTCCTGTTTCCTTCCCACACCGAAATTCCCGTCGGCTCTCTCCGTCCAATTTCACTTCCCACGCTGAGTGTTTCTACCTTACCAATTCCCTGGTGACTTAAGAACTTCTTTTCTCATTCCCTTATTTTTCTCAGATTCAATCTTTTGGTTAAAAGAAACGGATATGAACTTAAGTTTCAAAATGTCATTTAGTATTCTTGTGAGGAACTCCATAACTCAAATATAATCAGTTACATTATAATTATTCGCTAAGAAGCGTCTGTCGTCAGAGAAAAAATATAGTTTAAGTATTTGACCTAACTTCATGAAGATCATGCCAAAAGTCTTTATTTAAACTTATTTGGAGTTAATATTTATTTCCCCTTCGCCTTTTTTACTGTAATGATTCTATTTTATTCTCTGTCCCGCCATATCTAATTTCGTAATTATCAAAAATTGAGAAAATAAATCGTGCTTTTCACGAAAAGAACTAAAAACTGAGAAATTCGGTACTGGTCAACGAATACTTCTCGTCTAGAGCATAAAAAGATTCCACATGATGAATTTAAATCGATTGGCCTCACCGCAAGCTTAAGATTAATTTATTACTGCTTACGTGAGCTTTGCTGTCAACTACGAAACAATTTCTTGTGCGGATGCCTCAAAATTTCCCCCGGGAAATCTCAAGAAAACGCTACGGTATTTTTCGGAAGTCGGATTTCTCCATAACTGGATAATTTTTGTTGAATTTGTGTCTCTCCAATTCACCCCTCTTTTTCTGCCCCCGCCGTAAACGTCTTGCCATTCTGTTTCGCCAAGCCAATCCCCACATAAAAGTTTCAATTCGGGTCTCGACGTCTCGAGGACAGCTGTTCATCGCCTCGACGGTCAATACCGACGTGGCATCAATGCGAGGAACAAGGAGCAGTCGGAGGAGAACTATCCCAACTCCTCTTCCCCATCTCTGCCACAAACCATCTCCTTTCCCTCCCTGACAGCCTCCATCCTCCCCCACGCCCCCCAAGTACCACCCGCCTATCGATGAAGACGTAACCACTTTATCCATCGCCCCTCGTACCAACGTTGCCTCCCCCCAGACTTGTCTTCCCCACA
>LYUA01000203.1:71795-81846 GCA_002093875.1 Calopteryx splendens | reverse complement strand
ATTTCTGATACTACGTGTTTCGTCGTTTTACAATATCATCAGGATGTGAAACCGGAATCAGTGAGCTTTATTTTTTTCCGCTGACAAAAATGTTACAATTTCACAATTTTGGCTTCGTCTTTCTCCGCTAACTTCGGTGATCGCCATTACAAGTCGAATTATAGAGTTTATTAGGTCACCCGTGGGGGAGTCCGGTGGGTAGGGCATTAGTCGAAAAACCTGAAGTTCGTCTGTTAAAATACCACCTTAGTCGTCAACCTTGTGTTTATATCATGCAGAGGTTTACATTTTGTCAAGTTTAAGAAGCGATATGGCTTACCTTGCTCTCCGGGCGTATCTGGTAGCCAGTCTGACCCTGAGTACATGATTCATTCTTGGCTTTTCATCAGTTGTCCCAAGGGTCGAGAGTTGTCCCTGTTGCGAAACACCTAATATATGTAGTCAGTAAAAATTATCATTTAATATTTTAGCTGAAAGTATTCTGTTCATTTCCTTAATTATAACCCTTTAATAAATACTTATAAAACACGAAATACTAAGAAGTGGAGGGAAGAAAAATAATGGTTAAGGTACCATTGAAGCACAGTAGTTAAACTAATGCATTTTTCTTTCTATCAATTTAAAATACGCGTATGAAAGGATATCTGCAAATAGTTTTTTTTGTGATTTTCCCGAAATTTACTTCTTAAAATTGTTTAAAATTTTAAAAATAGTAAAAACCATACTTTCAATTAATAATACTTTACGTAAAATACACTACAAAACATATGTATAAGTTTGTCCTGGGAAAATCAGAAGAAAATAATTTATCTTCAAATTTTCAATTAAACTTATTTCCCTTACTCCCTTCTGGTTTTCGGGTCTGCTCCCACCTTACACAAAGCCATGTAAACATTACACCTGTACCCAAGGTGGGACTCGAACCCATGACCATTGGGTTGCCCACCCGACTAACCCGGCCGCCCGAGGAGGTCACTTACTGCCACTGGAGTTTAACCCAAATGGACCCTCCACCCCCATCTCTTTTCTCGCCCTCGATACCCAGGGCTCCGCTTCCCTTCTGAGCCCCGTGCCATCCCACCGCCGCCGAAGCAGCGTCATGTTCAGCGACGTGGTGCTCCTCCACGACGACGACGGGACTGGGGCCCAGAGGCGGGGGTCCCTCGGCTCGACGGGTCCGTCACCCGGGGAGGCCAAGAACGTTTGCTCGAGTGAGAAGATGACGCAGACGGGCGACGGGAACGTCTGGCAGGTTCCAGTGACGCAGCCGGCGGCCGCCACGCTCCAGGTCCCCCTGCAGGGAGTGGTGAGTCGATTTGGGAGCGCCCCCTCTGATAATTCCGTCATGAGACAAGAAGGACAACTAGCAAGGTTCCTCACGCATGATTCATATATCCAGACCGCGGTTTGTAGCGCATAAGTTTGGTCAACAACGTTAAAATCAGGCACATTACCCGCATACGAGTAGGGATTTTTTTTAACTTTTGAATAGGTCATACCAGCGTTAATTTCCCATTTTTAGATGAACAGACTGGAAAAGTGAGTGGTTAAAAATGTGCAGAATGACTGAGAAAGTAACTTTTCATTTCTTTTTATAAAATCAAGAGGTATTTCATCAACGCCAATTGAGTTTGATGCACAATGTTTAATGGTTTTCGTGAGACAGTCAGGAGTGATGTAATGAAAGTAGAATTTAGTATCATCATAAGGTGGCAGTTACTACCTACTAAAAGAAACGGGGTTTGACGAGGGTATATTGGATTTAATAAGTGGAGTAGTATTTTTGCTGAGCTTTGTTTAGCAATGATTAATTTGTTTCCTGAATTGAATGAATTTATTATGCGAATTCAAGAAAAGCTTTCCTTATTCTGCTACTTTTCTGCACTCAATACCGAATAGGTATCATCAGAAATTCGCAGGCCTTTAGGACGTTTAGGGTGCCCACTTTCTTGATTGCGTAGATATAATATATCTTAGAAAATTAGAGTTCAATGGATTAACCTTCAAATTAAATTTTCAATTTCAATTTCTTTATTATGATCTGTGGCCAATTCACCTAAGAACAATAACAATAATAGTCTATTAACACTGAATTACAGTCAGCAGTCACAATATTACAATATATATTATTAATATACAGACTAATAAACAATCACGCAATCAGAATTATAAAGAACAAAATGGGAGGTAAAAATATTATCCAATTATTATATATAAACAATCGTTGCCATTGCACATTATCCATTGAGCATTAAAGAATCATAATTTTTTTTAAACATCGACATGGTCGGGGTCATTTTAAGATTATAAGGTGAAGATTATAAGAGAATTCCAGTCTATTTCCACAAACCAAAAATGATTTGTAGTATGCTACGCTCCTGTGATAAGGGTAGTAATATTTATTTTTCTGGTCTCTTATTTTAAGAATCCATGCAATAGTTGGTCTGTCATTAAACATGCTTAGGAGGTAGGATGGTCTTTTATTTATGAACATACGAAATAAAAACACTTAGAAAATATTTCCTCCTAGTCGTTACTTTAAGCCATCGGAGGTCACGCAAGTATTGACTAATATGTTCAAAATTTCTAATGTCATAGATGAATCTTTCGCATGAATTCATCGATCATTGTAGTTTTAGGTTAAGTTAAGCGTCTAGGTCATAGTAAACTAGGCGGCAATAATCCAGGTAGGGGAAAATCAAAGAGGATACCATCTTCTTTCTAATAAAAATTGGAAGTAAGTGTTTAATTATTTTCAGCTGATATATTGTTGAATTAATGTCACTTGAAACTTGGGGTATAATATTGGTCCTTGAGTGATTATTAAAAAAGTGGATACCAAAATTGCGAGCAGAAGTAGAATAGTTGATTGCCTGGTCACCAACTACTATTTTCGGTATCAAGTTGACATCAACATCTCGTACCATATGCGTGCTACCGATTATTAGGGCATTAGTTTTAGTGCTATTCGAAATAAAATTGCTGTTCTCTGCCTATGCATGAATTTTCTGAGTATCAGAGTTTATGTTGCCTATTGCTTCTGCTATGTCTTCTGGTTTGCAGTGAAAGAGAAAGTTGTAAATTGTCAGCATAAAGCATATACCTACAGTGTCTTATGGATATGGAGCTGGTGGATATGCATGGAAAATAGCAGTGGGCCAAGCACAGATCCCTTTGGGACGCCACAAGTAGCTGGGCACCCTGATGACAATTTTCCATCAGGCTTCTTAACCTTGTCAATGATTACCGAGTTCATGGGGAAAATCCAGTTTGATGTGTTTTTTTCTTCTAGCAGCTTATAAGGTTTGAAATTACGGAAGTTACGAGACAGATAAGAGAATAACAAAGAGCGATTACACCTGATTGTCATTATAGTCAATGTGAACCAAAAATGGATATAGATCGTCGAAAAACTTAAGTCAAAACGGAATGACTGTGCGATGAATTGCCCTTAAAGGTAGCATATGCAGGCTATTTGAATGGTTATTTGTATAAGCTTTCTCAAAAATTAATAAATATACCCCACAGATATGCATAACTCAGTAAGACTTATAATAAGGCCGCCCTTTTAAAGCACATATTTTGAAGATATTATGTGAGGAAAGAGGTACAAAATATGTGAACATTTTATTTACTACCTAAGTTCACTGGATTTTTTATGGAAAGGCACTATAGGCACGTGTCCTTGGAATGCTAAACAAGACGAAATTATACCTCCATGATAGTAGTGAATTTTCAGTGTTTCACCTTTCCGATTATATGTCGTGACCTGCAAAACTGGCACACCGAACTCATATTTTAACCGACGGTTGGTAACTAAAACCCACTGCCTCACTCCTTTGTGCTGGCCTGTAGGGTAAGGTGTATGTGTAGATGTTAGGTGCAAATGTATTTATAGATGTAGGTGTATAGAATGTTGATTGGTGACCTAAATGCGTGGTACCTCTGACGCATTTCACAAAACTTCACATCTCTCTCCCCCAGGGCCAGCCGTCCGACGTGCTCTCTCCCGGCAATCCTCCCGCCTACGGCTCCCGGCCCACCTCCATGACCTGCCAGGAACTCCTAGCCCTGAGCGGGGCCCTGAGCGCCGCGCTTCCCACCCAGCTGGCCCTGGACACCGCCAGCGTGCACACTTTCTTCTCGTCGCTGAGCAAGGGGGAGAAGCGGCACGTCTCGGCGCCGGCTCTGGCCATCGCCCTCCGGAACAGCGGCGAAGGCGGCGTCGACGGAGAGGAGTCCGACGACTTCGAGGACTCCGAGGGCGACTTCACGGACTCTGACTATTCGGAGGACGACGACGACGACGGGGACTCGAGCGACTGGACGAGCGAGTCATACGACGAGGACTATTCGGAGGACGACGAGGACGAGAGCGAGGAGGGCGACGGGTTCGACGAGTTCGACGACGTCCGAGGCCGGAAGCCACACCGCTACCGCCACTACTACGACCACCGCCGCCACCGCCACCAGAAGCGGAAGAAGAGGAAGAACTGCTGCGCCATCTGGCTCAAGAAGATCCAGCTGACCGTGAGGAAGCTGGTGGAGCACAAGTACTTCCAGCAGGGCATCCTCATGGCCATCCTGGTCAACACCTTGAGCATGGGGATCGAGTATCATAACCAGGTGAGTGGGACAAATATGAGGACTAGGGATCACTTGCGCGATCGCGGTTATTTTCCTTCACGCTATCGAGCTTTCGGAGTGTTTTTTGTAAATGAATAATAACTGATTAGATGGTTCAAACATGGAATACTTTTCACAACTTTTTTTCCCAAGCCAGCACGCTTTTAGATTGTCATGAAGGCGTTTTCGGGGATTGCTATTATCCCCGCTTCTGGGGTGTACTCCACGTCGCTCAATTCTTTGTGTACGTTACAGTTTCTCTGATTATCCTTCTGGGCAGGCTAGGCAGGTGAATCTGTTATCCACATAGTTCAGCACTTCAAGAAGAGCAGGTATTCTGACCATCGGATGGGAAGTTGAAGTGTTTTGTACCCATAGATTAAGCCAGGGAATTAGGGAATTCGAATCTTTAATAACAGATATCAAATCGGCCACTCTTCTAGTGTACTCACAGTAAACAATTGCCTACTGAAAGAAAGGGTATTGGAGAGACAATTCGAACCGTTTTTCATTGCACCTTTAAACGATTGATCAAAAAAGGAAAATTTGGTGCTAGTTTTCTCGTTAATAAAAATATCTGCCTTAAAAATTGGACTATTTCTAAAATGTATTTTTTTCAATGACACGTATACTCTTCATATGGTAAGCATATTACTCAGTTATTGACAAAAACGAGTGTTAAAAAAGGAGAATGAATTTTGTTTTCAACGATATTTATTCCTCAATATCATTATTTCATAAATTATTAACTTTCTATTGCTTTAACTTTAACTCATTCGATGACCTTAAAAATGAAATATTTTTTGTGATCTTTTTTCTACTCTAGTACGCTTCAACGTATATTACTTTTTCTGAATGATATATCTACATGATTGATTGATTCATTTCAGGTTTTTCTACTACTGTTAAAGTTTCCATTCCAGTGCGAGTACAGAGCAATGATTTTCATTTCATTATGTGCATTAAAAGATTCTTTCATGAATTACAAGTCTATAAATTTGGTTGGCTCAATGCAAGTTAATAGTGAATAAACCACGCCATAAATTTTAATATTTTCAACAGCCAGAGGAACTGACAGCAGCCGTCGAGGTGAGCAACGTCGTCTTCTCCGCGATATTTGCTGTAGAAATGATGCTGAAAATAACAGCGGAAGGGCCCTTCGGATACATAAGTAATGGCTTCAACGTATTTGATGGCGTTATAGTGGTTTTAAGGTGAGACCTATAATTATTTATATCTTAAAGATATGTCTAAAATGTAGTAAAAGCTTTTTACGGTAATTTGTATTGAGTTAAAATGGCATCATCGATCGTGAGACATTCGATAATTCAATAAGTATTAGGGGAAGCCATTGAATTTTATGTTCCGAATAACCAAATTTTAAATTGAAACATTTCTTGAGTGGTAATTCACATAATAAAAATATGGTGTCCAGAGGCAAAAAGAACTCAAAGATGCAAGTATTGCCTACACCTTATATTTGTAATTGCATTTTTTAAGGAATGACAAACCAGTTAGTTTCCTTTTATAAAATATTTCCAGTAGAATGAATAATTCCACGTATAACAGCATAGTATATTAAAATAGCTAATTTGACTTCTTTCCTTTCTATATGCAACGTATTTTACTGCTAAATATACCACATAGGTAAGATAATTTTTCCCATCATCGTGCCTTAATGCACGAGGGCTGCTCAATTCAGAAGGACAATACATTTTTGTACACATAATTTGCTATGAACAAAAATAGCTTTATGTTATATTGTTTTCTGACTGTGTATTGTATGCATGGTACAAGATTCATTGATTTCACTTTACAACTCAACATATACCGTCGCATGTCGAAATACTGGAGACAAATCAATGAAACTTCGAACACATACATATCACACATTAAGCAAACAATCTAATATGAAAATAAATTTTTCGCAAACTAAATTATCCAAATAAATATGTTTTGATCACCCTTTATTGAAAACTCCTCGTATTTTACTTTTTTCGTCCCTATTACTGGAAAACTTTTGTATGCTGTATGCACCTTTGAAAGGATACAAAACGTTTAACCAGATGAAAGAGTTCATCACGTATATTTCTCCCCAATACTAACAGGGCAAATATACTTGATGGATATCTCGGCTAATCTAGGACTTAAATAGGCCTAGATAAGAATAGTGAGCACGCTCTTCTATTGTAATTTCTATCGCTGATGTGTTACCATTGCAAGATATATCCTTGATTTTGAAAACTATCACGGATTATTAATACAATTAAATTAAAATTTTTCTTTCTCTGAGCACAATGATCAACAGAAACTGTGATATTTGATTATCCTAATGCAAAGCAGTAACTGATATTAATTTATGAAGTGTAATAAATTATAAATTATATATATATTATATACCTTATACCTGGAAATCATGAGACTGTGATTAGTGTGTTAAAGCAACTAANNCCTTATACCTGGAAATCATGAGACTGTGATTAGTGTGTTAAAGCAACTAATAAATTAGGGTAACTATATTTTTGTTGACTCTTTTCGTTTGGTTGACCCCATTATCTGTTCCCCTTTAAAATATTTCCGTGAATCATCAGCAGTAGCAAATGTATCATAAGTAGTGAGCGCTTATAATAGCCAAATTACTATACTTAGTTGCCTTGGCCGTTACTTCTTTTGGGGCAACGAAAGTGACTGAATTCGTGTCCCATTTGGGTGCTAACAATTTTGTCCGGTTCCTCTGTTTTGAAGGAATTCATAATATTTGTCGGTCTTAACTCTGGAAGAATATATTTCGTGTTCTCCCGTGATCGCGTAGCGTTGTCGAGCTCTGCCAGACGTTCCTCGGTGAAAAGGGGGGCAGTTCCGGCCTCTCTGTCCTTCGTACCTTCCGACTACTAAGGATCCTCAAGTTGGTTCGGTTCATGCCTAACCTTAGGCGACAGCTGCTCGTCATGCTCCGGACCATGGATAACGTGGCCGTCTTTTTCGCCCTCCTCATACTATTCATCTTCATCTTCAGGTATGTGGAAAAAATCTTTCACGTGGCACGAAGGGACGTGGAATTAGTTTTTGTAACAATATGGTGGATACGATGGCGTGAGGAGCAGGGTGGGGAAAGCAAATGGCGGGAGCGAGATGACTGACATCGACACTCTCTGGGGGATGTCACACAATTATGCAGCGTAGTCACGGCCACCACTCCCCAAACGGGTCGAGAAGGTGGCAGTGCATTTTAGGTTTGCATATGGTGTAGGCATCTCCTTTTTTAATTAAAAAATTCATTTTCCTCATTTTTATGGATTTCGTTTTCCTCCCGTGGGAAAAATTTTGCTTCGCCAGGCGGAGAAATTGAAATGCCGAAGAAATTAAGTGCCTTTTATTTGTCTTTTACGCTGATGAATGCGATAAGAAACATTTGCTTTCCCGAAATTCCTCATTCCATCTGATTCTTGACAGACAATGTTTTTTTATCATTACATATCATTCAAATAAAATTTGGACCATAATATTATTGAGCTATTGAAAATAAAGGCATTAATTGCATTAAAAGCGTTATGCTTAAATTTGTTGGTCATATTCATTTTGAAAAGTGTACTGCTATTCACTAAAATACTCATTTTTTCATGTAATTTGATTATATAATTTTCATTCAATTAATATGAAACGAAGTTCATTGTACGTATGTTTTTAATTTATCTACGTAAGTTGGCCCTATTAGCTAGGTGTCTGCTAGTTTATTTAAGAGATATCCTGTTGGCTTATGTAATTATAATAGTAAATCTTGTCAATCCTCCTGTATATATCTGCAATATTTGCTTTACGTACCGTGTCTATCGTCCTCTTTCCATCACACCAAGGTACTCTCTGTCAACTGCAGCTTTTAACACCTCTTCTAAATCCAACACCTTTGTGTTTGGTGTCTGTACCATAGGTTTAGGTTACAGTGTGAGAAAATGTTAAGAAGGAATCAGTCGCACATTCATTCTTCTAAGCTAAAGATGAATCTGCATTTTATTGGTGTTATCGCACAATCTACCCACAATTTGGGATTCGCTTCTAATAATTAATCCCACTTGAAATATGCAAGTACTTAGTCACTCATAGATAATAAATCAACTATTAAACAGAATTGAATAAATATTTCCGTTAAATTTCGATATATAAAAAAGCATATAATTTAAAATCTGGTCACATCCACAGCAAACTTTAAATTCAATCCATCCTCAATACTAGATGCATAAATAATCACACTAGATGCATAAAAGTTATAAAAGTAAAGCCATAAAAATCTCGTGACACATATATTAACTCATCCTTAAAACCTGGCGTTTACATAGTTTATTTTTCAAAAGAGTATAGTGAAGAGCTTATTAACGTTACGTTTAAATTTAACTAAAATTAATAATTATTATGATGTCAATGATTTTCTGAAGAGTGTATACGTGGGTATGGAGGTATTCTCGTTTTTCCAAGGAATAAAAGCAAATGTATATTTGACGAAAGATATTTATACAGTTTCACAACTCGTTCTCAACATCACACCATTAAGAAATTGTATGAAATGGCATATAATAATATATTTTTACTAAGTAACTGTCAACACGTGGTATGCAATTTCACTAGCACCCTATAAACACTAACGCAAACAGTTATGTTGCATTGTGTTTTAAATATATCAAACTAATGCAAGAAATATATTCTTAAACCCTAATATAACACCTGATTCAGAATTACTCCCATTAATCAGTATTTGTAATGGTCCAGGTAAATGTGTATGTATTTAGATCTACAGCCTTACAACCCAGAATGGAATAAACCCCACCCATATAACTTCCCTCCTGACACCTTCTCCCGTTGCCTATGACTAAATCATCGTCCGCCGTCATGTTTCGTGACCATATTTTCTCGCTGTGCGACTGCCTTGCCTTTATCCCACGCTAACAAGTTGTCCGAATTTTTTATAAACCCTCCAGGCATCCCCTCCTCCTCCTCCTCAAGATCCCTTCCCCACGAGATTGATATTTTTTACTCTCCACATAGCCAGCAACTAGTGAGGAATGAGGGGAAATATAGTATAAATGCTAATGTTATTATAGGAAATTGCTCTCCACGGACTCCAACCATGTGCTCCAGCACACATCTCTTCCCCTTTTCCTTCCTTCTGCCTCTCCCTATAACTCCCCCTCCCCTCTTCCTCCCTCTCTCTCCCTCCGAATACCTCGTCGACCGACGACCAACATGATTCTGCCAGGCGAAACCCAGGAAGGCGAATAAGGGAAACTAGAATGGCGTGACAGGGGTGACAAATGCGGGCGCGGCATAGCGCTCTCTCTTTATTATAATATATAAATATATATTATCTCTCTCTGTCTCGCTCTGTTGTCCAATTCCTGAAAACCTGGACTCCCACGACCCCGCCCCAACATTC
>LYUA01000203.1:57321-70504 GCA_002093875.1 Calopteryx splendens | reverse complement strand
CCCCCCTGAATCGTCACAAACCCCCCCTCCCCCCTCTTCTCGCCCCCCTCCTTCCGGTTCCCCCGAAGGAGGAGAAGAAGGGGTGATCTCACGTTTTCAATATTTGCACCACACCATCCGCGCCCTCCGCCCCCAGCTCTTTCTCCCGTTGCCATCTCACTTCACGCGGGCGCACCTGTGCATTTCTCCCATCCACGACGAAACTAGAAACTTTTCTTCCTCTTTCTCCTTTTTCCCCTCCTTTGTTACCCCATTTCCTCTTTAATCTTCCCACTTTCCTCACTGAATCCCGTTTTTATCTTCCTCTTCCCCACATCTTCACCTCCTCTTTTTCTTCCTCTCTCCTACTTTTTCTCCATTGCCCCTTAAACTCTTCTCCACTACCCTTTTTTCCCCTGATATTTTTTTTCCTTTCTTCTACAAATATTTATCTTTTCATCTCCTCCTCCTAATTCTCTAATTCTCCCCATCCGATTCTTATTTTAATTACTCTCTTTCTCTCCTTCTTGCTCTTCTCCCCTTATTTCTCACATCCTCTTCGCCTAACTATCACTCGGACATTTCTCGCCTTTCTTCTTTGTCACCTTTTCCCTTCCTCGTCTTCCCCACCCCGTTCATCTTCTGCTTCCTTCTCCCTTTCTTCTTCCCTTATTCCACTGTCGGCATTTTATCCTCCCATTCGGTCTCATTCCCTCCCCGTGCCTCCACACATTCAGCATTCGTGGGTCTCACGTCCCTTCTCATCTCATTCCCTCTCTCACTCTCTCTTTCTGTCCATCGAGTGTAGTGCATCCTTTTCTCATTTGCACCTCGCTCATTCCGCCATCCAAATGCCGAAAGCTTGCGCGCTCATCATACGATCCAAGCAAACGGTGCCGCCTTTCCATCCTTTCCCCCACGCCACGGAAACCATCAGGTGCTCCGCGGCCCTACCCTCACTCCTACCCGTTTACCAAGCATCATCCCGCCGCAGGCCCTCAATCCAACCGCTCGCACTCCATTTCCTTCACCTCAAAAACTTCCGCGCGGCTCCAGAGCAGGCTCACTCGACCTTCTCTCCGTCCATGCTCACCTTTCTCACTGCTCCCACTCACGCCCTCCTTCTCCATCGCCCACCCCCTCACTTTGTACTCTCCCATCACCGCCCTCCCCAGAAACCCTTCGCGTTCTGTTGAGATGAAGCGCGAGTTGGCGAACGTTTTTCTTTTCGCGGAAACCGTGCCAGCCGCAGCCCAGGTACCTCGCAAGCGGCGTAGCTTCTCCAAAGCTCCGGACGCCCTTTCGACTTGAAATCGCTTTCTCTCCCTTTTTGTCAAATCGCTCTCTTCCTTATGCTTCTCTTTCCACAAGGAAGAGACCATGTAGAACGGATGGGATGAACTTGAAGGTGAGCGTAAGTCACACAAGTCTCTTGGCACACCAGAAATGTGTGCTTTGTGTTATGTACATCCTGTCTTACGGTTAAAAAAAATCAGCCTTAAAATATTCAGCATACCATGGTAACTTATTTTCCTGGTCAGATAGCAACGACCACTATTAAACAAGCATCGTCGGGAACCACGCAGACCAAAGAAACAGCTCCATAATAAAAACCTAAACCAAATCACCTTAAACATAAACATGAAAAAGCAGCTAAGCTGCAACTGAAAAAAAAGAAACATCCATCACTCCATGTTCATCATGCATCGTGCTCACACGTTTATAAATGACAGATGATAAAGCATGCCAGCGCATTATAAAATGAAGCCAATAGCAATGAATTGCACACACCACATCACGCCGCCAAGTGCCTATATCCTGGCGAAAGCGATTATTTCTTTTTTTGTTATTGCAAGGGACTAACCCAGGCGTGCATCGGAGACGGAAATCTCCGTACCCAAAGCAAGCTCTTGGAAAGAAAAAAATACACGCTTTTTCTCCCTAACCTGACCACGCGATTGCTTTTGTGTATCACGCTTACCTCTGCAAAGAATCAGCAGAGTGCACTCAACCAGCAAGTTAATTACTGATTCCTGCTCTTTCTCTCTCTATCTCTGCCCCCCTCCGCCCTCAACCGGGATTGGGGGGAGGGAAGGGGTGTCACACGCTTGCAAGCATGCTGGTTACACAATTCGCCAATTTATATCACACCAAGGGAATGCCCTCGCCTTGAATTTACTCTTTATATACGTGCCCCAATCCTCTTCACCCTCAAGAAACCTCTCACGCGTCGAGCGCCCCCAGATTCATCATGGGATCGACGGAAGATGGGGAAAATGAGAACACAAAAATATTCCATTATTCATAAAGAAAAAAGAGAAAAGGACTTCAGTTTTTTTTTTTAATTCTGTCTGATTAAACAAGTGAACTAAAAGAAAAATTCGCGAAATTTTCATTGTTCCAATTCTGTGACCGTTTGTTAAGTGTAATGAAAAGAATAAAAAACACCCTTTATCTGTTTTTTTGTTTTTATAGTATACTTGGGATGAACCTGTTTGGTTGCAAATTCTGCAGTAAAACAGATGATGGATCGGTTGCTTGCGACAGAAAGAACTTTGATTCCCTTCTCTGGGCCATAGTGACTGTCTTCCAGGTACAGCTTTTTCCCAGTTTTATCGCTATTGGTTTTGATTAAGTTAAAACTACATATATTAAAGTCCCTTTAATATTTCTGCAACATTTAAAGATAAACTGATCAAAACAGGTAAAGTATAAAATACGCAATTTTTAATAGAACATTATTTTTCTAATTACAGTAAAAAGCATGCGATGAAATTTTTATTACTAACAACCTTTTTAAGCTTGTTTCTTCGCTTGTGCTACCACTTTGCAACTTATATCACTGGTTAATTGATTGCATTTAGTCCTAATATATATTAATATATATATATATTAGGCTCAAGATCCATACATTTTTGCTTCACACCCACGTAGTTGGCCTGGCATACGTATGTCTAGTGGCTTTACGTAATTTTTGTAAGTAGTTGTGAAAGTCCTGTTTGTATGCATTTTTCGGCGTGGTGTCTTCGTCGTATCTTCTAACGTAAAATATAAGATTTTTATACAAATATTTCTCCAGGCCTTGGCTGTATAAAATAAAAGACACTTTTAATTTTGGTCAAACTGATAAGCGTTTAGTTAAGTGCCAATTTAAAAAAATCCTTACTATTTAAATTTTTAACTATTTTTCGTCCTATAGCGTTAAATCCATGCAATATTTATTATTTTTGGATCAAAAGTTAAATAGTAGAATGCCTAGCCCTATTCAACACAAAAATATTACGCATACGTACTTTAATATACTTATAGATATTAGATAATAAAATTTATTAAAATCGCAACGAGTTGACCCATAAAAGTCTTCTTCCCTCTGACTTTGTATGCTAGTATATACTGCTAACTTTCACGAATTATTATGTTCACCTCCTAGCATGATTTCCTCTCTGTTTAAGGACCCGTCTTCTTTTTTGTCTTATTTTTTTGAGTTGATAATCGTTTTGAGGTATTTCCTTCATTCCTTTCTTCTGTCGTTTTCAACTCACACACTTTCCCACTCACACTTTTTGGGGTTCACAATGCCTGCCCTTCGTAATTTTTATACTTTTCTACCTCTCTGTTTATGGTTGAGTGGATGGTTGGAATCCAGCAGGAAATATTCTTCTTTCATACAGAAAAGGTGGGTACTCAAAAATCCGTAAATAACCATCAAAATGTCTTGCCCGTTAAAAGTTATTTTCAACTAATACATGAGCATTCAGCATGTTCCGTGTCAATTCAATGCACATATTATGTCTAAAACTTCGCTGTCGCGCCACACACTTTGGTGCACAGAGCTTGATTTCTTCCTATATTTCTTACTCTCCATCTATTGTTTCCAGCTCTTTCTTTGGTGGAAATGTTTCGCTCACGAGGTTTAAATGAATTTTTCATGAAATTATTACCTTGCTTCAAAAACATCTTTCGACATTGTTTGGAAAGAAGCATGAAAATATTTAAATTTCTTTCTGATGCACAGATCCCCTCATTCACCCAATCATAGTATCATGTTAAATTTAAAAAAATCGCTGATAATAAAAACTAACCTCTAACCAAAATCCGAGCATAGACGGTGCAGTTAATCCATAAACTGCAATTAACAAACAATTAACCGAATTTTAAAAGCTGTGATTCGACGCACATACCTACTGATGAGCGACGTGGAGTTAAAAGGAGCGTGTGTCACCGACCACGACCCCCTCATCGGAACGCCAATGAACCACGAGAAAACTAAATCAAACCCTAATGCAATCAGAAACGATGATGATAAATATAATAATATATATTTTTTAATTAAACTTTTTTTTTAATCAGCACCAACGACACCTTAAAAGTGAATCTAGACGGAATGTTACAAATGAGTAGTCGTCGAACTCACCATAGATTTTAGAGTAATTTAACACATCGTAAGCTTGTCAGTTTGTTTGCCATTCCCTCCCACCCATCCACCTTCTCCTTTTACATTCCCCACCCTCCCTTTCCACGACAGCATAATTCACTGGAAACCACAACTTTGACTGACTGGGCATGAATGGACCGCTATATATAGATATATATTTATATACATTACCCGGTTACCTTCCAGCAACAGTAATCCCGCCTTACCCAAACCCATAAACCCCCCCTTCTCTATTTCTATCTCCACCTGGATGATATACCTACTACCGGCACTCTCCCCGGCATGACCTCTGTGAAGACTTTTCTCTTTTCCCAGAGATTTGTCACCTCTGTCACATATGGCGTGTTGATGACTTAACACTGCCTCAAATGTAATCGTAAAGTAAATGTATCTATTATATATATATATAAGTATAGAGATACTATATATATATGGTACATCTATATATATATATACTACCACTCACGGTGCCTTGCCTTGGAAATAGAGAGTTTGCTCGCTGGCACGGATTGCTGCTGTACTAGTTTTTTTTATTGATTGTCACAATTCCACTCTTGGATCACCCTACCACTCCTCATTTCCTTCAGCCACAGCCGCTAATCGGCGTAGATAGAGGCAAAAAAACAATAACGCACAGTAGTGGTAATCGTAGATGCCAATACTCTAAAACAGTATCTGTAGGAGTTTACCCTCAATAGGAGGTTTGGTTTGCTTCTTAATTGGTAGCCCTCACCTTCCGTCCGCTGGCCAATCTGAACGCAATGCTTAGGCGTCTGATCCACCAGATGTGTGAAACTGTGCATATTTATTATCTTTTTCGTTAACAAACACCTAAAAAATCTCTCACCCCAGCGGAGTGACATCTGTTGCTGCTGTGTGCACTTCCCCTTACTAGCAGAGTCCGTTAATCATCCCTCTAACCTCTCCCGTGATTCCTTGGAGAATGCTCTTGTTCGAGGGTTCGCGCATTAGGATCACAGGCAGCGATGACTGGGATCTATCCAAAGGGTGCATAGTTTTCTTGTTGTGAAGGAAAGTTAGGGAAAAACAGCCAAGCCGTGACATTATGACTGCATGAGATCGGTACTAGTTCATCTTTTTTGGTTTTGTATCCCAAAAAAACAAATTTGGAGAGTTTTAAGACACCAGTTCACGCCTGATGCATGAACAATGTATGAAAATTTCGTTTATGCTAAGGTATTCAGTGTTTTTGATATCGAAAATTCTTGCAAATTTAATTGCCAGTTCCAGAGTTTATGTTGTGTTCTGTGTGTAATTTAAGACGTATTGATTTGAAGATTTCTTAGCATCAAGCGTCTTATTGTTAGATAATTTAAAAGAGTTAAACTTTTGTGTGGTTTCTACAATTACGATTAAGAAATTTTACAAGAGAACGCTATGCTATGTTCATGCCAGCGAATCTCTGGTTTCCATCTTTTCGGCTTATGTGTGATATTCAAATTTTCACTAAGTATTATTCACGCTTGGATATGTACTTCAAATGCACATGTGTTTCATCAACATTCTTGTGTTTTAACACCTACTTTATTTTAAAAACTCCAAAAAAAGAATCGTCAAATCGTTAAATATATATATATGTGAAAATTTATTATTGAGTTGCTATTACCTATAAAAAGAAAATTTCAAGATGAGCACAATATCTCCTTTGGTAAGAGAAAAACTAAAGACGTGAGTGGTCGCAGTATGTGATTAATTTCTCCAAGTTTTCCCAAATTCCCTTGTGTCTCTCACTCATGTAGAGTATGGTAAACAATAACCTCCTCCTCCACTGCATAACAATCCCTCACGTACCCCTTGTGTCTCGCCTGTCGATTGTCCCTTAATCACTCCACCCTGTAAAACACAGCCCCCGTTGTTCACTTGCGCAAAACCCTTTTTTTTACTAATGCTATATAAACTATCCCTAATTTGTCATAACTCCCCTTTTTTAATACCCAAATATGCAAAAAACATTAGTGCTGCTTTACTTTGCATTTGTTATTGATTTGTTTCAGTATTTTAGGAATGTACCTATTTGGTGGTAAGTTTTGCATGCGCTCTGACGGATCAAGGGAGTGTTCTTGTCACGAAATCGTCACTCGCGATCCTCAGTGTGTGTGTGACAGAAAACACTTTAACAATATCCTCTGGGCCACGGTGACCGTCTTTCAGGTAAGTGCAACCCCAAAAGCCTCCCAACCCAACAAAGATCCTCCCACCCTCAACTTTTTTCTCTCTCTATCTCTCTCTTGCCAGTATTTTCAGACGTCTTCAGATGTCTTATCCGTTGGGCCGCATTGCTTTTTCAAACGCATACTTGCGTGCATTCATATTCCATTGACTATTGATGAAACGCAGGGCCCAGGTTGACACCATTCAATACCGTGGTGTAAATGATAAAAAAAATAGTTTTCACTAATTAACAATATGACTGGGTGCAATTTATGAGTCTTTCCAATACAGTTTTTGGTGACTGTCACATTAATTATTGCATGATTGTTTTTAAATAATATAAAGCTAAAATTTTGACTTGACGCAAGTATTGGAACAGGTTCAACCGCAAAGACTTGAGGTCATAATTATTTTGTTCGAAATTAAAAGGGAGAAAGACATTGCGGAGAACATTCCTATATCCAAATTCACGCCATACACCTATCACTCTTATTTCATTGGTAGAAGTGTAGAAAAATGTTCAATGGGCATTACCTTTAAAATGTAATTTTCGGAAACCTAGATCAAAACTCATGACTGAAAAAAAAATATTTTTATTGAGCCCATCCAGTGAATTTTAATGTTTTACGTTGTTGCATAGGACAACATCCTTATGCTATACTGACATGAAATATTTTCTTAATACTAAATATTCATGTTACCCTTACATGAATCAAATAGCATGCATGTATTTACATCTTCATTGGGCTCATTTCTACGTTGATGAAATAACTTCGCCATGCCAGTTTTAACTTTTCTCTCTTCAAAAATCAAATTTGATGTACCTCTTTTCTCTTGTTTGTGCTTGAAATGACCTTGTTATTTTCATCCCAAAATGCGACCAGATTTTAACTCAGGAAGACTGGAACGTAGTTCTTTTTAACGGAATGGAAAAGACGAGTCACTGGGCTGCCCTATACTTTGTGGCTTTGATGACGTTTGGCAATTACGTGCTGTTCAACTTACTAGTCGCCATCTTGGTGGAAGGATTCTCCGCTGAGGTGAGTTCCTGATCGTTTAAACTCATTATCATATCATTTCTTCAAATGAAGTTCGTGGAATTAATTTGATATATAATCAAAGTGGGGTGTCTGAAGAAATTTCTGAAATTGTCATTCTAAGTTTTTGCCTCATTTCCTGCATTGCTAATTATACGCAAGACATCCTCAGTTACTGATAAGGCTCCGATGGCCTGATAAATATATCTTGCCTATTATTTACGTGTCCTTATGGTGTTATTCTGGACACCCAGTGATTCAACCGGTGTTGAATATTAGAATTTGAAATTAAACGCTATAGAAGTGTAATTCAAATGCCCTTTTCCCATTATTTATTTGTACGGAGTAAAAAAATATTTATATAGATTCCATAGCAGAAATAAAATATTTGAAAGTGTGGAAGGGACCTCGGTAATAATATTTACGTGTTTGGCCTTCCAAAAACTTCATACTTGTAAAATTAAAATTTACATGATATACTTACTCTTTGGATGCTAATTTTGAGAGGGATTTGGCTAAGAAATTTATTCATAAATAGTGTATAATCCGCATCGATCGTGAAACGTTATTTTCATGAAGCAAGCAAGACACCTCTTTTCTTTGATTGTCAACAAAGTGTAATATTTAAGCAGAACTTGAAATTTACCGGATAGCTGGCATAAACGTGGGCGAATTAATACGCACACGTATCCATTAATTACGAAAACAAAATTTCGCGTGATAGTTCCAGATCGTTTGCAGCCACGTATTTACCATCGTCAACTCAGTTCCAAATGAAATGTTATCATAGCACAAGCTCAAAGGTAAGGGAAAACTCCCGAGGAGTTTTACTTTTGAGCCCTACGAGCTGATTGGGCATTTTCTCTTAATGCCGATTGCAGCAGACGATGGTCGACTGGAAGATATATCTTGACGTAAAACGTTTGCATGGCTGAACATTAAATCAATATACATTTTTGAGATAACCTAAGTGTTGAGTTAAACATCGAAACTATTTTAAATATTTTGAAACTGCGCGATAGCTGAAAATCATAGATAAATAATTTATCACCAGTTCTTTTAACTGAATTCGCGCACGTCTATGCATGGGAGCAGTACATTTAAATAGGTCCCTACTATGTTTGTCCATCTTGTATACTCCCAAGGGTCTCAGGGGAAGGGTTCTTAGTATCACCCGGGTCCTACGATAGCGCTGTTCAATGGCATCAAAGCTATTATTAAGGATGTAAATTCCATATGTGTGGATTTATCTTCCGATGTATTCGCACTTTGAATCAACAAAGAATTTTAAATCATTCACTTTAATTTCTTTACCAGATATGAGAATAAGGTTGTTTTTAAAATTTTAATGCAGTTTTCTACTAATTACGCCAATTATTCTATTCCCTTTCAAAGTAAGAAATACTTCAATCGCGCTTTGAAATCCTCGAGATTTATTCTTTCGATGTTTCATTAAACCTTGGCATGTTTTAGAATTACCATGGCACTGTTTTTCTTCTTTCTAAAAAGCATTGTATAAGGAAAGAAATAGAGAGATTAGAAAAAAATGTATTTATAAATGATTGCTACCAAGCATATTGTCATCTATCACTGTTGATTTGGCCCAAAAATGTTCCTCCGCCTTTTGTCCCTTATGATTCCCGAATGTATTCTAGCTCACAGTCACGATTCTCAAATCCACCTTTAATTCAACTGACTCATTTAACACAACACTCATCTCAATTTGTATACCAAACGCAAACGTTTTTACGTCATTGTATATGTATTCCATGAGATAAAATTTAAGTACAATTTAAATTGGGAAACTAAGGGGTTTTCTGAAAAGTGTATATCTAAGGTACAATCCGCTTGTGATAACCGAGCCGAAGCTCAGTCGACATGCGCGAACAGTAACCCGGGGAGAAAATAGGAAAAGGAAGGGGAGAGTGGGGGAGGCCCGTCTCCTCTGATCCACCCGTAAAGGCGAGCCTTATTGCAGCTGCTTACGTGTGCCTACGAAATGCACTCCCCTCGATGGGCAGCATCCTAAACTTGGACTCGCCAAAACAAAATCAATCACTGCGCATGGCGTTTAGGTATCAAGTACCTTTCAAACCCTTTCCCCGTCTCCGGCACTTATTTCCCATCTTGCGTGGTGTCATCGGCCAGGTTATCGCGAACGGACGTGATAACATCGGTTTCCGAAATGAAGTCCATGAAAACCTGAACTGCTTTGTATCGCGAATCGTAAATCCATTAATCTGGAACTATGTAATTGAGCCCTTCAGTCCTTACTTTATCGAATAGAATATCCATTGAGAGTGGGTAAAATCAAATATTTTTTTTAATAATCCTTGGAATTTTTGCTGTATTCCATCGATTTCGTCCCAGCGTCTTTTTCAAGGTGAATTTTAATTGTTAACCCAAAGCAGCAAACATAGATTTGGTTAAAGGGGAGGAGAATGAGATGGTGGTTATGGAATCAAGAGTGAGGAATGTTCCCTGTAGGTTGTTAAAATAATAACAAATTTTCTTTATTGGGGTCAGATTGAGATCTTGTCTCTTCTGCCACCTAATCCCTGTCCATACAGAACCGGTGAGGGTTACTTAAAGCACGATGGTCAGGCGGCATATTATTAATATTCGTGTAATGCATGTTTTCATTCATCCCTCAATCCAGATCGCAAAATCACAACGTCTTCAACTTCTTCAATTCAAAAATATAAAGGATTGTGGTGGGGTAACAGGTACAAATTTACCTTCACAATGACGCCGGGAGACTGAAATCGACCGAGAAGGATAGGAAGTGGGTGGTACGTTGCTAAGAATTTTTATTACCCTCATTGCTTATGTAACAAGTTAAATTCCACGTTCCTTAACACAATGTGTGGGACATCAGATACGGGATATTTGCAGTGAACAATTCACTCGACTTGACCGTGACTGGAACCCGGGATCCCCCATTTTCGCGCAGTCCCTCTACCAGTGTTAAGCCTCCCGGGTGACTGATGGAGTGGGATGGTGTGACGAAAACCTCCCCAGTAATCGTGAATTATTCGCTCAGCGCCTAAGTTTGCGAAGATCAAATTCATCTCTTTTAAAAAAACTTTCTTGTTGACATTTAATAAAATTCAGCACGTTAGAGTTGGTTAGACTTGATAGTGACTTTGTGGAAGCTATCTAAAAATGGTATCAATAATTTTTACTCCAATTTCATTAGTAAACTATTTATTATCACAACCCCCATTCCACATTAAAATATCACCCGATGATGACATCATAATGTCTAAACCGGATTGTAAAAATGAAATACACCAGTGAAAATGAAGAGCACCATGCTTTTTCTGCAAATTTTGTTTTTTGTTTTCTGCAAAAAAACGCGAGAGATTCTTGGTGGATGGAAGTGGCTGATTGCGTCGCCAATCGGCCATCGACCGGAAATCGTTTGGGGAATGGTGGTTTTCGATCTTCATTCCGCTGCGAAATCCTTCGAATCAGTGTTCGCCTCGGCGCGCGACCGAGCTCAATTTATGCTTGGTTCATAAAAAAATGAAATACAAATCAACTGAACAATTGAACGATCGATAGTCGTACAAACTAGCGTAAAACGATGATTTAAAACTGTTTTTATTAATGCTTTTTCACATGAAAACTTCAGAGAAGTTTGTCGGTTAACAAGTTTTAGTTTGTTTCACTCGATAACTGGTGTTTTTCGTGGGGGACTTATCCCTCGCCATCTTAATCTAAAATCCTATTTTCTGCCTGGGTAAGCTTTTCATTCCAACCCATTATACATAAAATATTTGTTTGGCATCTTTTACCTCTTTTGACGCCACAGAGTTCAGCCAAATACACCGACGAAAAGTAAGCATGGCTGTATGAGTGTCCGATTTGATAGTAATGGGGAAATTACGTTAGAGCCTAGGCCGCGGTAGCTAAATCACCCTTTATACGGTTCAATGAAATGTTTAAAATTAAATTTGAACAAGGCACTTTGGGCGCAATTTAAGGTTTCTGGATATTTATGAAGGCTACTCGATGAAACAAAGAACTTAATTTCGACACTGACGAGGCTTTCACACGGTCAAAGGGTCTTCGATGAGACTTTTACTTTGGCCACTAGAGCTTAATAGGTGACAACTGATAACAATTTTGTTAATTGTTGAAATGCCTATGCCTCATAATTAAGATAAAGACTATGCAAATTAATAAACATGGATCGTATGAATTTATTATGGTATTGGCTAGTAGTTACTACAGAGTTGAACAACAGTAACACAGTTCTGAGTTCTGATTGGTATAAGCCATTTTATAGCATTACACATCCATGAAATTTTAGAGTTAGGTTGAGAACTGGGATTTAGGTGTTTTAATTGAATTAAAATTGGGTTATTCAAGGTTGATGTAAGTCAAAAGTGGGCGTATGACGCAATTTACATTCATGATTCTTGTGCAAGAATCTTGAACGAAATCGGATGCAAAATTTGATCGTGTGAGAGGGACCCGAACGGTAGTGACGCCGCCGTCTGCATTTATTTGATTCACGCGGAGAAAATTACGAAACGTCCTACACTGCGATGGGATTAAGGCCTAAGCTACGCCAATCTCGTACTAAGTTTACCCTAATTTCCAAAATAATCGCAACCTACGCCGCTTTTTTCATCAAGTCTGCGCCAAGTTGAAAAATGGACGGCACCAATCCGTCCCAATTTTACGCCAAATGTAAGATGCACGTTTTGCGATGATCTTTTTTTATGAACCAGGCTAAGGCTCTGTATTGATAAGCACGCTTAACGTTTCATTCGACGCCATATTTGACCAAAATGTGTACCGACATGGTGAGAGGAGTGCCCTGTTTCACTCAAAAATTATAAGTTTGGCACGTTTTTAATTAATTCATCTCGCTTTATAATGCGTCACGATCAAAAATGGCATTTATTGAATGGCGTCTATAATAATAATAATAGACGCTGGGCCAACTATGACCTCGAGCGCAACGCTGACCGTATTTCGCCATCCAGAGCTTTCAAACCAGACTTGGCTCTCGCCTCATCTCCGACGGTCCCTTCCGAAACGGCAATCACGTGACAAGCCCAAGCGACGACGAAACCGGATGACCCGACGAGCGAGAGTTTTTTTTTTCTTTTACCCGCAATCGGGGGTTCCCTTCCACCACGGACTTATTCATTATTTCCCGCCAGCGAAATCGCATTTCCCGCCCCTTTCGAGCCCGGGTCGTCCCTTGATGCCCCTCTCCCCCCTCCCCCGTTCACTTCCAGCGAAACGAGAGGATGGAGAGGGAGCAGAGAGAACTTGAGAAGGCCTCGAGGAAGAAGAGGTACGCGGAAGAGGAGGAGGAGGAGGACGGCGATTACTACGGTCAGGACGATGACGACGCGTGCAAGAGGCGGAGGCGGCGGAGGCGCCGGCGGCGGAAGAGGCGGATGAGGAGGCGGCGGCGGCGGAAGGGGGGCCGACGGGGGCCGGACGGGGAGTCGCTGTCCGAGGAAAGCGACGACGGGTGCTGCGGGGGGGAGGCGGGTGCCCCGGGGGTGGGCGGCGTCGGTGGTGGCCTGGCGGG
>LYUA01000203.1:44555-57217 GCA_002093875.1 Calopteryx splendens | reverse complement strand
GCCGCTACGGGACCTCGGGCGCCGCCTGCCACCAGGACGACGAGGTCATGAGGAAGGTCAAGGACAACGGAAACACCTGGCGCCTCTTGCAGCAGCAGTTGGTCGTCGACTGCGAACCCAAGTGCAACATACAAAAAGGTGAGTTTCCGTCGCATTCAAATGTTATCAATTTTGTTGCATCGTGCGATTCAGGCGGCCTGCGATGGTTGTATGGGGTTTTCCCTTCGGCCACGGATCTTCGGCCTGAACTATGTCTTCAGGACTACGCGATTGAGGGTTTTTTTAGGTGGGCCACGGAGCCCGAGTTCAACGTCTGGATGGCTCGAGGCACGCTTCCCGCAATTTGTGTGATTTTTCGGGAAAGGAACGGCAACCCCGCACACCCTGATGTGCGAGTTTAACACACCTTATTGCTTGGCACAAAGTTTGCTCTACCGTCAACATTCAAACCGACCTTCGGGTTGATTACTCAGTCTATGCCCCGCTAGTCAAATATGTGACTTATGAAAACTGAGAAAGATTGATTCGAGTTAAAAACTTCGCCATGACGAGGAGAAAGCGGGGTTCCGGTATCACTCTTTTTTCTCGTCATTTTCGGAGTCTTGTTATGCTATTGTTATTTACTATTATACCGGGACGAAAAATAATCAACATGAACTGATTTGAACCTCCACCATAATGTACTAAGGTCGATTCGAATCTCGTATAACTCATAGAGTCTTTCTCTTTCTTTCTCAATGGGCAGTCCACGTACGCGCCCAGTTTTTCCTTCCTCCTATCCAACTTTCTTTATCGTATTTATCACCACCTCCTTAAAATCTCAATATCCAGGCTAGACCATTGCAGTACACCTAAGTTTTGGCACCACACAACTAAAAATTTCACACTATAATTTTGGTAATGTAAAGCAATTTATTCTTTATTTCCCTAATACGATTTTCTGTCAGCCGTCCCCTCCTTCGTGATAATGTTTATTTTGCTAATGCAATTCGTCCAATACTCTATTGGCATTCCTCCCAAATACTACCCAAATAAAGTTGTTCCCGCGGTTTTATTGCATGTAGAATACCTAATATTTCATAAAGCCTTCCAATCACTCGGAATTCTTATTACTTATGTTGCACTGTGTTTTACATGAATCCCATTTATCTCGTCTAGCATTCCCCTCACCAATAGTAGCTATCTATTGACTGGTTCTCTCGAACTTAATCTATTGCGAATCTTTTTTGTATATTCATATCATAAAAAGGAATAACGTAATTTTTCACAGAATTTATTGTTGAATACAACTCTCTTCACTATGATACCACATCATCATATATCATACCGTGACACGCATTATGCCAAACAATAAATTCTGTGGAAAAGTACGTTGTTCCTTTATAATATGGATGTACTCAACTTCCACGAAGTGAAGTCTGAAACCATAAAGTAACACTTACCATTCTCTCGCGTGATGTCATCGGCCAGGTTACCGCGTTCGGAATATACTCACCTATTCGGCAATGGTGCACCTTGGTTCAATTACTTCGGCCCAGCCCACCTCGACCTCAGTGTGGTTAAATATTATTCTTGGGCCTCAATACGTTTTCCGTTCATAAAACTATGTTTCGAAATTAGAGATTAAAAAATGCAATCCTCCATTATAGTGGGCCGTATCAAAGTTGCTGTAATCTGTAAAATTTTAACCTTCGGCTGTTAATATTATTACTTTTTTAACTGAATCACGCGCGAATGGTGTTCCCGTGCCACCCAGAAAATAATCTATCCCTCCGCTATACGGAACATCTAATGCAACGTTGGTCGCATATAAATTTGCTTTAAATCCGGTATATTGAAATCCTTTAGGCTGATAGGCATGTATATGGACCGCGTTAAAAATTATAAATCATCTTCTTTTAACATCCTCGTGAAAAGTATGTTGTGTTAATATGGATTTTTTGGTGATATTTCATGTTGTGGTGAATTCTAAAAATATATGGACAAATTCCTGTCATGCTTTAATTCATTAAATAGTCGCATAAAGTTCTCATGACAGAAGTTAGGCAAATATTATGTTAGCTTTTGTGCCACAACAGTACCTACCAAGAAAGTGAAGGGTAAACCTAAGGCTGGAATATTCCGATATTAGTAACGAAACCTAAACATTATCCTTCTCAATCTATAATGCTACTTTTCCAAAAAAAATGTTTCATTGCATAATTCACCTATTGTTTATTATATCAACGGTCGTTGACCAATGGTTTGCGGACCACTGGTGGACCGCGATAACATTTTGGCAAAAGTTAGGAATGGAGTTAGGAAGTTTGTAGTCCATGAGATACGAATATTTGGGGATCACTGGTTAAGGTCAATGTATCAAAATATAAAATTGAAGCACAATTAAAAAAAAATAAAAAAACCTATTGCTGTCGATATTTGTCATCGAATCCAGGTAATCGATACACTCTGCCGAATAAATTATCAAAAACAGCCTTCGGATTCAAACAGTATAGGACATCACAACAGGTATAGGATTCCCTAGTCGATTTTGGAGATTCCATAATCTATGAGACGTTACGTAACATTTTTACTAAAATACACAGATGACTCCCAGTATTGAAATGCTAACATAATAAACAAATGAAATGGAGTATAATTGTTGTTCATTTAATCATTTAATTTATCATTACTCTTTTTAAAGTATATATATATGTATTTGATGAGTAAAAAAATAATAATCAAGAGGCACTATTTCCATATTTAACATGGGGTCCGTTCGGCTAAAGTTAACTTAACAAAATATACACTATTTTTTTAAAATTACTCCACCTCTTTTATAGGTTACTATTTAGTAAGTGCTTAATCTTACTACCTTAAATGAAGTACCCTTGAAACAAAAATTGGTGAACAATTACAAGCGTTATGCTTCTCATCGTATCATCATTGTGATTGATCAACAATAGTCACTTTAGCTGTATTATAGTACAACTCAAAAACACCATATACTACTGCCGGTAAATTTGATGCAGCGGGACCCTGGTCGACGCCATTTATGAAGAAATGCAGGGCTCCTAAGTTATTCACAGATACACCAACACGGTCCCCCACCTAAAATTAGTAAATAGAAAATTATTAATGGAAAAAATTTCAATTTTTACAAGGATCGTGTCTTAATGTAAATAACTATTTACTAAACCGTACATGCGATCCGAATAAAAACAATGCTAATGTCATGCCTTCCGGATTATCAAGGTTAGGCATTCTGATGTATTATTACAATACCTTAACTATGAAAAATATTAACATTTTTCTTGCATATAGTATAAAATACACTTCAACACTAAAATATTAACATGCTGAAAAGATATCCGAGGGCACAGAAAAAATATCAAAGTACGAAGTGAAATTCGCATTTCGAAATACCTGATTTTTTTAAAAATGATTAATAATGTTTTTTTAATCATTTTATTAATAAGGACCAGCGTGGATAATTATTCATTATATTTTTTAATCTAAAATGGGTTTATTTTATTTTATAAACTTAAATCGCATTAATTGCTTACCGGTAGCTCATTGAGGTTTTTCCCGTAGTTCTTAACACTTTCGGCGCCATTTACATATACATTTGTATGATACATCATCCAGTTTCCAGACCTAAAAAGTCAATCAAGTTTCTAATTAAATTAAAGGCCAGTTTCCAAGGCTGTGAAAAGTTTTAAGAGATCATCACTTACATTTGTGAACCAATACCTTTTTATGTTCACCCTAAATGAGCCATCTACGACATTCATTCTTCTTATTCGTGTACGTATGCTCTATTTCCTTTTGTACTCTTAGGCGCCTCAAGATTGCTATTGACTAATATTTTCAAGATATTGTGAGCACAAAAATAAAGTTCCAATAGCAGTATAAGGTGCTGAGTAAAAAGCAATGCGTGAGGAGCTTGACTCTGGTAGGTAATTGAAGGAGAGGATGACCTAAGCCTAGATGGAAGGGCAAGGTAATCTGAGAGAGAAAAGTTGGAGTATACCCTTGCTAGGGTGGAGAGTGGTGAGGAAGAGTCAAGTAAGGCAATGTCAATCATAATAGTTGGCATAAAAATCGGATTCCCGTGATCTATCAGCCTGTATTTTATCTACAGTAAAAGTGAGAATAGTTTATATTTTCTTAATAAATAATCAATTTGTGAATTCTAGTACACATTTTTAGGGCGGGTCACCATTTTTTACGTGTTTCCAGTGCATATTTTGTTTTTACTGGCTAAAATACCATTATTTATTGTAAATCACGGAAAAATCAATTAAATCTTATTGCTAAAATATTTTAATTTCTTATTTAGGGTTTGGTTTTCGTTTAGAGTTAAAACTGAGGGCTTCGAGGAAGAGATGTGTGAAAGTGGTTAAATTACCGAGCTCATCGTGGAGTTATTTATTTCTGTGAAACCATCTGGCACCTGTAATGGAGCTTGTTGATCCTGTCATTGAGTGAGATAAGAGGGTTTAAAGAAGGATGATGGACTGACCTGACAGTGGACATGACATGATGGAATGACGTAAATGACAGTAGGGTAGATTATGGAAGAACATAGGGTTTTTTTAAGTACAAAGATAGGGTGCTTTTTTTCTGAATAGTAATATTTTCATGTGGCTTTGAATTTATTATTTAAAATATTGAAGTGATGGATAAATTTTAAGAGTAGTTTTTATCAAAGCTGATGGCGGAAAATATAATATATTGATCAGTGGGAATGGGATCGTTGGTAAGAGTGAGTGGTATTCCTTCAGTTTTTGGCTTTTTTTATGCATAAATGTAACTTCTTGACATTTTCTGGGATTAACTTTGATTTTCCACGTGCATGTTCATTCGGCAATGAGATCTAGATATGTCTTTAATTTTTAGCGAACTTGAGCTTCTTATGAGAGGAAGAGGGTAGTGCCGTCCACAAAATGAAATAGTCTGGCGGAATCGATTTCTGAAGTATTGTTAATTGTACACGGTCGGCGATAACATCCCCACTGTGGGACACCAGATTGAATTTATACAATCTGGGGAGAAGAATTTTCTATTTTTAAGATAAAATATGGTGATTTGAGATATAGGAATTGACTTGAATTAAGTAAATACATATTTAAAAAGAGAAAAGTTTACAAGTGAGGCAATCACGCCAGAATTTACAAAATGCTTTTTCAAAAATGATGAAGAGGTACGACTGTCATTAGTCGCGTCATAAAGTATATTTTCTGTCATACGGCCGAGCTGTTAATGAGTCGAAGTTTTGGGGATGAAGTCAAATTGTTTTTTTTATTAGAGAGAAGAAAACTGTGTTATAAGACTCGTTTATGTGATTTTGTTTAAATAATTTTTGAAATGGTAAAGTTATAGGAATATGATTCAATAGAAATGGGACGAAATATTTTGGGATTTGGGAAGGTTGAGTTCAAGGAGCAAGAATATTTTTAGACTCGCCAGACCGTGGAAAAAACAGGAGGTGAGGAAGAAGTTAAAAAGTCATGAAGATAATTGCTTTAGTGAGGAAATGTTTGGTTGTTTTTAGTGACATGTAGCCTGGACCGAAGGACCATTTGGGCTTGATTGTTTTTTTATGTTCCATTAGTTTCTTGGTGATTACGACTTCATGTTCAAGAGTGGGGCAAGGCTTAAGTGAATTGACCAAATCGACTGCGAGTTCAGTGCCATGGTGTCGTAGGTCTGAGTTGTTGCTGAAAGTGTAGTGTTTGTGATCGGTAAATATGTCGGCCCGAGATCCACGAGAGACGATGAGATTATTGTTTATCCTTGAAGTAGGTAGTTTTTGTTATTTTTTTCTAAGATTTCGGGGCGCAAAATATAAATGCTATTTTTTGTGGAAAGTGATTTTAAGTTCACCTCCCAAGAGAAGGTACGGTAAGTTTGAATTGACTTTTTAGTGTCTGACTAGAACACACGGATTAAAATAGTAGGTTCCTGAATTTTGAATTATACGAAGTCTTGATGAACGCGATTTTGCTTCCTAAAAAGTTCTCTTAGATGCTTGGAAAAAGTAAAAGGCTGAGAAAGCGATGGAATTGGTAATTGTTTGTTGGCCCTTTTCAGTGAATTTGGTATTGGCGTGATGAATGCTCCTAATTATGTATCTTTTGTGTGAGAATGTAATCCTAAGGAAAGGTGCACGGAGGAGGAGATGGAGAGTGTCTGAAAATGTTTCCCAGTTATAAAATGGTAGTTTATCAATATTATTGTGTATTGGGTCACATTCAAAATGGAAAATAACGGAAACGGTACCAGATTTCTCTTCATGAAATACTTTTGTGCTATTCAGCATAGGTAGTTTTTGTTTGTGAGTGCTATCTCTAAGATGTCGAGTGTGTGCTTTTGTGATGACATGTGTTGGCTCTGAAGGAACCACGGTATTGCTCTCGTTATTTATGCTAATTATACAAAGGACACGGCCCTTTATATTTGAAAAAATCTGAGTGATGTAAATGGTGAGACCACCGTCAAAGGTTGAGCGAATGCGAAGTCCAGACCAAAATATTCTAGAAATGAAATATTGAATATGCTATTTCAATTTCAGATTCATCTCATCCTCTTCACACAAAATATTTACTAACATTCTGGTATTATTAATAGAAAAAATCAGAGGAATCTTATAATTTTAATTAAACTTTAAATTAATCTTCACTACTTCCATATTTCATAATATCAGTTCCAGCTGAATATTTATTAATTATTACAAAATAAATAATGTAAGATTAACAGTCATGTTTCATGGTAAGGTTTTTTCATGATTATGTAGCAACAATTAAAACATATCACTTTTAAAAGGAGTATCTTAACAATAATATCCCCCCTATTGTATAAGGTATACGTATAAAATTACAGGCAGCAGTGGTGTGCTTACCATTCCAACGATTACTCTTGCAATGGTACTAAGATTAAATAACTCCAGTTCAGGAGGAGTACCTAAGCTAATAGATAGTAAATAATTACTTACTTCACATGATAGATGTGGTCAGGAATAGTAAATGACTCTGGAACATAACTAGTTACTCCTATTCCGAGGCTGTAACTGAATTTGTTGTTTTTCTTGTCCAGACGCACTTCAAAAAGTTCATTTCTTCTGAGAGGTCTGTGGGTCAAAAGAACCCCATTAAGAGGTTCATCTAATCTGGAAAGTTGAAATGGGACTGTAATTTCAATTCAAGACAGAAATTAATTCCAAACGATTCATTAGGGAAATTTTTCAGTAAGGACTCGGAATTATCAATCCTCGACCATTCCGAATTTACCATTGAAGAAGTTTAGAGAGAACAAGTATTTTAGGTACCATCTTATTATGCTTCTAATGATTGTGACATGGATGCTCACTTTATTTTCTCCGCTGATCTCCCGTCGTTACTGATAGCCGCGTTATTTCCACATTTCGGATGGAATGTAAGTCTATCGGTTGTACTGACTGTACCATTGGCTCTGTCCACTGAAAATTCGGAGAACAATATGCAATTTAGGTAGTTACACTTCTTCACACGTAATACTCTTTGTTCATATTTTTAAACAATCACTCATAGTTAATTCTTTGATTCTATTTACATAATGTTCCTTCATAAACAAAATCTACGAGCCCTTTGAAACTTTGAAAATTCATGTTCATTTCATTTTTTGCATTCATCAAAATTAATCTCGGCTGAGATAATGAAAAGATTGTATTGATACCTACTTTAAAGTATACTTGACCTTTGGTAATAGGTTTACAGAGTTTAAGCATGAAAAATTCCAATCTAAATATATTTTAAAACCAAAATTTTTTAAATAATAATTTTGCTCCATTGTATTAATGTCGATATAAATTGGTATAATAAATTTTGAGCAAAAATTATACAATATTGACGTTGTGCTATTAGTTTTTTTTTAATATTTGTAGCACTGAATTGACTAAAAGAGCTAGCTTAATAATTTGGGTAAGGTTCTACTTAGTATTTCAAGAAAATAAATGCCTGGACCAATATTCGTCCTATTCTTCGTCACCCAGAGAAACAAAATGAATTAAATTAATGTGTAAAATGTTAGATAAACCCTAGGTAAAAATTACGAAAGATAAAATATTCTGTATGGGTATTTAGGAATAAATTTGATGAACTCACCATGGATCGCTCCCCTGATATGTATGTCCCGATTATTGCCACACTGGTAAACAGTCTGTGACAAGTCCAGCGTCAGGTTGTTCGTTCCGGAACCTGATTGGGAAGCGTGAAACGTTGTTATCCAGTCACCGTCTGATTCCTTCTGACTGTTAATCACGAGATTCAGCGTCCGGTTGGATGTCGATTTTGTATGGCATGTGGAATCTGCCGCGGCTTTTTTCACCACCGTTTGGAAAATGAGGAGCTGGACGAGGATTATTAAGATGGAGAACGTCATATTGCAAAGATAATGTTGACTCTTCCAGACGCTTGCACCGATATGAATGATCTAAAGGAGTTTCCGAAGGCCTGCATAAAGCTTTTTCCTCTTATCTTATACATAAAACCTTATCATTGACCGGAGAGGGTTTTAAAAAATTGAGAATAAGAGTAGAGTTACGAGCCTTACAGCAAGAAGTACATAAAATGTTATCTTTTCCTTTTATTGGCTCTCACTTCTTAGAAAGGGGTCTTGTACTCTGATGACACAGCGAAGTTAAAGATCAAGGAGTTTGGATTCCTTTTTTTAAAAGGTTCAGGTCACTATTGTCATAAGATTGCATATTTCAAAATATGTTTTCAACTCTGTTTCTAATATTAATTTTTGTGCCACTAAAGTTTTTCTGACTAAATTCCACGACGATCATACTACCTTTCCACGCTTTACAAACTTTCCGCGACTCTTAGCGAATTAATATTCTTCCGTCCTCAAGGGTGGTGCCTTTTTTGCCATTATGCCGTCACAATGATATGAAACCCAATTTTTTCGCAAAATATTTCTTATCATTTTCCATCCTTAACTTTCTATTAATATGATTTTCCTGAACTATCAAATCCACTTTATTTTCTTATGATTTCGAGATTCACGGATTTAATCACCATTTGTACATTTTTCTGCCACAACATAACGCCAATGAATTTTTTGGGTGTCCCTATTGAAGCAATATTTTATTTTTTATCTCAATGTTTATACCCTTTTCAAGAGTTTTGAGATGCATAGATTTCTACTTAAAGCTTGCACCCAATTCATGATTTCATATCAAACTTTGCGCAAGTCAAAGTTTAAATAACTCTACCACGTTCTTGATTCATGGAGGGTTTTTGCGAAAATTTATCGTTATAGGGACAGGAAAAATTTCTGAGACGAGTATAATGCATTGAATCAAAATTCTTGTGTTCGATAATCTCTAAACCAGTGGTCTAGTCTATAGAAATCAGTAACTTTCGTTCCATTTCTTATCGTGGCACTTTGCCCCAGCGGTGCCTAATTGAAACTCTTAGGTCTTCATTTCTTGCATCCAAAACCGATCTTGACAAGTTGAAATATTCTTTTTAACTGGTTCACTTTAACGCTAAAATCTCTTTTAGAATCTTAAAAAAATGCAAAAACACTTTATGCCACCTTTCAGCATTTCACCGAAATATTAGTGTGTCCAAAACTGATGACTTCGGTTTACCAACCGCGACTGATGAGCACTAAAAAGCAAAGGATTGGCACGCTTCGTGACCCTCAATGGCGTGACCCTCAAGACCCTATCATTCCAAGCCTATGCGATTCCTTTTCGACTAACTCCTATGACAATGGATCTCTCCGCAGAGAACAAGATGCTGTACGGAGGAGGCAACGGAGTCCCCAGGCCGTCGGTGGACCCTCCACCGATGATCACACACACGGCAGCCACTCCACAAGACTCGCCCAGCACGACCCTCGACACGGGATTTCGTGACCTTGGGAGCAGGCTGACGGCTCCGGAGGCGCTGTACGCCAGCTCCCTGTCCATCGACTCCATCGACCGGTCGTCGGTGAGTGGGCACGTCCAAGGGTAAAGGGATGCACACCGTCAGCATCTAGCCAGGAAATCGCAGTCAGATAAAAGCGGCGTGTGCCACCAGCTATACTCTCGATATTTAATAAAAATGCCTCGACAAGTATATACTACACTATCTCATATAGGTGGTTATGGGATAGATATCAATTATCCTCCTCGAATAATTGCCTGCTAAATAATAAAACTTGATTTCCCGATACTATATGAGCTCCGCAATTCATTCGGGTGAGCATTCCCACCAAAATACACATTTCTTCACTCCACTTAGAAGTTTCGGCATTTATTCCTTTCACTCCGAAACGTACAATTACGCGTAGTGCTTTGTGAAGAGCTCTGCTGAGTGAGATGAATTCACAGCAATTAGGATGTAGTAGGGGGGGCAAGGTAATTTAAAATTAAATATATTTACCATTACTTCAGGCATTACTTGGGAAAAACACAAGAGTAATATATGCGGCTCTGCCCTAAAGGAACTAGCATTTGTAAAGCACTCTGTAGGAGAACATGGCGAGGAAAAAGTGATGTGTCTTTTTCTCGCTAGTTAGGTAGATCGTGCATAAAATATTCTGTGAGCATATGGTACCCAAATAGAAAAGCATTGATTCAAGAATTGGGAATAATTCAGAGGACAAGAAGGCCAATTAATTAAACATTGTTACGATATAAATCAGAGCGTCACGCAATTAATACGTGATTGTGTGTGGGAAACCCTAGAGAATCGAAGATTTGACACTAGATTTAACTGTTAAAAAGGGTACCAGTCGTGAGATTATAAATGCGATACAGATAAGGTTATCCAACCCCCACACTACACCAAAAATTCGGGAAATGGTGATTAAATTAGAGAAACAGCTATCAAATCTATGGATTCAAAAATTCGTTTTTCCCTCGCATGGTTTACGACTATAAAATAAGGAGAGTGAAAATGGTGCGGTGTGCAATCGGCCCATCCCACTCCCACAATGCTCTCTTATGAAAACGAAGGTCACACCAATAATCCACTAGTATTCATCATGCTATACTGCATCACACGCCGTATTCTCCGGACAATTATTTTTCTCCGTCGCCTTCGCTCACCCTCACGCACTCTCTATTTATTAAGCGAGCTCCCGCTAGCTTTCGCTACCGTGCCCACTATTGGGGCTTGTGGATTAATATGGCGGTACTTCACTTATTCATTTCTTCCTTCCCCTTTTCTTTTCAGTCCTCCCAGTGCAGCATCCCAGGTCTCCTGAAACCCCCGCCCAGCAAGTACGTCAACAACAACTTGTCCCCGACTCCAGGCCGTCGGGTGAGCCTGGTTGCCGTCGTCAGCCACTCGTATCCCGCCCATCCCCAATCGTTGTCCCCGGGACCCCCCGCCACCGGACTCGCCCCCAACGTCTCGTACCCCTCGACCCCTTCGTCCGCCTCCCCGGCCTCCTCCTCGTATGCCACCACGCCCAACTCCAGGAGGGAACACACCACGAGGTGAGCGCAGCCGGTATCCTGATCGGTCGGCAACCCACAATACGTCCATTCTCCCCTCGCGATTAAGGTTTGGTCAGAGGCTCCATTTCAGCATCGAAATTGGACAAGTATATAATCTGGTAACATAGAAAATATGTTACATTGAGATTGACTAGTAAAAACGACCGTTGCCAAGTTTTTTTGTTTTGTTAGACGTCGAGAGTAAATCATTTCAAGTTTTACGTGTGGCATTCGAATCGCATGGTAGTCATAAATTTTTGAACCTTGAATTTTTTTTAGCTCCACTTAGAAGTTTCGGCATTTATTCCTTTACGCCGCAATATCATGATTTCGCTGAATTATAACGAAATTGCGGCGAAATAAATAAGCCATTTTATGCCTTGTCCACAAAATCGGTTCCTATTTAAAACAAATGCAAATAATGTTTTCGATTTTCCACCGGTTAGATTATAATTCATTTCTATTTCACTTTTAAAACCTGCATGAGAAGGGCGAACGTTCCTTGGGGACGTGAAACTCAATCCAAATGTTCTTTGTGATACTGCTAATTAAGACCGTAAACCCTCTAACCTGGTGCCAGTCCCCCGAAAATGCAGCGCGGCTACTCCTGGAAGCTGTCCAAGCCATCGCTTCGGCGGAGGTCGTCCCGCCGCCAGTCTGGTGGTGGGGCAGCGGCCGACGAGGGCTCCTTCCCCGAATCCGACGACGTAGTCCTCAACAACAACAACAGCAACAACAACTACGTACTCAGCCCACTGTGAGCAACTATTTCATAATATTATCCAAATTTATGATAAAGAGTATCCCTTAGAATTATTTAAAATGAAATATAAATATTTTTAGCACACATATAAAATATAATATTTATAAAATATATTAATTGTATGCTTTAATTTCCTTTAAAATAAAGAGTCCACCCAGGGATTTGGTGCATAAACTGGCAGCAAAATTCTTAGAAATGCCTTATTATCTTCATCACCTTGAGTAACTATTGATAACAACTTAAGTATCCACTTTCGCATTTTGTAGTAAAATTGATTTTTAATTTGGTTTTTTCAAACATATTACTCGTTGGGTTTAATAATGAAATTAACGATTAAAAAAAAGATACCTGACGATGACGCCAATTGCGTCGAAACTAAGATTAACAATAAAACTCAGTGGATTAAAACATCGTTAATTTCATTATTCATATTGAACT
>LYUA01000203.1:4415-21268 GCA_002093875.1 Calopteryx splendens | reverse complement strand
ATGTGACGAGTAGTTTCCCGGAGAGTGAGCCGCAGCGAAAGGGTTAATCTGGGATAACTCTGATCCTAATTTTACTTGTCTCATACCCCTGTTGCCAGAGTTATCTAGTAGGAGGCAGAACTATTCAAAATACCCTCATTCAAAAAAGTTCAACCACACAATTGTATTTTATGCTTATTCCATTGCCAAATAATGACAATATTATTATTTCCATAAGACCTCTTTTCTGTGAACATATATTCTGGAGTGAACACCAATCTTTTCCATTAAACCAGTTTTCCCTTGTCTCCAACATCCACCTTGTTAAACATATACTAAGCACTTTAACTTTAATATTCAAAGCCTCATCATGGCTTATGTCATAATTTTTAGTAAGTGTATGACAATAGAATTTTTTTATAACCATTCAAGCTGTATTAACTGTGTACGTTTCTTTGGGGAAGCATATTACTTTGGTTCATTTTCATTATCATTCTCTGCTAATAGTAAACTTGTGCATGTGCCACCTTTGATACATTTCTCTTTCTTTAAAATATAGGACTATGAAATGAAGCCTAAGGAGCACTTACAACTGAATAAAGCCCTGTCATTACCAGCAGACTTCACCTTCCCACTTGGAAAAAGCAATCAAACGGAGCAAAAAGGTCAGCTTTACATGTTCTGTCTTAATTAATTATGTGTATATATTCATACACAAATATCAGCCAATAAGCAAAAATGTATTCACAAGGATATAGGAATAAGTTATAATATATATTTTTCTCATCCTGGGAGACCATAGGCAGCACAGGGAAAGGAACTGGCCCCCCTACCCTTGTGTGGATTTTGCACACCTTTGGGCTTAGTACTGGGTGAGATCTACCCTCACCAACCAAACTGACTTTCGGGTTGATTACTGAGAGTGAAAATAGATTTTTCTTCCATCACCTGTTTTAGTAATTCATCTTAGGTTTTCTTCTGTAATTCTTCCCCATTATGATTAATTTAATAATGGTATTCAATTCAAATAGTGCCTAATGATATATCAAATTATTTTCCCTTTTCTTGAGTCTTCCATAGGCTTCCCTCATCACTCGCACTTCAAAGTGCCTTCTTCTTCATTCTTTACTCTGTCTATGCATTTTCTTTTCATCATTCTTCTGTAGAATCAACCTTACATTAGATCTAATATTTTTTCTCTGCTACTCTCATCAATAATTTCCCCATAACCACTGAAAAAATAACTCCAATTATAAGATAGAAATTTTAAAAAACACTTAATAATGCTTCCAATCCCAGCATCTGGTGGGACTTATGCAGCAACCTCTAAACAATTTCCTTTATAACTACTAACTACTAACTTTCCTACACTAATATGGTATGAGAGAGAGTGTGATAGGTGTATAAATCTTAAAAGGTCTGCCAAAAATTCTGAAAATTTTATAAGTAACTAGAGAATGTTTAAGAAATGTATATGAGTTGAGTGATGGCCAAAAATGCATTACAAAAATATAGAAAACCCTTTTAGTAGTGTTAGCATGTATTCCTATCATTTAATCTTGGATTCATTATTGTAAATTGATTATCACACACACCCTTAAATTTACCTTAGACATGCTGATTGATTTTCTATTTTAGAGTCATCAATGATGCAATTGCATGAACTGCGGCATAGATCAGCAAGTACCAGTCAAAAATATGGAAGCCAGCCAAGAGATTGTGGAAGGAATGAACTGTGGGAGAGGGATCCATTCACTGAAAGGCTCCCAGTGCCCCCTGCTTACCCAGCCACAGGATATTCAGTGTACACAACAGATGTTTCAGCAACAGCCCCCTTGAATGGGAACAGTGCAGTGTATGTGACTCCCCGGGAATCATCCCCATATCTTCCCAGAACAAGTATTCAAAAATCATTGTTGCCCAATTCATATGGTGGGATTTGCAATACAATATCTGAGGAGGTGTCAAAAACTACAGAGGGTACATCGAACAAAGCCTTCTTGGGCCTTGGTAACCTACAACCTAGTTGTGGTATAGGTGGGGACCAGTCAAGCCCTTCCGATGTCTCGGGCCTCTCCCCAGAATGCACCTCGCCTGCAGTCACTCTTGTGCCACCCCCATATCCCTCTGTGGTCATGATTCCTCCAGCGTCCTGCTCTAGCCCGTGTCCCTACATTCCCTCCTCCTCGTCCTCATCCACTTCGTCTTCGTCTCCCTCTTCCAGTTACTCAAGGAACAGTCCTTGTCTCTCGCCCCAAGAGGGAGAGATCTGTTTAGTTGTCCCAGACATTACATTTGGCAGGAGTAAGTCAAAAGGGGAGGGCAAAAGTTGCCTCAAGCGAGTGCAGCACTCAAAGCACTCGAGGAAAGAGACAGGTGCAGGTGGGCCTACTCGTGGTACGTCTTCGTCCTCATCCCCATCATCTTCAGGCGCACCCTCCCCATGTCCCTCACAAAAAAGAGATTCCACTAGTCTGCATAAGAGGTCACACAATGCTGGGAAATCCCAGGACATTAGCTTTGGAGATAGTCAACAGGATAAAACTAATGAGGGAAACAGGGTAGACTCTACAAGGGTTGCAAAGCAAGAGGAATCTCCATTTGTGGTGACCAAGACTCATAAACCCACGCAGGTGGACAGAACTACTTGGATGGATGGGCATAGCTCAATGAGCAATGCCAGCGACAGGATCGCAGAAGGAGCAGATAGGCAAGTGGGTTCGTGCAGTGCGAGGAAAAAGCTCACAGAGAGTGGACAAGAGGCGAGGACAGTTCTGTGGGAGGGAAATGAGGGAAGTGCCAAGAAAGAAGATGGGGATGGGAGCAGTGATGATGGAAGTCAAGAAGACCTAACCTTCAGTGAAGACAGAAGGCGACTGTGCTAGTGATAATTAATTAAATTTAGTTCATATCAGCCAAAAGTAAGAAAATGCCAAAATGATTTTTTTGGGCTGTCACTATTGAATGTTATCAAAAGAAACAAACCAAGACTTGGCATAAAAACTTATGTCTATTAGGTACAAATGATAGATTTCAATAACTTGTGCATTGATGTGGTAATCTGCTTGACTGTTAAACTCATGGGGAGAAATTTTCAGGAAAACTTCACTATAATTATTCCTCCTTCTCAATAGGGTCTAAAATACCTAACATTTGAGTGTTTCCTACAAATCAGTATGTTATTTTCTCTACTTGAAAACTTCAAGTTCTGCATCCCACCTTAGTATGAGCCAAATGCACACAAAATTACTCCAGAAAGAGATGTGACCTTAGTGTCTATGAATTTGTCTTCTTTTAGAAGATCTTCACTAATATTACCAACAGGTTAGGTGTTGTGCACCTTGCATAGACTCCTGAGTCATGACTGAACAGTTTCATCCGTCATCAACTAATTATTCCATGGTGCATTTTCAATCAAATATAAATTTAAATTGTATCAGTGTACATTTATTTGGAGTGTGACTCATGGAAAACAGACCTTATGTAGAATCACAAATGGACAACTCACTTTCCTACACTTGCCTTCTTTGATGACCAGCCAGCCTTGATAAAAAGAGTATGATTTTGGGATTAGAGATTAATGAATGATGCAGGGTGACTGAAAATTGTAGGCAACAATCAAGTTTCAGGGTAATGTCTCTTTTGTGATGAAAAAAAGAGAGGAATAATAAACCAATGCATTGGCTAAGTCTGTGATATTAGGCATTTGTGACTTGTTTTCCAGTAAATAAAGAATGGAAATATAACTGGAGGTAGTTTACCAGCCTTAATCCTCTGAATCCAGCCACAGCAATAGTCAAATGTGATCTTTGGGATGATTGGATTGAGCAGAATGTGCAACATCAGAGGTTTTTCATTCACAGTATCTATGACACCTCTTTCCTCAAGATCATAAACCTAAATCAACTGATCCCCAAATTCTTACAAATTGTGTGGGCAATGTCGCTGCTCTGTGTAGGTTAAAAAAACTCTTCCTATCTCCACTCACCTGTGCCTTGTTAAAATATAACTTACTGCCAGGAATGTATCCACCCAGTAGAAATCCCCAACTCTATGATTACAAAACCTACCATTCCATTTCTATGACTTAGTGCCTTTCTGGAAACCTTTTTCCAAAGCCATGAATTGTATAGCAAAAGGCATTGAATTTTGCACCAAGGTTGGCAAAAAGAATCCAACAGAAATTGGTATTGCAGGAGATAAATAGGCTTTTGGGGAAAAGGTTAGAACATTTCAATTTAAATTGATATTGACACCCATGATCTTAACTCTGACAAATAATGTGGATACTTTGAAATGGCAAATCATTAACAATAAAACCTTTTAAAAAAATGTGAGGAATGAAAGAAGAATAAGAGAGGAGAGTGAATGTACAGTAAATTTTCCCATTGTAATTTTTTAAATGTTGCCTGCTACCTCAACGACAATCACATTGCAGAAATGCAGAGAGGAAGTGTGGGTGGATTATGTGATATGGAATGGCAAGCAAGATAATGAAAGTGTTCCATTTGTTACCCTTCTTCAGAATTTGTAAGCCCTCACCTTTATAATAAACCTAGCAAAGAATCCATAAATATATCCTTTATCCCACAAAGCATCTTTCACAATGTGACATGAGTAAAAATGTATGCTCTCTAGTTAGTGTACAAAATCTCTAATTAATGACTATAAACTCCCAGGAAAAGCAGATTTAACATCATTATGAGTTGAAGCTTCCAAAATCAGTAACTTATGCTTCAAACATACATTGGTAAATTATGAGTATTATTGCTGTCACATTTATTTAATTCCTAAAAATGAAGGCATTTTTATTTATATAGGCTGTAAAACATTAACTTGATGGGATCATGCCGTACATTCAAATATCTTAAGTCATTGCTGATTGTATAGTAACTATGAAGAGTGAAATACGTTGTAAATTTGTAAATATTGTTTATAATAAATACTGTATTTTCAAAAGTGCATTTTATTCCACAACAATTCACCATCAAAGAAAATTTAAGGATGAAGTTGTCATCTGTAAAATACCTTGTTAAGCAATGAACCTTTTTACTTTCTCTTTACACCTTAATCCTCTAGGTAGGTAAGGATGAAAATGGGTTAGCTACGGCTATTATCCATTCAAACTATCTTTGTCACTGACCATTCAGGTGAGCTCGGAACTTGTTGAGTGCCTCTGCTACAAGGAGTATCAACCAGCAGGATAAATCCTAGAAGTGGGAGAACTGTCATTCCAGCATTGCTGTTTCTGTCTGAAATCATGCTACGCAAGGCATATGCCTTTCAGAATGACATATGACACACATCGCTCTTGGCAACACTGCACTAGGAGATACAAAGCTCACTCGATGAAAGCAGGAAAGCAACTGAATTTTTCACCGGCTAGGCCCTGCCTGCTTCTTTGCTATTGGTTCCCACAAAGTCACGTGATTATGACCATTCCTTTCCCCCTACTCCTGAGTGGAAAAGATGTTTTGAATGGCTAATAGTAAAGTTTATTGAAGAAAAATTTTAACATCAATTAGATAATCAAATTATGAATTGACCAACAAATATTTCCACACCTCCTAACTAATTGGCCCCCACCTCCTCTAGCTGACCAAATTGCTGGTGCAGAAGCTGTCTTGCATAAGTCAGTTTATTGGTTATTAAATTTTTCTTCAATAAGACCACGATGGTGAAGCTCATGAAGAGCCTTCACAGACCATGATGGTGATACCATATTGTCATAGTAACTGCAATTAAGTGTTCTTATGACATAAATTAAGTTGCATACATTCCCACATTGCACATTTCTCTCAGTTATGCTGCACTTTTCTCTCCATAAAGATAATTGTTACAACCATTCACAGATGACTCAAGATTCAAGATGATCTTGTGCAAAAACCCTAAAACTACCTATTACAGTAAATGCAATACTGCTGTCTCAAATAAATCCTGGATTAATCTTGGAGATTTTTAATTTGTCTCTGCCTCTAATGTGATTCCTTTGAGAACTCTCTTGCATATCTCTGGGAAGGTCGTTTGTCATGTGGGTATATGTACTTTTTAGGGTTATGTTGTATAAATGTATTATTTGATCAGATATCTGTGAATGATCATTTTGGTTTATCAGTCCTGCTACTATTGTGAATCATCCAACTGCATGGCAGAATTTCATTACCTTGGAAACAATTAGGATAATGTATCCCTTGTCACATATTTCAATTCCCCCCTCCCTCATTAGACCTCCCTTGCCAAAGGGGGGAGGGCTCTAACTGATTCTTCATTGCCAACGGAACTGCGTTATACCTGAAGAATTTATTTCTCCATTTATTTCTCCAAAAGCTATTTATTATTGGTGCTTTCTTTTTTGTTTATATTTTCCTAGTTAAAACTGAAAATTACGCTTTCTATGGTTGTATTAATAGTTTTCACTTTCTCAACTACTCTTTTGGGCGTAAAATGTCAGGAAAGGGTATAGTTTAATCATCCCAACAATATAGCTACCTAGAGCTATAGAACTGATCATAACTTTGAAATAAATGCATTTTTCATTATGCAGTGACCGGAAATCGATCGAATCGAAAAATAGATCGAAATGAACTAAATAGGCACTAACTGTAATTTATTTTAGATTCTACCTTCTATACCCCACTACACTCAACTTTTGAGATAAAATAACAAAGATATCTCTTAAGTTTTTACATGCACCCTGCGCTAATAATAATAATAGTGTGCCTATCTAGCCATTTTGAAGCTGGAGTGCAACTGGCGTTGCAGCGTGAGGGTAAATGAGGTGGCAGAAGAGGAATATCGTTTATTTTCCCTCAGTTAACACAATTCCAGCTCAAAACTCAGTAATTCAGCCAACCTTGATCAATAAATTTAATTCTGAGATTTAGACAGTTTAGTAGGAAGGCAGGGTATACGGCCCTTCCTCCCCCCTTCCGCCTTGCCATAATCGGATCTCCCGAAAGAGAAACCTCAACATTATCAGCAGGTTCAAAGGGATGAGAGCAATAGACACGCAGAAAAATGCACTACTTACGCCATTATATAGGAAGGCTATTGCCTTATACTTATTTTCCTAGTACGTAGGGCTTATGAAGGAAGAGATGATCGAATTATGTCTGAAGCATTGCAAATAGCAGAATGGGTAACAGGAGTTTCAAATGGAGAACAGGACATGGATTTTAATACGTAACTACACCAGTCGGGAGTTGATGGAAAAAAAATCACCTGTCTCAATACGAGTAACCCGAGAGATAAATGTCCGACGATGTTTTGTTCCTTATCTCCCGATTGCCTCGTCTTCATTACAGCAATGGCTATTATTGACGCATATAACTGAAGTCGAACGCAGTGCTAATTAGCAATATTTGTGAAAATCAATTAACACGATGATACAATATTTAACTGCGATTGCTTCTTAATCCATAGTTGGAAGATAGTTAATGTTTCCGAGCTACCTAATTGACGAATTCAGAGAAAACTGATATCACTAATAAACAAATCTGAATACCTAATATCGAATTCTCACAGATAGAATGCGCTAGCATGAAATGATTAGTTTTCTTCGCGTTTTCTAAAGACGGCCGTTTTAGCCTTTTTTGAAAGGACCAAGAAGGAAAACACGATTTGCATTCCTTGTACTGATTCAATTCAATTTTTGAGCAATCCATGACACGCCCCTCTTTTACTTTGCAAGAAGGCTCGGACCTTGAAGGCTCGTTTCCGCCACCCCCTCTCCACGTCCATTTGATCCATTTCCTACCGTCTGTACCTTCCCGATTGAAGCCGGTTCACTCAACAAGCTTTCTTTTACTCCCTCCTCCACCCCTTCTCTCCCTCTCCAGACTCTCCTCCCTCTCGACTAGGGCGTGTGCTCCCTCCTCCACACGCCCAGTGTGGTGGATGGTCACCCCGTTCCCCACGAAACACATCTTCCCACGGCATTTTCGGACGGCGGCGTACGACGCGCCGCTGGTCGTCACTCCCATGAGGGAATATCCATTTGCTTTGTTGGTTTGATCGAGCTTTGAAGACTGCGCCAACCAGATTTTGATCGTGGAGAAAAGCTATTCACAGGAAAGCTTTGCACATATTATCGGAATAATCAAAGACCTTTTTTTTCTGACGCGGCAGGTCATATTCGGTTCGTACCCACTTATATAAAACGAGTTTTTGTAATTCCAACGACTTTTTATTTTCTAAGAGCATTATTATTCTAACTGTATGTAACTCATTTTTTTAAATTCAAGGAACATGAAGTAGTACCCTCATGAACTCTGAATGAGTGGTGCAGCACCTGGACTGATGTGAGACGGACGCAGAAAGTAAAACTTAGACAAACCCCAGAAAGGTGAGTTCGAAAGAAAACGATTTACAATTAATAATTCACCAAATATGCGTTGGTCTTCGAAAATTTGGGAGAAAGAGAGAGAGAGAGAGAGTGTGTGGATTCTTGCATGGAGTTTGCATGAGTATTTGACACGTGATAGTGCAAATGGAAAAGGACAAAAATTAAGCATTCCAATGTTTTATTCTCATCTCTAGTGTTTATGAAATCACGTAAATGATTTTAAAAACTAGATCATTTTCTTTGGATGGAAGCAGACTCGGAGAAAATGTCTTCCACGCATGCTGAGATACTTTTCACTTGTGCAGACACATTCGTTGTACCCATTCACTATATTTTTTCCTCCAAGTCACTATCAGCCGCATTATTCAGTTTTAGAACTAGGTCGTCCCTCGCATTACGTTTTAATTGCGTATGTACTGGACAAATGTTTTAGATCGGCCAGGGTGTAATACGATGCACGCTTGTAATTATCTACATGTTTTCGAGTTTGGGGATTGCGTGAGGAGGTAAATTTTTTATGCCGAGGTGGCTTAAAAGAATACTGGGAATGACAGGAAGTAATATTCACGATCGAGGAGGGACAAATACTGTCCTAAAAAGGTTTCCACGGAGTTAGACTGAAGGCATGCCCGTAGTACGAAAGTGAAGGCGGGGATTGCGGGGATCCGCATGCTCGCGGCTCAACTTGATCCTCTCCTTTGAATGGGACCTATGGCATGGCTCACGACTGCATACGAAATACTTGCACATAATTCCAATCCCACACAAGCCCGATCTTCCCGATCCGACAAGAATAAAACCGATCGCGCTACGTCGAGAGTAAAAAGCACCAATAGATTGCATTTTTTCTATTGCGATACGTGGGACCGCATGTCGTATTAGCTCCGAGAAATGTTTTGCTAATTTTATCGAAGTGATCTTTGAAGGCATTAAATCTTTTGTCCTTGAAATTTTTCTTCCGCTTTAAAAATAGGTAGGTAATTCCTATAGCACTGAGACGTTTTGTTGACAACCGCTTCATCATTTAAAGGTTTTATTCTAGAAAGATGGGTTCGGATGAAGGTGCATTTGTTAATGGCTAGCTTTCAACATCGAATTATTTGAAACATAGACACGAAGAGCTATGATAGAAGTCCACCTGAACACGAAGAGAACGGGCAAGGTGAAGTCTTTTTGAGTTTATTTGTGGCACCGAGGGAATTATTAGGTACCCAGATAATGTCGGCAAAGTATACCACCCGGATAAGATTAGAGAAAAAGACACGGACAGATTAGTCTTTCTTCATTTACACAGTTTGTTTCCACAACAGGAACAAGGTTAAGTGCCCTGACAAAAATTGTGATAGAACCTAATAATAATTTTGATTCCCGATTTACAAACACATCACATTCGTCTGGATTTGCCAGATGATGACTTAACACCCCCTAACACGCATCCTTGTGGTGGCTCACAGTATAACGAAGATGTTAAAGGGTGTTCTGGTTCGAAGTCCGAATGGTTTTTCTGCTATGCTAACAGACCCAGAATTCCAACTGTCTTTTAAGGCGTTAATCTTTCGCCGTCTTGGTACCTTTCATTCAGAGTAGGCTAATGCTGACGCTTAGTTTTCTCGTCTCTTCCGCCACTCTTCAGCATCTTATCCACCCTCACTCCTTCGCCGCCCATAAACAATAGAAACAACCCTGGATGTGAGTTTGACTTCCTTGTTAACCACTACTCCCGAATCCATACCGGTTTTTCTTCGACTTCTTTATTTCCGCATATCAATTAATAATAATAACCTAAAAAAAATCTTCTGTTTTACTAAATACTGGCATTTTATAATTCCCAATCTGTAAATAGACTTCAAATGTTTTATAAATAATTAATTTAAAATTAAAATGTGGTAAATTGTTTTGACTATCGTCTTAAGATTAAGGACTCACAATGGCAATTTTTTCTGCAAAGGACTTTGATCTGAGTAACAAGTCATGAATACCGATTGTGAGAATCATTTATAGACGATTACGTAATAGTACAAACAACTCCTTAAGTGACGACCTATCCGGGTTTAAAAAGGTAAGGGGAGCACACGCCTTTGTAGTAATGAGCACATTAATATAAAGGAACATATAATGCAACCATTTTGTCTTTTTGTGCTTCATGGATTTCGTGAAGGCGTTCGACAGAGCAGTATGGTCAAAGTCAATGCAAGTATCGCGAGGTAGGTAGAAAAGTGGAAAGATAGGCGACTTATTAGACATAGTTATATGAATCAAATGGCTCTGGTAAGGGTAGTGGTGAGAGAATCGCCATTAGCAGTGATAGTTAGAGGAGTGAGGCAGAGATCTCCGTTATCGCGAGAAAGTGGGTTTGAGTGGAAAGTAAATATGGACGAGGAGTTAATTAAATCAGGCTTGCAGATGAAAAAGCAATAGCTGGTATGGCATCCAAAGGATTGCAGTTTTTGTAGAGTGCTTTCATAGATTAATGCTAAAAGTATGGCACGAAGATTAATAACACAAAAACCATAGCAATGAGATTCCCAGGAAACAGGAAGGTGCATGGTTGAACATTTATGTAGGATGAAATAAACTAGAGAAGGTGGGCTAACTTCAAGGTTTTAAATATAGTGGGAGGAAAGAGGAAATGCTTATCAAAATCCGAAAATGGCCTAAAAGTGGTAAAGGCAAATTTGAGAGCTACACATTAGGAAGCCGAATCCCTATTGTTTCGTTCTCTTGCACACCGTGAGGTCACTCCCCGATTGGCATGTTTTGATTTTTTTTGGAAATTGAATGAATGAATGTTAGCTGGGTTGAATCGCAAGCAACCGAGATATCAGAACATTTTAAATGTAATATGAGACCTTTAATTGGCGTAAAGAAAATATACCTATCACACTATCAATGTAATGATTGATGTTGTGTGATAGGAGTGCATGCGTAAGATAGGTGTATTGATAAGAGATTTAAAGTTCGCCGCTCTTCTGTAAGTGGGAGATGCAGTATTATTGGCTGAGAGCCCGCAAGATCGACATAGAGCCCTGGAGAGTATCAGAAAATCAACTGCTAGAATGAAATTGAACATAAAAATTCATGCAAAAATAAAGTTGTCGAGTTGGATAAGAATAATTGGAAGAATGTTTGCATACTGAGGGAAAATGGGAAAATTAATTGAAAAAGTTTTTTTTTGTAACTTGGGAGGATATTTTCGAAAGATAGTAGGATGGATGAAGAGGTTAAAAGACGTGCGATTACATGCCGGAAGGTTATTGGTTTTACGTGAATTATTTAAAAAGTAATAAATGTATTCGTATTGTCAAGAACGGGAGAGCACGTATGAAACAGCATGTGTGAAATGCGGCAGAGGCGAAAGAAGGATTGGGTAGTTGGAATAAATTAAGAAGAGAGTAATTTTCGTTTCGTAACTAAATGCCGAGATGCCAGTGTACTGCTCGATCGCGCCTACTCTGAAAGTAAAGGATGTGAAGGGAACATCTACAACTACTTCCTAGCAAGGCGCCGTGAAGGCATGTGTCAGGGGATGTTAGATCACCAGCCATTCATAAAATTGGTAATTGTTGTTACTAGCATTCCACATCCTTCGACACACATGATGATCAAACTGCTATATATTTGTCCTACTTTTACAGTCACAAATTGTGCGGGGAAAATGATTTCTTATATTTATCTGTTCCGCAATCAATCTCTCTAAACTTCCTATCGTGGTCCCGTCTACCACTGTCATGCGGAGATAAATTGATTCCTTCTGTTTCAGAGTAAAACTCGAATGATTTGTGTCTTTATGACAGTCTAAAGACGTGTATGCAATCTTAGTGCTTCTTCAATTGACTCCCATTTTAGGCTATCCAATAACAATATGATGCTCTCTGTTCATTCATAACGATTCTTCACGAAACAGGTAACTACCCTAAGCATAGTGATTAGTTCCTTCTGTGCAGGGTCCCAAATGCAAGAAGAATACCTACACAAGATGAGTTCCAACTAGCGTGAAATAACACATCTCCCTAACTTTTTTATTAGAATATTTACCCACAATGCATTTGGTGAATCCCAGTTCCTTCAATGCATTTCCGCAGATGACCCTAATGTGTTTAATCCATATTAGGTCTGATATTAGAATGACTACAAGGTGTATTATTTCACAAAATATACAACGTAATTGCTTTACTAAGTCAAAACGTTACCTACCTCGACTGATGCGTCTTACGGCTGCATAGTCCTTTCCGCATGCCATCGGTGCATCCTTACCCGCTGATATAGCACCAGGCAGCCTCTCCACAAGGCTCGAAAATACTGCCAATGATACGAAATTCCGTGATCTAAGTATCCGGCTGCCGCCACCGGAATCAATGCTCGCTCCAGCTCACTGACCATTCACACCGTCTATCGGAAACCGGTGGTAGAGGATAAGTGGACAATAGAATACATTTACTCAGTGATATTGTTTTTCCCTTTTCCAAACAAGTCGATGTCGCAGAATAAGACGCGTATCCAAAGCGGCTCTAGTTTTGACATTCCATTCGCGTTGCTTTTTCATCAAAGCAGAGTGAATGGAATCCCAAAAGTGGAGATTCATACAACAAGATGCCGCGGAAACCAGAGACACCTACTACTAGAAATAGCTCAATATCGGTCACAAAATTTTATAAAAAGTCCCAAATATTTTTAATCGGTCCCAAAAGTTTTTATCCTGGTTGCCAGGCAACCCACCAATACGTCTAATCTCCTCGTGTTTGGTGCGTCGGGAAATTTGACCACGGGAGTCATTTCAGTTAGAACAGGTTCTCGGTCGGTTCCAGTGATACTTCCGTGTACATTACCTTACGTTCTGTATAGCTTTTCCTTATTACATCCTAACTATTCTCTTATCATCTAATACACCGCTTTCACTTTCTCCTCTACCTAAAATTTCTCAATATCCTTTTTTCCTGCTTTTTCCGCAATTCCCAATTTGGCCATTAAATTTCTCGAATAAGTTTATTATTTTATTCTCTAAATATTATTCTCCCAAATTCCAAGTGAACATCCATTTATTTTATTTTCTTCTTCATCTTTCTAAATATATATCGTTACTTTACTAAGAATTTTCAATCCTTCACCCATTCTAAAGGTTTTGAATTTTAAAATTAATTTAACAAAAACTAAACAATGGTGCGAATATGAATGCGTCCCGCAGAGTTGTGTGGATTGATTTACTGTTCTTAAATCAATAAAATTAAATTAAATTTAAAATAAAAAAAAATGTTAACCATAATCTAATGTAACTGATACCTTGGTGTTTCTCTTGGATTGATACATGTGTGCCTACGCCTGTGATGGTTTTTGACCTAGGTGTCATTGACTATCAAAATATTTCATCTGAAAACCTCCATTGATTTCTTCCCGTGAAAATTTATTATTTCTAAACCGTACTCTCCTACCGCCCCTTGGCTAAAACTCCGATCTAAAATTATTCCCTATCAGTTTCAGGATTTTTCTGCCCTAAGAGCTGCCAATTACTTATTCCAGTAGATCCTACAAACTATATTTCTTCCCCCGCTGCCTAAGTTTCCCTCCACCATCGGGTGCCGATCCTCCAATACCTAGGACTGCAAGGTATGAACTGCAACCCCCTAACTGAGAGAGTAAAATCGGGAAGAATATGGGAAATGGAATTCTAAAGGTTGGAGGCCAAGTTGAAGCCACCAAATAACCTCTTCTTCCCTGCAGCTATAAGAGGATAGAGAATTGCATCGCTGTCCGAGTAGATTTCGTCACGATGTAAATAAGATGGTTAAATAAGCTAGACGTAGTCACCCATTTGACTTTCAAAAAACAAGTCACTGCTTCCATCCTACCAATATTGTCACTCCCTCAGCCCTTCTTGCCGATTTTCTCTTTCGCTTGGATTCAAGCCAAATGTTTGCCACTCCATCATAGCCAGATTTCCCAGCTTTGAATCTGGTCGCTTTCTGCTTCCATTCGCCTGCCGCTATTCATTTGTCCTTCCGTTTGTTCGTCGTCTGGGTTGGCGGTGTTAGTCATAGATCGGTGGGGAACGTGGAAAGAATTGGAGCTAGAAAGTGATTCCAGTTTTATGTGAGTAACATGGTGAAAAATTCATCTTCATTGTATTCTTGTCTTTATAATACTAGTATTGGATACAGACCTAAAAAAAGAACATTTGAGAGGTCGACATTTTTTGGGAAATGTGGAATAACTTTTTGTGCACATTTTTTTCCAGTTCATTCTTGGAGACCTGCGTGTTTGAGTTATCAGGATGAAATGTGCGCGAGCTACAAAATTAAGTGAGAATAGTTTGTGACTGTGAAATGTGCGTGTAAAATTGGGATTCATGAACTGAGGTAACAACGCAAGTATTCGCACTACTTCATAAGTTTTTTTGCGATTTTTGTAGGATCGTATTGCACCTTTGATCCAGTTATTGTAGTTGTGCTTTCCTCTCCTTGTTTCTGTTATGTAGGTTAACTAAATTACGTTGTTAATCAGCAGTTTGACGAAAATGTCGGTCTCCCATTACACTTATCATGTCATTAAGAAATTCTAACATTGATTTTTTCTGAAATTCATATATTTTATTTACTTTTTTCTCATAGTCCATCTCGAGAGATACATTGCGCAGACATTTGATATGATTCCAGTTTTTGGAAGCTCGGAAAGGAGTACGCAGCCAAAAGACGCAGCGATCGAGGTAGGTAACGTGTTAACGTAGTACAAAATAACTTTGTGTATTTTGTAGAATCCATTCGCGTATTGGATGCAATGTAAATTAAAAGTGACATCTTGAACAAAGTGTGTTGCAGATGTGCGCATGCACATACACAATGTGCAGATGTGCATGTGATGTGCAGATGTGCTTTAATTGACTTATTTTCAATGTGGGGAAAAATTTTGTTATAATTCTTCAATTTGATTTTTTATGCTCTTTTCCCCGGTGGGTTATAAAGCGGATTGTTTTCGGACGATCATAGTCACTTTCAATTTGGTGAAATTAGTAAGTTTTTTGCGTGTACTTTTATTAAATGTTAATATTAGGTCACCCGAAATAAAAAGTTTATCTCTGTCTCTTGCAATGGTTTTATGTGAATTAATATTAATTTCCGTGTGACTAACTTTGGGATTACCAATTGTTTTAAGGCGAAGCAACCAATATCAGGCATATCACCTTTTCACGAGCTCACTGATAGTAGGAACGCATAATTATCCGATCTTATTCCACCGATACGAAATTGTGTTAGTTAAGACTAAAAAAGAGTGGCTGGGAGCTCAGGGAAAGAATGACATCTGGCACTCGGATTTTATTATTTGATGTTCCTCTTGTCGTGGAAGATTATCCCTGCCATAAACTGAACAGCATAAATTGAATCTATTCACCTGAAGAATTGCACTAGGTAATACCTTTCTCACCGCCGCGGATTATGGCAAGGGAAATAGCTCTTCGCTCCTTTTGTAATTGAAAGGGGTTTATTCTTTTAGAAGTCAGTGAGTAATATCTGTGCCCTAGAAATGGTTGAATATCTTTGTCGTAGTAACCCATTAGACTTTCAAAATCAAGTCGCTGCTTCACCCCTCCCAATACTGGCACTCCCTCAGCCGCCCTTGCCGATTTTCTCTTACACTTGGATTCCAGCCAAATGTTTACCACCCATTCCATCCCAGAGTTCCCAGCTTTAAACCTGGTCGCTCTCTGATTCCTTGCGCCTGCCGCTATTAATTTTCCCTTACGTTTGTCCGTCGTCTGGGTTTGCGGTGTTAGTCTGAGATCGGTGGGGAACGTGGTGCTTTCATCTCCTATTTTCTGATAAGTAGGATAAATACATTACGTTGTTAATCAGAAGTGGGAAGAATATTTCAGACTCACATAAAACTTATGTTGCCATTAATATGTATTAACAGTAATGTTTTCTGAAATTCATTTAATTTACTTTCATTTTTTCAGGTCCATCTCGGAAAGATACGTTGCGAAAACAATGAAAATGATTCCAGTTTTTAGACGCTCGGAAAGGAGTATTCAGCCAAAAAAGACATCAATTGAGGTAGGTACCGCGTTAACTTTGTAAATCAATGATGTTTTATATTTTGTGGAATCCATTGTGTTTGGATGCAATGTAGGTAATTATTATAAATGACATCTTGATCAAACTGTGTTGCAGGTGTGCAATTTTTTAAAAATAGATGACCAGCTAAAAAAATCAGTAAAAGGTTATTTTGCTACGATCTTTTTCATATTATGAGGTAAATTACTTCATCTCAATGAGACAATTTATGCATCGTCGTTCGCTTATTTCCAATACCATTATCTCAGTTGTTGATATAATGAAAATAGGCTAATCTACAGATTTCGATACCCGCACAATAACATTTATATCAATTTTCCCCTGTCCCTGATTTTCACCTGGAAAAATTAGTTATCTGAACTTCCGGTTGCCATTCTTTGGCATTGCTTATAGTTTAATGGTGTAACTACCAACAAAAAATTAATTAACACAGGAGAATGGAGTGTATTAAACAGGTATATCGCCAT